>OX328013.1:20238666-20656166 GCA_946811545.1 Netelia fuscicornis
AGTGAAATTTTGGTCAAAACAACATTTTTGACTTTCAACGTCCGCCATTTTGTGAAAAATGGAAATTTTTCAAAACCCTTCGTTCAACCGGAGCATTAACATATATCAGTAACTAAAGATCCCTCCCTGTTTTGTTGGCTTCAGATAATCCGTTGCAGCGCGGGAGTGATCACCGCAAAATCTGTTTTTTTTTTTGCAGCTTCTTCGGCCGTTGATATATAGCGGCTTATTTTTAAATATATTTCTTTCAAAAAATTATAATATTTGCACTAATTATATATCTTTTATACGGAAGAACTTATGTTATCAATTATTTTATCGCTTGGCCAAAAAAAAAATCGGAATAAAAGGCCTTTTTTTACCTTTCCAACTAGACGTCACTCCTTAATATTCCAGTGGTAAGCAAAGCTCTCCTAAAGCGACATGAGCGAGATGCAGGTGTCATGACTGAAGAAGTAGCGAAGGATAGTTGTCGAACAAGTATTCGTCTTGAAAAAGAATTAACGATCGCAGCTGAAATAGATCATTTGTCGACATCAAACAACGAAATTCAACCTTTTGGGAGTATAAGGTAGTCAAAAATCGACTCGCTTGTTTTCTCGTTCTACCATTGCATCCCTCATGACATTTAGCATGAATATGTGTGATTGAATCATACATTTTCTTCTGGTCTTTTAATTTTTACTTCTGTGTACGTAAGGTGATTTGAGAGTGAGGCGATTTTAAAGGTTTATTCGTGAAAATTTTCAGCAAACTTGTTAACAATAATACACAAGTGTGTGTCAAATTTGAGAGATATTTATTGTCAAAGTTCACTATTTTCTGATTATCACGCTCAAATTACCTTGAAGGGCATGAAAAATATATATTTCTCTCATATTTTTCTGATATTATTTTGATATATAATTGGTTTTTAATGCTACATCAATACTTATCTACGTTTCTTTCCATATATTTTAGGGGTCTTTTCTTTTGATAAGCATACTTCTAAGGGAGCATTCACGGCTTTTATGGCAGCATCTTAAACTTGCACTATTTGATTTGTAGTGTGGCTTTATGAAAATCAATAATTAACTCGTAAGATAGAGAACTATTTAATAATCTAACATTTTTGTACTTTAGCAGAAAACATCGGCAATGGAAAACTTTTTGGAGCAGCAAGGATGACTCGTTTATTCACTAACGTGACCATGATGTTTATGATCCGCTGAGTGCTCAATAGAAATGGATCACTTGGATTTTTTCTTCATCACATCAAAATTCAGTGCGAATATCTATTTTTTGTTGTTTATCTTTCAAATTGCAGTTCAGAAGGTAAGGAATTAAATAATAATTCAATAGATGGGAGCCACGATTCGTCAGTTGCTCTCAAAGCGAGTTACGACACGGGATGGCAGAAACGCGGAACGGGACATGCTTACAACAGCCTGACTGGTGCGTATAATACAATGTTTTTATTAATTGAAGTTATTTATCTTTATAATTATTTTTATTTATTCAATGAATTATTTCGGAAAATTAGTCTCATTATTAACATGAATAACAGGTCATGCATCGCTAATAGGGTATCATAGTGGCAAGGTGCTGTCATACGCAACGCGCTTAAAAAAATGTGCAATGTGTGATAAAGGTCACTCAAAACTTGATCACGACTGTCGATTAAATTTCGATCGCAGCGCGAAAGCTATGGAGCCAGACATGGCCGTCGAGCTTATTGTAAAAAATGACATCCTACTTGCGGAGAATGTTCACATTTCAGTTATGATTGGAGATGACGATGCCTCATCGATCGCCGCTGTTCGCCGCGAATCTCCACATCGAATTGAGAAGTGGTCTGACGTAAACCACGCTAAAAAAAGTTTAACAAGTGCCCTGTACGCCTTAAAAGTACCAAGAGGAGTCATCGATTATTTTGCACAATCGTTTTCTTGTGCTCTGCATCAAAATAAAGGAGATGAGACAGCGGTTAAAGCAGCTTTATTGAATATCGTAGAGCATGCGTATGGAAACCACGATAATTGCGGTAACTGGTGCCGTTCGCATACGAAAGAAAACTATACGCACCATCGTCTCACAGGTGGCAAACCATTAACCGATACGGAGCTTCGCGCAAAATTAACTTCAATATGTGCAAAGTATGCGAACAACGCCAGTAAACTTGCACCTTGCAGTTCCTCTCAATCAAACGAGAGCTTCAACAGAATTGTATCTAGCAAGCACCCAAAGGCTCAATTTTACGGTGCTTCGGAGTCTATGGCGTTCAGAGTTGCAGCCGCTGTGTGCCAGAAAAATATTGGGACAAACTATATTTCCCAAATATTCGGGAAACTCAATCTCTCTTCAGGAAAAGAAACGGTCAAATATCGTCAGGTCAAGGACATTGCGAGGTCATCGAATCGGATTTTTCGAAAACCATCGACTGTTAGAAAAGAAGATTGTTTGTCGCTAACAACTGAACGAGAAAAAATGCTGTGCACCAACAACGAGAAGGAATTACGTATGAGACAGGGTGCGCCCTAGACGGAGTATCCGAGCCTTTGTGTGATAAACTGGGGAGTCAACCTGCTTGTATGTATCAAAATAACACATTTTTATTTTATTCATCAATTATTTGACATAATCTTGAAACCTGCTATAGGTGGTGCAGCTGATTTGACAAACAGCAAAATTGTGCTATTCGATCTGGAAACGAGTGGTTTGTCGAACAGGGCTGAAATATGCCAAGTAAGTATTGCTTATTATATTCAAAGTTGTGGCTATGATGAGCGCGACATATACAAATGCATATATAGGTATGTATCTTTATAACTGTTTCAGATTTTCGCAACCTATAAGACGAAATCGTTCAATGTGTATATGGTACCGAAAAGTATAACTCCTGCAACGGCTGCAATAACCGGACTACATGTTGACATGGGTGAATTATTCTTAAACGATCAGCGGCTGGATACTGTATCATCGCATGTTGTCTTAACGGCTTTTATAGATTTCTTACGAAAAGTTGGCAATAACATCATATTGGTGGCTCATAACTCATTCAGGTATTGGATTTTGTGCATCGATCTATTCATATCGTTTATTGTACAAAGGTGACTTTTCATTACAGGTTTGATGCACCGATGATCTTACGTCATTTTAAAAATGTTGGGTTACTCGACGAATTTTCGGTTATCGTCAAAGGGTTTGCTGATACATTGTGCATGTTTCGGCATTATTTGGAAGATCGCAGGAAAGAGAAAAAAAAATTCACCCTAAATGCTCTAGCACTGGATTTTGTCGGTAGCACGTCAATAGAAGGAGCACATGATGCTCAAATTGATGTACAGATCCTACAAAAACTTATCAGTAACATAGGACTGAGCGATACTATCATTCGAAGTAATGTGAAGACAACTACAGATCTTATAATGGATCATCGTAGATTGGCTCTTCAAAAAAGCTACGAAATGTCTATGCATAGTTTAAAACCAGGTGTATCTTCTTGCATGATAACCAAAATTGCTAAAACTGGAATTTCATTAGAATTTCTACGGAAAACATATGCCAATGGTGGTGAACACGCGTTAAAAATGTTGCTCGGCGAAGATATTAATGGTCGACCGCGTGTCACAAAAAATGCAAAAGTATTAAAAGGAATTTTCTATCAACTGGAACGGATTGGATAAACCTGCATTTATGTAATACTCGTTTATGTTTTTGTTTTGTAACTTTTATTTCTGTTTAATGTTACATACTATGTTTCAGAAATTTTAATTTTTTGAATATGATTATTATGTTTCATAAATAAAAAGAATTCTATTAAACAACTTGGGTTTTCAATTTAGCATTAAGAGTGATATTTGAATCATTGACTTATGTAGTAAACAAAATTCTGTTGATGCATGATAAAAAAGAAAAATGTACACGTATATATATTTGCTCAAAGCAAAATATGTAGATGTATAACCTACTGCAAGCATTCTATATGTGTATGTACATGTGTAGGGTTATACACAGGAGAGTCTGCTGGGCTCCGGTGCGATGTTGCCAAGTGTACGGAACTACTTTATGGCGGTTGATCTTTTGCTACGTAAGAACGTTTTTATCGCAATTATCTTAAAAATTCTCTTTTAGTAAGCCGGTAGTCCTAAATTTTTCTGATTACGATGAAATCTACACATTTTCATTTACAAGTATCAACTTTTTTATCAAAGCTATCTAATGGCTAGAGTGATGAATTCGGTAATTTCGATACCATCGGAATAGGTTTAACATGTATCAACGGGTTAATTTTTCTATTTTCAATCTAATATTAATTGTTGAAATCTCCGGTAAGTCATCATATACTTTCACTATATAAAAGTTTATAATATAAACTCATATATATTTCAAAATCAAGGGATTTTCTAATAATGTTTATAGCGAGACTCCTACCTTAAGGAGAACAAATCTCTTTTGAATACAGCGCTTTGCAGACTATAGTGAAGAATCCTCGTTCTAATTGTATTTGACATCAAATTTATATAAAATTTGTTCAAATTGTGTAGTGGGGTTTGCGCAGCATGGGTAGAACGAATCTCTTTTTAACACTGCGCTTTGTAGATAACAGCACAGAGTCTTTAATCTAATTATCTGTTTTACGTGAAATTTGTATTTCATATAAATTTATATTTCTAGTTAAACATACTGCGTATTTTGGTTAGCGCAGATTGGGAAAAATCAATTTTCAATGCTCCATTGAATGTAACAGCGAAAATACTATACTTTTTTTGAAATACTAATTAGAGTTTTCTATCTAAACAGCATTTGTTGCTCAGATTTTCGATAGTAGACTTAAAACGTTCGGAGATTAGAATAGTCAGCTTTTCATTATATATTCTGTTGTATACAGATTTGTGTTGTATTTGAAAACCTAATATTTAACTAATGATTGTTATCAAAATGTATTTCAGGCGATTATTTAGCTTCTGATGAATCGGACGACTCTGATTGTGCAGGCGATGTGTTACGTCCCAACATGGGTAATGCGCATCTCCAGTCAATAAATAAGAACATTATCTTACCCACCTTTAACCCCTTCCCGTGCTTTAACGAGTCTGGCTCGTGATGAAAATTTAGGCCCAAACATGAATATGACGAGCCAGGCTCGTGAATAGCTAGTCGGCCCAAACATAAACATCACGAGCCAGGCTCGTAAATAGATAGTCGGCCCAAACGTAAACATCACGAGCCAGGCTCGTGAATAGATTGTAGGGCCAAACATAAATATGACGAGCCGGGGTCGTGAATATAAATATTGTAATGTAGCGGTCGTAATCGAATGTCAGTTCTTATTAGTACGCCACAAGAGTTAGTCACGAGTCTCATAATTGCTGTTACAAAGTAGTTTATATATTGAAATTGAATAAACCCTTACAAATCTTATTGTGACCCCTAGGGGATTCTACGGCCGGAATTTCGGTAATAAGTGGAGTCGTTTCTACCGAAGTTTTTCGGTCGTAACGGCCAGGCGGATGGGGGCCCGAAATATATTGCGAGTGAAATATTTCGATCATAAAGACCAAACTGCGGGCCCAAAATAAGCCCCAGTTATTGCAAATACTGGTCGTTAGACCAGTTAGACGTTCGACCTGCTTAAGAAGCGTTAACGCCTAACACTTGGGCCCAAGTTTCGTCGAGCCAAATGGCACGATAAGGGGTTAAAGCAACGGAGCCTGCCGGCAAAATTTAAATCCAATGTATAACTTTTTCCGTACTACCGATAAATTATTGCATTTACGAAACTAGATCTAAGAAATAATTAATATTTCTGTTTCGGACACAGAACTATGATCTCTCAGAATATTCTTAAGATTATTTTATAAACATTCGAAACTCCGAACCCTATCTGTTCTATGTAGACAACCACGCAAAGCGACAAGGAATATTTTCTACCCTCACAAACACTTCTCCAATGAATGAATACTCCTTTTATATACATTCTAGTGATAATACACCCTTAATTAATAGCGATACTATATAATCTTAGCCGAAAATGAACCACTTACCAGTTCATAAGTATCCGGCCCGACAAACTTTTCTTTACCTTCCTTGTTCATGTTACGTTTCAACGAACACCTTGTCTGATATCACCGCTCGAAAATTCAGTTGTAACCAACACTCTGTATTATTTCTCCGAACTATAATTCGAAACCACATTTTTCCTTCCTACGAACGTCATCCATAAAGCGACGATCTCACGTCATCCCCGCGTCTTTGAGACAACCCTCTCCACAGAAAAATGAAAGGTCTCGCTAAACAATTAGACCACTCAAACTTATCAAATTTTTGTAACTGGGCCCGAACCAAGGCAAAATCGTCAACTTTCTCCGAGAACAAAATAAGAATTCTATCAACCTCGAATCAGTCAATATCTTAAGGGAGTAAAATCCCAGTCTCTCTGCGAATTATTATAAGTACAAATTTTGTGTTATAATTTCAAAGTTGAATAAAGTATCAGTTTTTTGTTGTCAAGTGTACGTGAGTTGTTGGTGTTGCAAGTTAATATTTTCCCAAGAAATTTCTTCACGGACCAACACCGAGAAGTCTGAGAAACATCATCAATCAAAAACGTGTTCGAAGAGGAATCAACCTCGACGATTAATTCTAAATCGTTGAATTGATATATATTAGCACAAGTAAGTCCCAGGAGGCGAGCCTACGCCCAGCCGAATACCGCAATTCGATTCAAAAATCGCGCGCACATCGAATTATCGACGGAGCTACATTCTCCCCCTATCTTGGGACGTAACAACCCGGGTAGAAATTTTGTACGGTTTGCCTTATTTGCTACAAAGCCCTGATCAGGTAGCGCTATGACTTGCCATAACATGGCAAACCTGCGAAGCTCTTAATATGGCCCTGCAAAGGCCTGCCGTATGACGGCCGTGCTCATGCTTGCCTTACAGTGCCCTGCTGAGACAGCCATACTATCCCATTAAGGTAGTACCCAGGAAAAATCACTTCAGACAGATTTTTCTTAAATTTTAACAGATTATCAATTACAATAGGATCTGTATCCCCTCAAAATTTTAGAATGATCGACTCATACAATCTAGAAATAAATCCAATTAAAACTCGGTTGTTTTACATGCTTCGCATACGCCATGTCGTTATTAACGCCACATTTTCACTAATTAATCTTTTATCTCGAGACAGATTTTTATGAAAAACGAATATGTAATAGAATAAAATATTAGGAATTTTCGCGGCTAGATTCCGAAACCATTGTCTCATAGGTTTTCGAGATATTAACGTTCAAAGTTCAAAATTCACGATAAAATTGTGCAAGTATAAGATATTGAGGGGAGAACATGGCAACGCTGTAAACTCGGCACACGGACAGCCAACTCGTTTGTTGTGTGTGAGTCCATGCGGGCCATACGGAGCTGAACCGCATCAGCGTGTGCGTGTATTGTCGAAGCTCCTTCACTGCGAAGTTGCATCATAATTTTGGATATATAATTTTATTGTATGAAGTATGGAGGTTGGGGCTTTTTCGTAAATAAAATACTCGCGTTTAAGCCATCGAAATTCCTTTGTTTTATTGGCTCTTGTGGGAAAAGCCTTGCGGAATAAAAACCCACGACGTTTTACAATTTTGTACTTGCGTATATAAGAAGGCAGAGAGCCTGTTGGCCGGTGTCATTGCGATCTCTAGCATGCTTTGTATTGGCCCTTTTTGTAATAAGGATTTGGTCCAGAGTCGGAGAATCTGGGACCGTATGTCCGTTCACCCGACTGCTGGGACCATCAAAATGCGTTTTCTCGTGAAAGTCGTATGTGAGAGGGCTCAAGGCCCTCTCGCCTTGCGAGTCGATTTACTCCGTGGAGTCGTATGTATTACTCCGGAGAATAGTATGTATTACTCCTGAGAGTCGTATGTATTAGGATTTTTTTCACCAGCGATCGTCACTCAATCGACCCCTGCGTTCAACTGCCCTACAACACGTCAATTGCCCGCTCGTCTACCCGTTCACAAGAGATTTGCACCTCTGTTCACGCGAGTTGGGAGAGCGCGGCTAATAACGGAGATCGCAATGTACCTGGCGCAAACAAACTCTCATTCCCTGAACAGTGTGTGTGTGCATGCGTGCGTGCGTGCGTGCTTGCGTGCGTGCGTGCGTGCATGTGTGTGTAGCCTGGGAAACGTTACAAAAAATGCTTTTCTCATAAATGATGTTTCTTCGATATTTTATTGCAGCAAATCCAATTGCATTGTGTACAATCATCTCTAATAATAGAATTTATTTTGAGCATGAACAGATACTTACAAAAACAACTTCAAAGCTGCCATCAACATATATATATATATTGCGACGAGCTCGTCCTCATCCAAAATTTCGCTAAAAGATGAGACGAGCTGCCAGTCCAAAATCACTTATGACGCCTAATGTGTTTGCCTTCCTTTATTCCTCTCTCTCAATTTACCGCTTAGGCGCCAGGTGTTTCTATCAGCCCCGAAACACCAAGGGAAAAAGCTTTCTCTTGTCTCAATCTCAAATCACACGGCTAGCAATCGGGAATAGTGGGATTCGAAGGGCAAGCATTGACAATAAATCAAACAGAATAAAATAACAAAATCACGCGTGGGAATTCTTTGCATAACTTAACAATTGACAATTTCATTTATTCAATCCTGCGCTCGGGCACCAATAACAATACATTTTTCGGTTGCAAATACAATTTTCGGTTGGTTCACGCGTCAAGCTACGATACACTCCGTGTCTCGGAGAGAGACACTGCTCGCTTCCGAAGTCGCCGGAAGGCACAGCCACGGACTCGGGTATACGAGAGGGGGTAAGAGACGGACACACTCTACCGCCTCCCGTACGACCATACGTAGGATTCATACCGTCGATGAAAAGATTGCACCACGTGCACCTACCTTCTCTAATCGCCGGGAATTCGCTCACGATGTCGCACAGCGGTTCTCTCAGCGTCGTCTCTCTCTCTCTCTCTCTCTCTCTCTCTCTCTCTCTCTCTCTCTTTCCTCTCCGGTGAGTACGTTACCTGTGTCTGATTACGTTTCCTGGTAAAAGATCAATTCTGCTGCGTCTCTGCCTACGGGCGTTTTACTTCTAGTAAAAAAGCACGCACAAAAACGCTTTTCGTTGGAATTCACCTTCAATTTCTTGTCTACTGCGAAGGAAGTCTGAGAAATTGATGAAAAATTCGGCGAAATTGCGTTAACGGGTTTCCTAACCTCTTCGTGGAATTGGCAGAGAACATAGATGTACATGGAACAACAGGGCCCGTGTTAACTTTTGGCAAGGAAAATGTAGTTCCTCTTATGGGCTGTAGAGCGCGCGGCAACATATCGGTGTGCCACACACACTCGACGCATCAGCTGACCCCCACTCTTTTGGCATCTCGCTTGCCCCTATGCGTGCCTACCGATAACTTTATCCCACTCGCTCTTATACCAGAGGCACACTCGAAAGGGCAGGGGGGATTACATGCTAGCGGTTCATGGATTCTTTTTTTCTGTGTGCATAAAAAAAATGTGTGCATATCAATTTATGTACCTCGCTAGGATAACCTTATGACATATAAAAAAAGCATATATCTAACGGAACATTTTCTCTTTTAAAACTATAAATCGAGAAATGGAGAGGAATATTTTTTCTATATAAATATTATTTAAAAATATCGGAATGAATCACAAGAAATTAACAAATATTATTTACCACGATGAAAAATTACATTTGCTTATTTGTTGAATGATTTTGGCAAACTGCAGTATGCGAATATCCCAGAGAAACAAGAAGAATGTTTGATAATAATAATAGTGAAATATTTACCACATCCTCCTAGAGTTATTATTATATTAATAAAGTAAAGAAGCACGTAGCACGAAGTCTATGATAAATTGTTTAAACCCTTTTAACGACTGAGAGGCACGTTTCGCATGTACTCTTTTCTAGTTGATTGTTCACCACGAAAACGTCATTGAAAAAATTCATTAACTACATTTGTGACTATTTTCGAGGTCGCTCTTTGCAGTCGTGCAATTTAAATTTGGCTGAAATCTTTTTTTAAATGCATTTTTGCATTAAACGAATTGTGAAATTTGAATGTTTCGTTTCTTTTTCCGCAAAAATGATTTTTCACAACGTTAGCTCTATTTACAAGCAATGCAAATATACATGGATATGCACTTATTATATTGTAAATAAAATGAACATCTATTCCATTTTTTTTTCGTACCTCGGAAATATTCTGAAATCTTTGGCAATCCTTTTATGCTTGATGATTGAAGACTAAAAAAATATTGTAGGTGAAAGCGGGGCAAAACGGGGTACTTAAAAAATTACGGAATTTTCTTTTTCATGTATATCATTTTGCATGTAGCTTTTTACGGTGTTTGTAGCTTTAAAAAGTGGGTCGTCCGACGTGGGAGAAATGAGTGGTTGCAGATCGAGCCTCGGAAGTTGGAAAACCAGCGTATCTGTTCGGCACATTTTGAAATAACAGATTTCATTGAAAACAATCCCGTCAAGGGTAAGCGAAGATTAAATAATAATGCTCTACCAGCTGTGAGTACTTTCGCTAGTAATCTGATGCCATCGAATCCTTCCGTTGAAGCAACAAACCCGATTGAGTCGGAACCGAGCGTTTCGGGAGCCGCGGATGTTTTTCGATCGCGTGATGTGGCTGCGGAGCCGCGTAATGATCCTCCTTTATCCCGGCGAGAGATTCTTTTAATGAAGAAGAATGAAACTTTGACAATGAAATTGAAAAAAGCTCGTCAAGAGATTCGTAATATTAAAAGAAGAACTGTTAAACGATTATCAATTCCCGAAGTAATCGATGCTCCCTCCCATTTTATTGACGGGAACCGTTTGCTACTTTTGAATATGCAATTAAATCATCTTAATTAGAACACCGAGATTAATGAAAAGACTAAAAAATTCTTTCTCTTCATTGAAATGCATTTTTCAAAAGTATAGAATATGTTGAAAATTGTGAATAAGTCATTCTCGTGCCAGTGTTAGTGCAGAGTGAATTATTTACGATTACCTTACTGCCGCTATTAGAGTAGCATATCGTTTGATTACTACTTTTTCCATCCTGATGAAAACACCAAGTTTTCAAAATATATTGGGCACGTTGAGATGAATCTGTCTTTGCGACGTCGATTATTGAAATTGGCTTATTCTTATCATCTAAATACATACCGTTCGACATCATGCTCAGGGAATCGGTGGAAGCTGAGATCGGGCTTCTTCAGTGCGGAATTACAGCATCCGTTGTAGGCACAATGATTATTTTTAGGCATTTTTACAGACATTGGACAGCGCCACGGTGGTTGGGGTCAGCACTAGGCGGACCCCAAGCCAAGAGCGCCCATAAAGCCTGTTGTTCCATATACATCTATGTTCTCTGGAATTGGCAAGGCGAGGACGAGGATCAAACTCTCTCTCTCTCTTGCACCAGTCTTGTGCGCAGGCGCACATCAGTACGTGTTAGAATCGGCGCAACGTAACGACATCTAGATCAATCTCCACAACAACAACAATATTCAAGCCTACCCTCACAACATCGGGGTCTACCGTATCAATGTATACTTGCGAGGTCAATATTGTTATGGTCAGTGTTTAAATCAGCTATATTATCGACAGCCAGCGCTTGGATACCTGTAGCAAGTGTTACTGCTAATGAGCGAATGGTAATAAGTGAAGTGATCAAAACAATTATCTTTCAATGTGATTACTTTGGTTGATAACTCGGGTAGCTATAACGACTGAGTGAATGTCGGTTTCGTGCTATAAATGTTACAAAGAAATAGCCAAGTTCTCGTTTGTATGTAAGCATTATGGGAGGGCCTTTCATCCGGGATGTGTTAAATATTATCTAAGGCAGAGATTGGTGAATGATTGTTGCAAGAGGCAGTTTGCTAGAGTTGAAGCGGAATATACAAATATGTCGACCTCATCAGGTGATAGGGTGCTGTTAAATAAGGAGTCTAAACAGTTGTCGCTTGAAGAAATTACAGAAAGATTAAAACTAACTAATGTAGTTGCGGGACAGCTAGCAGATGACCTTCGTTCAGCTATTGGAAGAATTGATAAAGTGATTTTGGATAACGATAATTTAGTTCAAGCTATTACAGGACTTTCGGAAAGCATTGCGGCTAATACAGAAATCATAGCTGTAAATTCGGAAAAAAATAGTAGCCCTTGAAACTAGTAACAAACGACTCTCTCGAAAAATAGCTGAATTGAGAGAAAAAGGGAGGTCTTCTACTGCAGGAAATACGGCAGGAAATACGGCAAATGAACTTGTCATAGCGGGTATGCCAGGAGAGATGACTAACTCTCCGCGTGATTTAGCAGAACAAGTACTGGCTGCCCTTGGGCTTGAAAATCTAAACAGTCATATTATAGGGGTGCGTGTTATGCATCGTAAAAAGGAAGTCAGGCCACAAATTGTTGACCATGGAGAAGGTGAAAGCTCTGCGGCGCGCTTAGTCTCATTCTCAATGGTACTGACGCTTACGTCAGCAGTGGTTCGTGATGCAATAATCAATGCCAAGAGATCTAAGGGTGCAGTCATGGTCAAAGATGTCTTTAAGAATAATGCAAAGGGAAACATATTTATAAATGAGTTACTATTTGGAGAGTAATATAAATTGCTACGACAAGTTAAGGAGCATGCTGCAAGGGTACCTTATAAATATGTTTGCGTTAAGAATGCAGATATTTTCACGAGAAAAGATAATGGCCATCCGTTGATTAACATTAGGGATGTTGAAGATCTACAAAAGATGAAATGACTACCTCCACCACCACCGGCATGAGATGAAGGGGTAGAGGGATCGCGTGTGTCATCCGTGATGAAATTGTAAATTGTGCAGTTTAATGCCAACTCTCTATTAGGCCACATTGATTATATAAGGGCATTTCTAGAACGGTGTTTTTGTCATATTATATCAATTGCTAAAACCTGGCTTAGGCCTGAAATCTCGGATGACCTGGTGAAAATACCTGGTTACTTTCTGGTCCGGAAAGATAGAGTTGGAAAGAGAGGTGGTGGAGTCGCGTGTTATGTGCACGAATCTTTGAAAGTTAAAATCCTTGCAAGCTCACCATTCGATTACACAAATTCACCTGAATTTCTTTTATTAGATGTACATTATCCGAATAAGGACTCCTTACTGCTTACGTCAATGTATATAGTACTTATGCGCATGCATACAAAAATATAAGAATTATGGGAGACCTAAATTGTGATTTATTGTCTAATTCTTTTGAATCAAAGTCCCTCAATGAAATGATTTCTTCTCTCTCATTGCATTTGGTGGATGCACAAGCTACTCACCATACAGTGACTTCTGATACGCTAATAGATGTTATGATCATAGATGGGAGAGATAAGATAATAAGTTTCAGGAAATCAGATGCTCCGTTTATTGCTGGACATGACTTACTCGAGCTGTCATATTCTTTTGATAGACCTCTCAATGTGCAACGTAAGATAGCTCGACGAGATTTTCGCCATTTCAATATAGAGTCATTTAGGAGGAGTGTGCAAGCAATTTCAGCTAGAATCAGAGAGAGTTTGTCTGGTGATCTTATAACTGTGGAAGAAACTGATGACTCTCTCAAGGTCTTGGAGTGTGCTCTACTTGAAGAGCTTGATTCGCAAGCACCCATAAAGCAGTTTGTCATACGTAGGCCGATTGCTTTGTGGCTGACATCAGAGTTAAAATCGCGTATTCGAAGAAGAGATCTATTGTATAAGCAGGCAAAGCGATCAGGTAGTGCATTGGAATATGCAATTTACCGGAATTTTCGAAATGATTTAACAGTGGAACTGAAACGAGCAAGGAGTGAGTACAATTTTGAGAGGCTGGTGGGTATTCGGGATCCTGGTACATTGTGGAGGGAGTTAGCCAAACTAGGGCTGGTGAAATGCACAAGAACCTCTCCATTAAATTATTTTTCATTGGACCAGCTGAATAAGTATTATGTATCGATAGCATTGCATGCACCGCCATGTTCAAGTGATGAGCTTCTTAGTATCAGTGCGTCGGCATTAGTACATGTAGGTTACTCATTTCAATTTGAGCTTGTTACTGAAAGTGAAGTGCTTGCGTTGATTGCAGCTGCTGCGTCTGATTCGCATGGTTCGGGACCTGATCAAGTTTCATCCTTCATGTTGAAAACTGCGGCGTCAGCGCTAGCGCCTTTACTTGTGAAACTATTTAATTCGTGTTTCACTAATTCACATTTTCCGTTGAGCTGGAAACGTATTTTTGTACGGCCACAGGCAAAAATAAATTTGCTGATGTCCCCCGCGGATACACGTCCGATAGCTAACCTGAGTGAGCTCTCTAAGGTATACGAAAGAATTGTTCATAAACAGATTACCAGATACTTAGAGATCAACCATATTGTAGATGAGCGTCAGGCAGGATATCGTAAAGGTCACAGCACCCAAACAGCATTGCTGCGCCTCTGCCATGTCATAAGAAAGGCGGCGGATGACAGATGCGTTACGGTTTCTGTACTTTTTGACTTTAGTAAAGCTTTTGACATGGTATCACATGTGCTCCTACTGCGAAAGCTACGTGCTATTGGTTTTGCCGAATCTGCATTAAGCTGGGTGCATGCTTACCTTTCAAGGAGAACGCAGGCTGTTAGGGATAATGCAGGTGTATCGGAGTGGCTTCCTACAACTTCAGGTGTACCGCAGGGTTCAGTTCTTGGACCACTGCTATTTTCCATTTTTATTAATGACATTGGAACAACTCTACAGTACTTTAGTCACATAATTTTTGCAGATGATTTGCAAATATATTCTAGCTGCCATCCAGCGGGACTCAATGATCATCTGGCGAAAGTATTGCAAGACGTGCAGCTGATTTCTGATTATGCTGAAAGAAACAGCCTGAAATTGAATCTATCTAAATCCTCGATTATGATCTCAGGTAGCGCGGCCAATGTACAGAGCATTGACCTTAACCAGTTACTGGTTATTAGAGTCAATCAAACCACTCTTCCATACGTACGTGAGGTTAAAAATTTAGGAGTAGTATTTTAATCTAATCTTTCTTGGTCAAGGCATGTTGCATCAATTTCCAAGAAAGTGAACTTTACCTTGCACAGACTTAAGTATCATAAAAATTCTATGTCGACAGAACTGAGGATAAAATTGGTCTTATCTCTGGTGTTGCCGCATATAGATTATTGTTGCATAGTCTATAATGATTTAAGCAGGCAGTTGGACTTGAAACTTCAGCGCCTGGTCAACAGTGCAATAAGGTTCATATACAATCTTCGGAGAGATGAACACATAACTCAGTATAGGCTGGGATTAAGGTGGCTGTCGGTTTCTAATAGAAGGAACTACTTCATAGGCATCACTATGTATAATATTGTGATGTCGCGAGTTATTTATTAATTTATTTATTGTGATTGGGGCTGCCGACTCGGCTACGGAACGCGGTGGTTGAGAAGTAAAACGCGGTAGACACTTAATCGAGAAGCACAAGACTTTATTTTCAGTGTTACAATGGACAGCGTAACGTTGCTGCTTGGATGATCGGAAAACTACTAACACACTCGCCTAAAGAGAGGGTGGTTTTTATAACATTGACTCGTGGGAAAGTCGCGGTTTGGTAGGGAGAGAATTTGGGAGTTAGAACATTCTGGAGGCGGAAATGTCTTGGAAGATTCTAGGAATGACAGCTGTTTCGGGCCTGAGGTGGGTCAGGCCATAAAGATAGATGTTTTATGGTGGGATCGTGGAAAATGGAAAACATGTAGGTTTGGGGTCTTTATCGGGAAACAAAGATTATTTGTATTTCGAAGGCGGGATGCACCTGCGATAGCGAAGGTGTAGCTGCAGGAAGTCACGTAGGCAGAAAAGGAATGCGAGAGACGCGTCGGGAAGAGGAAAAAAAAGTGGATGAAAGTTGACCATCGTCACAATATTCTTCATATTAATGCCTCGAAGTATTTGGTAGAGTTGTTTCAATTCAGAGACAATGCCTGTAGGCATTCATCTCGGCAAGGACCAGCTGATACTTTTCATATTCCAACACACAGGACCAGTATCTTTCAAAAATCATTTAATTTAGCCGCGATTTATTTTTGGCACTCCCTCCCAGCTAGGGTTACCGTGGCATCTGCTTTGGACAGTTTTAAAGTCAGATTATTTAACTATCTGCTATCGTCTGAGTTGTCAGTTGAAAGGGGAGAAAGGGATGACAATGCAGAAAGGGAAAATGAGAATGAAAATGAAAACGATAAGGAAAATGAGAATGCAAATTATGAGGAAGATGAGGATGAAAATGAAAGCGAAAATGACAATTCAGGTGAAAGTGAATATGAGGGTAGCGAGTGCTGAGTTGGTGCAGTGTGCTCTTACCTCTTACCTTTTGATCTGTATTGTGAGTATTTCTCATGCATGAATGTCATTATCTTTTCTGAATAGCTAATATATGCTTAGTTTATTTTTAATTTTTAATTAATTGTAAGTTTAATTTTTAGTATTGTAAGATCGATGTCAAAGCGTTTACGTATATCTTGAGTGATAATTGAAATTACAATTATCCAATTTGTAATTTCAAAGTATTGAAATTGGTTGTAGAATTTGCCCCAAAGTGTTACTAGGGCATAATAAAGTATCTCTCTCTCTCTCTCTCTGACGGAACGAACGTGTGTCACATCGCTCCGTCTAATATATGGTTTTTGCCATGGTCCTAGTGGACTAACGGTAGCAAGAGTTAATTGAGTGGTACCGAGATCAACAAGGAATTCGGTGGTGTGTTATCTCCGCGGAATGTGCTAAATTCATAGTGAAAAACGTAAAAGAAAGTGAATTTGCGCGTGGCATTGAAACGGCCAAAAGACAGGTGTCGAGCAAGGTGTCAACGTGGCTCACTGGTCGGGCGCGGTCACTAAGGTAATTAATTAATGGAAGGCGCGGCGATTTATCGGTAGTGGCGATAGCAGTCGGTAATGTCGATATGCTAGAATCCGAATATGCGGAGTATCGGTGCTCTGCTTGCAAGAAAGAAATCAAACACGTGGTGCAGCAGTGTACAGTGTGTACGAAATCTTTCTTTCACCCGGGGTGCGTGTTCAAGCATAAAATATACAAGCGGGACGAACCTGTGAGATGCGAAGGTCCATTTAAGGAAATTGTAATCGTAAACGACAGTGCTAGAGCAGAAATGAAACGAACGACGGCGACGAGCGGAAGTAGAGAAAGATCAGGATCAATAGGATCAACGGGATCGATGGGGACATCAGTGGTTACGTCAGAGGCGAACAAACAGCAGGGAATGGATAAAAAAATAGACTGGCTAGTTAGAACAGTGAGGGAGATGAAAGATGAAATGGCTAATTGCAGGAGTGAAATCAAGACGATTATTACACAAATTATTAGAGAAGAATTGGAAGCTTTTAGACAAGAGTTTGATGATATGAAGAGGAATATGCAGGAGAAATCTAATGGAAGTGGAAGCTACAGTGAAGCAGTAAAAAGTAAGAAGAAAGAAAGCATTCCAATAATACAACCGAGAATGGAGCAGGAAAGTGAAACGACCAAGAAAATGGTAAAAGAAAAGATAGATATAAAGAAGCTGGAAGTAGGAATAACGAAAATGAAGAAAGGAAATAATGGAGCGATTATTCTTGGATGCGAGAGTGAAAGGGAGATAGAAAAGCTGCGAGACACAGTGAAAGAGAAGTTAGGCGACAACTTCAAGGTCACAGAACCGAAAGGGACAAAACCAAAAATAAAAGTTGTAAATGTTGGAGAAGAAGAAATACAGATGGATGATGAAAGCCTAATTGACACGATCAAGAAGCAAAATAAAATCGAAGAGGAATCTGACATAAAAATAGTAAAAAGGATGATGAAAGGGAGAGAAGAGGTCAATACACGGATGGGAAGTGGAAGAAAAGACAATGGATCTCTGATACTGGAAGTCGATGAAAAGATCCGGGAGCTAATCCTGAGAAGAGAAAAATTAAATATCGGATGGAGGAAGTGTCGTGTGCTTGAACATCACAGTGTCAAGAGATGCTTTAAATGCTGGGGGTACTACCACATAGCAAAGAACTGCAAACGAGAAGAAACATATCATAAATGTGCTGGAAATCACAAAGGAAGTGACTGTAAGGAATCAAAGTTGAGATGTGTAAACTGTATGCACAAGAGTAAAGCATACAATATAAAGATAAATGACGAGCATGATGCGCTAAGCAGGAAATGTCCGACCTTTATCAGAGCACTCGAGGAGGAGAAGAAGTAAACCGGATGGGAATCGACTAAGTAGCAACCATGGAATAACGCGATGGTATACACGAATTCGCAGAGTATTATGGCGCACAAAGACGAAATTCAAGAATATATGAAGAGAACGAATCCTGCTGTGGTGGCGTTATCGGAGACGAGACTCATTCCGGACATCGAAGACAGTGAAGTGAATATGCAGGGATACCGCTTAGCCAGATTCGACGGGGAGGGGAGAAATACAAGAGGCGTAATGATATACATAAGAAACGATATCAAATATGAAGTAGTAATGAGTGAAAAAATAGTATCAAATTGCTGGTGCATAGCAGTCGAGATGAAAGATAAGATATACAAAGGCGCGATAATAGTCGTGTACCATTCACCGAGCGCATCAGATGGCGATTTCATAAGATTCTTGGAGGATTTAGTGGATCTCCTAGTAGCGAAAAATCAATGCATAAGGATAGGTGATTTTAATATAGAATTAATGACAGATATATTTTATGCGAAAAAAATAATAAATGAAATGCAGTGCTTAGGTATGAAACAATATGTAAACAAACCGACGAGGATTACCAAAAATAGCCAAATTTTGATAGATTTAGTTTTCGCTAACACGAAAGTGAAATGTAATGTACATGACAAACCAAGGATAACAGATCATTTATGGATAAGCGTTGAACTTAACGGAAGTAGTAGCGAAAAATATAGAGAATTTATTAGTAGAGATTTCAGTAATTTTTAGATAGAGGAATTTCTATATACAGTTGAGGAAGGGTTGGAACGAAGGGATAATTTAGAGATACATGAAAGAGCAGAGAAGTTTGTTAAAAATATGGTAGCGGCATTAGATAATGTAGCACCAAAGAGAACATTTAAAATTCCAAAGATATGGGAGGGGAAGAAATGGTATTCGGACGTGATAAGAACAGCTACAAATGCAAGAGATGAGGCATACGCGAGAGCGGTAAATACGGGAAATGAACAAGAGTGGTTGCAGTTTAAAAAGGAAAGAAATGAGGTAGTTAAAATGATCAGAAAGAATACTATGAGAACATGATAGATAACAACAAAAATGATCCTGTATTAATGTGGAAGACTTTAAAAGAAGTTATAAGAGGAGAGGCCACAGGTACAAGTGAAATCAGTAATATAGATTTTGAAATACTAGAGAATATAGAAGATTGTACTTTAGCAAATAAATTTAATATATTTTGTATACAGAGTATTAAAGACATAATAGAATCTATAAGAAAAAATGGCAGTAAAAGTACAAAAACTATCTATGTAATAGAAAATAGCGGTACGATTGAAAATTTTGAAGTGATAAATATACAGAAACTAGAAGAAATTGTAATGGCTTTGCCACAAAAGAAGGGGACAGATGAGGGAATATCTAGTGATATATTGAAAATGAGCTTTCACGTGATAAAGAAGGAACTATTAAGGGTAATAAACGATTCATTAATAATAGGCACATGCCCGGAGGGATGGAAAACATCCACGATAATACCGATTCCAAAGATAGAAAAACCGAAGAAAGCAAGTGATTATAGGCCAATTAATATACTACCAATTTATGAGAAAGTTTTGGAGTTAGTTGTTAAGGAACAAATAGAAAATTACTTACACAGTAATGCTATTTTAACAGAACACCAATCGGGATTTAGAAGAAATCACTCGTGCGAGACTGCGATTCAAAGTGTTATCGATGATTGGAAGATAATAATTAGTGAAGGAAAAATGGTAGGAGTAATATTCATAGATCTGAAACGAGCGTTTGAGACAGTAGATAGAACAAGACTGTTAGAAAAATTAGATCAATATGGAATGAGAGGACTGGTGTTTCAGTGGTTTAGAACATATCTAAGCAACAGATCACAACAGGTTAGATTTAACGATCAATGGTCAAAATGTCTGAAAACAGAATATGGAGTCCCGCAAGGGTCGGTATTAGGACCTTTACTATTTATAATATATATAAATGATATAGTAAAATTTTGCCCAGAAGAGTGCAATGTAAAAATGTTCGCAGATGATACGCTATTATATGTAAGCGGGGAAGGTAGTGAAGAACTAGAGAGGAAAATGACTATGGCATTCAGTATAATAGAAGATTGGATATGTGTGAATAAGCTAAAAATGAATGCGAGCAAAACAAAGTACATGGTAATTAAAAGTGTAAGGAAGGAACAGAGAGGTAATATCAGATTAAAATGCTCTGACGGAATTGAATTACAACGTGTGGATAAAATGAAATATCTTGGTGTAATGATCGACAACAAACTGCGATTAAAAGATCACTGCGAGTATATGCTTAAGAAAATAGGTAAGAAGACTAGTTTTTTAAATAGAATAGGTAACTTTATATCAGCGTATACTAGGTGCATGGTATATAAATCCATCATAGCACCACATTTTGAGTATTGTGCTACGTTATTAGTTGGGATGGGCGAAACGCAACTGAATCAACTGCAGGTAGCCCAAAACCGTGCCATGCCAGTTATTTTACAGTGCAATCGATACACCAAAGTTGAGGACATGCTGCAAGCGCTGCAATTTATGTCAGTAAGGTAACGATTACGTTATAATGTGGGAGTATTAATTTTTAAAATACTAAATAACATGGCACCCATGGCGTTAAGCAATAAAATAGCAATAGTGGGAAGTGAAGGCGACAGACAAACTAGACAGGCAGGAAACGTAGTAATAACATTCCGTAGAACGAGAAGTGCTCAAAAAAGTCTGTTTTATGAGGGGATGAAAATGTACAACGCTCTACCCACCGAGATAAAACAATGTAGAAGAATCGTAGTGTTTAAGAGAATGTTAAGAGATTATTTACGGGCGAATGTCTCATAATAAGCATTACTATTATCTTATAGGGTTATATTGTTATTGTATTAATATTTTTCTGCATGGAAATAGCTGAGAAAGCTAAATAAAGTCTCTCTCTCTCTCTCTCTGCCTCCCTCCCTCTCTCCCTCCCTCCCTCTCTCTCTCTCTCTCTCTCTCTCTCTCTCTCTCTCTCTCTCTCTCTCTCTCTCTCTCTCTCTCTCTCCCTCTCTCTCCTTCTCCCTCTCTCTCTCTCTCCCTCTCTCTCCCTCTCTCTCTCTCTCTCTCTCTCTCTCTCTCTCTCTCTCTCTCTCTCTCTCTCTCTCTCTCTCTCTCTCTCTCTGATCGATCGGACATGTGCAGGATCGCTCCGTGTTTGATTGGATCGTTTGTGAAATTGGAGTTAACGCGTTATAGTGGAAGTGGAACTAGCCTATACATTTTTGTTCTGTGAACATTTTCGACTATTTTGCTTAAACACAGCTTGCATAGTGAGGGCGGATTGAAGGTTGAAAGTTTGGGCACATTCCGTTGAAGATCTATCAACGGGCAGCCATATTACAACCAAGCAGCGACAATCATATGGAGGCTCTGGGTATCTGACAGTGGCACTCAACACGGGGCGCTAGGGAACCCCGGTCACTTGATAGATATGTGACTGGACACTTTGCCCAGGGGGGCTATTACGGTTCTCGAAACGAGTGAAAATGACGAAAGTGTGCGGCTCACCCTATTACGTTGAATTTCACTAGGTGAAAAGACGAGATTATCCGCGTGAGTTTACTCGACACGAACTTCTGTGTCGAGAACCGCCGTGCGCATGCTCGTGAGCGTGATTTGCCTGCATTTGCGTGGAATTCCCGTCGGTTCCATCGAAAAATCCGAAAAACAAACATCACTCCATTTTTGTTGGTCGAAGTGCGATACCCGTCAATTTGTAGAATGGAGAATTTAGTGATTGTGATGTTTATGGGAAATCGTGAAAATCGAATGTTAAGAATACGGCGAACATTGCGCGATGCGTCTGATCCATTTAATATAACGGAGAACGAATTTCGTCGATTTTACAGGTTAATACCTTTATGCCTATAGAGGTTATATTTATCAATAGTTTATGTTTAGAATAGAAAACAAATAAAATGGTATATACAAATTAAACTAGTATTCAATAATTTGTTTGATATTTGTAAAAGATTGAAGTGTTCATAGATGCCAATGCAGTTATAAACACGTTTGGAGCATGTATTGGAGGTTATGTACTCCTATATGCACAAAACCTCACGTACATGATAAAATATGCACGTCTACAACGAAAATGAAAATTCGGCATACAATGAATAAAAGGTACAATTTTTTACGTTTTTAAAAGATTATCCAGGGAAGCTGTGCGAGCTTTAATTCACCAGTTACGACCACTCCTACCAAACCCAAGACGGAGTCATGGAGTTGCTGTGGAATTACAAGTATTAAAGCAAAACATCATTAAACATTATTATAGTACTGTTTTTCCTCTTTGAAAAACTTGGCATTCGTGTCGAAATTTCATCTTGCTACAGGTTCTCGTTGCATTGAATTTTTTTGCATCCGGTTCATACCAAGCGCGAGTTGGACAAAATTATTTATCTTGTGTAAGTCAGCCTGCAGTCAGTAAGATACTGCGCAATGTAGTAAACGCATTAAATATTGTGATGGATGAATGGATTCAATTTCCAATTGATGATGCAGAAATTCAGCGTGTCAAGGAAATGTGAGTTTGTAATAAATGCATTCTTCTCCTAAAAGTAACAATCAGTCACAAATGCATGTAAAGATAATCAAATTGAATTAACACTGTATTAAATAATGACTTTGATAATATGAGAAATACCTTTTTGTGTCGTACTGCAGGTTCTGGATTAATACGCAATTTCCAGGTGTAATCGGAGCGGTAGATGGGACGCATGTAGCGATTGTTCCTCCAACGACAGAGAGAGAACCCATTTATATTAATCGCAAATTATACCATTCGTTAAATGTTCTTATTGTAAGTGTGACATGATGTATGTAACGTACATAAATCTGAATACATCAATTCAAGTTTGTGAATAAATGGTATATTGTACGAAATAATATAGTATATTATTAATTTGTAGGTTTCGGATTATGAGGGTAGAATCTTATCTGTAAATGCTGCACATGGTGGGAGAACTCACGATTCTAGGGTTTGGCGAGCGTCCCGTATATCGAATCATCTGCAAGAGATGTACGTTGCAGGAAGAAAGAATGCATGGCTTTTAGGTAATATTGCAATTGATTAGAAGGATTTTTTTTCGGTTTTGGACTGAGTATGATTATTTGTAGTACATAATAAATAACACAGTTTTTTGTTCGTAGGTGACAGTGGCTATCCGCTATTGCCATATTTGATGACGCCTAAACTTCATGTACCTGAAGGATCGCCAGCGGCGAGATATACTCAATGCCATGTCCGAGCTCGCTCTTGCGTGGAACGGTGTATAGGAGTCTTGAAAGGGAGGTGGAGATGCCTCAGAAAAAATAGAGCTCTTCATTATGCACCGGAAGTTGTAGGTATAATTGAGATATAATAAAACATTATAATCATTGTAAATATGCCACTCATATTTTTATTCTTAGCTCGCATAGTGAATGCTGTTTGTGTCTTGCACAACGTTGCTTTGAGATGGAGACTTCCCGAAACGGAGTCCTTCTATGATGAATTGGATCAAGAACCACCAGTAAATGCAAACCAGCCAGTTCAAAGTGGAAATGAAGTACGAGAACGGATCATTGACACTTATTTTTAATGGGTATGTAACCCATTAACGTAAAAATTTATATTCATATTGTGGTGACTTTTAACTTTTATTAAATATTTTTTATTTGTGAAAATAATCATTTTTAAAACTTTTGTTAAGGAGAGTATTACGAAAAAATGTCGGAAAATGTCATATCTTAATTCTTATATTTTGTACATCTGTACAGTATTGCGGATCAGACAATACCTAACTTTAATTTTGAGATCACTCTAATGCCTGGTTTCTTCAGCTCCGGATAAGTTGTGGATAACTTTCCTTCACTTCTGGATATTTTATAACACGTCCGAAAAGGGTTAACCCTTTGAGCTCTAAGGACGCATATATGCGTCAGCCTATGCGTCTGCGGACCACATAAGCTTTAAAGTACTCAGATCTCAAAGGGTTAAAAGAGTTCAGCACCCAGTACAAAAACGAAAGTTATAATTTATTTATAATAATGATTTTAACAAAATATTTCGCAACAATTATTGCAGTTTTTTTAGACTATTAAAATAAATTATTGTACATACATGCATACTATTTTGTATTATTAAAATAAATTATTTTTTGGCAAACAAATCATTCCACTTTTTTACTATTGAAATATATCATACTAATAATAGTATGGCACCACGGTTTAAAAAATAGCACCATCATATTTCTAAATATGATGGTGCTATTTTTTCAACAGCTTCTTTAATAGCTGTGAGATTACTGTTGATATTACGTAACGTGGTCAAGCACGCATTCGTTGTGTTTTCCATACGTTCAGATTGTTGTTTTTTAAATTCAAATTGTTCTGTTTTAAGAGCCAATTTTTGTTTCGCAATTTCTAATTTCGATTCTTTGATTTTTAGTTGGCTGTGCATCAACTCGACAGCAGAACTGGCATGTGTGCCCTTTTTTTTGTTCGCAGTGCTCTGGCCTGAAGAATAAAAAACAGTATTGTGAAATTATTTCTTAATTATATTAAATTACATAATATATCTATATTAAAAAAATATATGTATCATTGCCTTGTCCTGGTTGCATCAAATTATGTGCCTGCGGCGTAGCACTGGTAGAGGCGTCAGCAGTTTCATCCCATGCAAATTGTATCTCTGTTGCCGGCTCGTTATAGAAATTATCAATATGTTCTTCCAGTTCCTGTAAATATTTGATATGATATCTCTGTAAAGAATATGTGTATATTCTATTCATTAACCTTCAAGCGGTCGCGCGGCATCGAATCGACCGCACCCGATACATTTGCGTACATTATATTGTAATTTCTTGTCCCATGTATTTTCCATTTCTTATAGTCTGTTTTTTGTTTGCTTATTTTTTTTCAATAAATTGTTTCCCAGCTCAAAGATGATGTGTCCGATTATAAAAAATAAATGATTATTAATTAATTGCTGTTCTCAATCCCTGAAATCTCCCAGAGGTCTTTAAGGTTACGCGCGACTTCTGCCGTTGTAAATTACCACGCGCCCGCTTGAAGGTTAATAAGAATTTTAAAAATTTACTTGTGCCTCAGAGCCCTCAGAGTAAGGATCGACCAAAATTTCCGTTCCAGAAGGTAAGAATGTTTGATTATGTGGTGAACTATGATGCTGGAAACTATATTTTAAGTTTTGTGAAAATTAAATATTCAGTACATCATATATTGAATGCAGCGCATACCCTTTTGTACGATGTACTTTGGTACAATGGTAGGAATTCTGCGTGTTCTCTTTTTAGTGTTCCCTGCAGCATGCTACCTCTCTGCACCCCTCGATCAAAATTACCTCCCTCAGGTATGGCTATTAAACCTGCCGATTCTGCGTCGATTGTTGACAGCAAATCTTCTTCTAGGTCTGTAAGGTGGGTGACATTTGGTGGTCCACCGCCAGTACCGCTTGCATAGTGCCGATTTCGGGCACACTTCTTAAGGAAGGCTGACTTCCAGTCACGCCACGTCTTGATTTATGTCTAAAATACAATTTTTCAATCATGTAAACACTGTAATTGAATAAAATATCCAAATTACTTATGTATCCTATATATACCTTTTGCCATTCTTTTGGTCCCTTCCGAGGTCCACCTCCAACACTATTTAACGATGTTGAAATCATCAACCACATATCATCCTGCATAAATAAAAATAACTATCGTTAATAATTATATTACTTGTTTATCAACTACGAGTAGAATACTGCAGTATAGGTTAAGATTTTGATGTATATTAATATTAAATTTAATGTGTGAATATAGTACTCACCAATTTCTTTTTATTACCACTATTATATCTTAATCTTCCCCGTGCAAAATCTTCATGATCTTTCATGTATTTTAGTAATATCTTCTTTTGCTCTTCAGTAACATTCATTTTATAAAATGTGTATCACGGATCACACAACGGTTAAATGTACTTTGTAAATATGGCGCCAACTTTCGTGAAAATGTGAGATCCCTATACCGGAAGTGCCTAGTTATTTCACTTTTTCACTCGAGAGATCCGTAATAGGGTGAGTAAACTCACGTGAGATGAAAATGCGAGAAGTGAGTAAACTCGCTCGAGAACCGTAATAAGCCCCCAGGCCACGGTTTCGTTGACCATAGACTGAGTGGTCGAACCACTGCTGTAAAATGAATGATAAGAAGAAAGTGAAATACATTTGTGCAAAAGACAAGCAACAGCTGAAAGTAATTGCATGTGTGTGTGAAAAGTGTGACAAGGCCTATCACCCAGCTTGTGCCAAATATCATAAAGCAAAGAACGAAAAGGGGGAAATGGTGGATTGCGAAGACAACATGGTGACCATCCAACGAAAACAGAAAAAAGAGGATAACACTCCAATAGAATGTGGCGGGACTTATGCGGAGTCAAACAGCGAGGATGGCACTTGCGAGCAGACCGAGCAAACGAAACAAGACGGCAACTGAAACAAGAGAACGAGACGTGAGGCGGAGCGTGAAGACTCCTCGAGAGACAGTAGTGACGCCAGTGACGTGGAGGTACTAAGGCGGCTAATTCAAAACGCAATTAGGGCCGAGGTACGTCCGTTATCTGATAAAATTGACGAGCTGAAAAGCGAAATTATTAGCTTGAAACGAACTGTGAATAAATTAACAAACGAAAATGTAAAATTGCAAAACATTAATAATAATGTTCAAGCTAATAGTAATGGTGTTGCGTCGTATGCGAATGTTGTTCAAAATAAAAGGAAAAACGCCGTGATTGTTGTAAAGCCTGCAAAGGTTGACACTGCCGCACGAGACAGAGTCAATAAAAACGAGAATTTGAACAACGTGAAAGGTAATATTAATGTTAAGGATCTTGGAGTCGGAATCAAAAGTATTAAAGAGAAAAAGAACGGATCGGTTGTTGTCACATTTAAAAATGTTAATGACAAAGAAAAGTTGCAAAAGGATTTTGAAGAAAAACTCGGAGAAGAGTTTAAAGTCCAAGCTCCTAAAGCACAAAAGAAATTTATTAAAATTCTTTATATCGATGGCGAAGAAGCGGCGTTGGAAGATGAACAACTAATCAATGACATTGCTAAACAAAATAAATTGAACGAGTACTGCGAGAAAGTAGAGATGAAAATTGTCAAGCGAACTGGCTATGCCAGGAAAGACGAGTTCAGCGTAATTGTTAAGGTAAATCCCGAGTTGCAAAAAGTTCTATTATCTCTGGAAAGAGTTTCTATTGGGTGGAAACAGTGCAAAATGTTTGAGCACATTAACGTAATTCGTTGTTTCAAATGTTGCGGGTTTAACCATTACGCGAGCGATTGTAAGAGAGAGGTCACTTGTGGCAAATGTGGAGGTACACACAGCAGCAAAACATGCCAATCAACTGCGTTAAAATGCACTAACTGTGCGCATAAGAATAAGAAAAAGAATAATGATAGTATTTATGGTAACAATCACAATGCCTTTGGCAGAAATTGTCCTATTTATATTAAAATTGCTGAGAGCTATAAGAAAAGAGCAGAAGAGAGTTATTAGCAATTACAGCCACATGAATTGTTGCTACATCTCAGTGCCCAAAGTTATTTAGTACATCAAGACGAAATCGAACAATTAATGATTGACAAGAAACCTTTAGTTGTTTGCTTAACAGAAGCCAGAATAACTGACGATATAAATGACAGAATTAATTATAGATAATTATAAATTTATAAGAGTAAACTCAGACAATAAATTCACGGGCGGTATTCTTGTTTACTTTAGAAATGACTCGCAATTTAAAATAAGTAATAATAAAAACTCTTCTTCTAACACGTGGAACTTAACGTTTTCTATTCAAGTATTAAATGATTTCAGTAGTGATTTCAGTAGTGTATCACTCACCAAGTACGAGTGATGCACTCTTTATGGATATTTTACAAGAAATTATTAATGACTTTGCTGAAAATCAACAGTTTATTTTACTGGGAGATCTAAATATTGACATTAGTAAAAATAGTTACTATTCAACTAAGCTGCAATCAATAATGGGTGAATTGGGACTGAAGAACTATGTCCCTACGTTTACACGCGTTACTAACAATTCACAAACAATGATTGATTTAGCCTTTTCAAATGAATTTTTGAATTGTGACGTTTGGGATTCCCCAAAAATAACTGACCATGATATCCTAAGTATTAAATTTCGCAAAAATTCGCATAACCTAAGTAAACAAAACTATTTCATTGGCAGAAATTAAAAAAAATTTGATAATGTTAAATTTGTAAAAATTTTTAATGAGATGATTAATAGGGTAAATGAATCTAATGACAACAATGTAAATAGTATTGCTAATAATGTGATCGGATCAATTGAACAAACGTTAAACAAAGTTGTTCCATTGACTAAATTTAAAGTAATTAATAAGTGGAAGAGTAAAGAATGGTTTGACGACGAAATAAAAGCGTTAAAGCATACGAAAAATGAATTATATAAAAGTGCCAAAGAAACTAGTCATGAAACTTATTGGAATGAATTTCAAAAAATTAGAAATAAAGTAACTAAATAAATTAAGCAAAAGTAAAGAGAGTATAATGATGCGACAATTAATAAAAATAAAAAAGATGGGAAAAAGTTGTGGAAACATTTAAAACAAATTGTGTGTAAAAAATCAAAAAGTAGCATAAGTAAAGTAAAATTTAATGATAAAATCTGGGATAAAGATGAAGATATTGCTGATAATTTTAATAATTTTTTTATTGACAGTATAAATGAAATTAACGATGCAATATTAAATTCTAGCCAAAATAATAATAATAAAAACTGTGATAATGTACCAACTAATGATAGTAATAATGATAGATGGTCTAACTTTAGTAAAGTAACGATAAAAGAATTATCTGAAATTGTAAATAAACTGGAAAATAAAGCGTGTACCGAAGACGGAATAAATGCGGAAATAATTAAAAAAGCATGGACTTATATTGACGATCAATTTGTTAATCTAGTAAATGTTTCATTGCAAATGGGTGAATTTCCAGCTGATTGGAAAAATTCACTAATTACACCTATTCAAAAAGTACAAAATACAATAAATGCGAGTGAATTCAGACCAATAAACGTGCTTCCGACCTTTGAGAAAATACTAGAGACTGTAGTTCATAAGCAAGTAATTAAATATTTAGATGATAATAATATTCTACTGCCAGGGCAATCTCGCTTCCGCGAAAGTCATTCCTGCGAAACTGCCTTGCAAAATGTATTAAACGAATGGAAAAGTAATTGTGATAATCGATTAAAGACTGGCGTTGCGTTTTTGGACTTTAAGAGAGCGTTTGAAACAATTGATAGAAATATATTAATAAAAAAATTAAACAAATGCGGTATTAAAAATAATGTGCTGAAATGGTTCAAAAGTTACTTGACTGAGCGCACCCAGCAAGTAAAGTTTAACAATGTGACCTCCACAAAGAGAAAGACGAAATATGGTGTTCCACAAGGCTCAATATTGGGCCCAATTCTCTTTTTAATTTATATTAATGATTTAAGAGAAGAATTACAATATTGTAAATGTAAAATGTTTGCGGACGACACAATAATATATTATAGTAGCTCTGATCCCAGTGACATTGAAAAGAAGATTAACTATGATTGAAAAAAGTTATCTATTTGGTTAAAAAGACACATGATAAGTTTAAATGATGCTAAAACTAAATTGATGTTGGTAAGAGGAGTGCGGGCCTCTGGTTACAACTTTAAATGTAATATAAAAATTGAAAATAACTGAATTGAAAATGCAGATGAAATTAAATACCTTGGCATAATTATTGACAAGCATTTAAACTTTAAAGAACATGTAAAGTATACAATTAAAAAAATTGCGAAAAAAGTAAATTTTTTGTTTCGAATTGGAGACTCTGTGTCGTTATCAACGAGGACTATTATTTATAAAAGTCTGATTGCCCCGCACTTTGACTATTGTTCTACGATTTTCTTAAACATTGGCGAAACTGAACTTGGTTCTCTACAAAAAGCGCAAAATCGACCGATGCGAGCGATAATTAAATGTAGTAAATTTACACCGATTAAACAAATGTTAAATGCATTACGTTTCCTTAATGTTAAACAACGAATAGCTTTAAATACGCTTATATTTGTGCATAAAATTAAATCAAACTCTCTCTCTCTCTCGGTGTTATATTCCTTGCCTCTTTTTTTGTTTCTCAACGTTATACTCCTTTCCTCTCCTTCTCACGCAATTTACTATTTCACAATTTATTTTTACTCTTTCCTCTCCTTATTACGCAATTTACTATGTCATAAATTATTTTCACACTGTCCTCTTTCACTCTCGCTCTTAACAATTTGCTCTCTCACTATTTATTCTCACACTGTACTCTTTCACTCTCACAATAATTAATCTCAAAAAAAAAATGTTCTCTCTCTACGCTTTGGTGGTCAACTCCAAGTGCCTATTGTGTCGTTAGGCAGCAGCGGCACGGGTCAGGTGATACGGGAGGTGGGGAGATCGATATTTTCGGGACGGTACTAGGGAGATCTATTGGGAGATGGGTGTAATTAGGACGACCGATATGGCAGGGTCGTCCTCATGGATATCGGGATTACGGGTAATGGTAATTGATTATGCTCGCCGCGCGCTGCTGCCATCTCCTCGTAACTCGCATTACTATGTCGATGGATGACAAGCAGACGAGTGACGAGACGATACGCATGAGATTTGGCGTGTACGGTTGAATGTGAGAGCGTGCGAGTGTGCCGGTGAATTTTCTTTTTGTTCGTGGACGTCCTGGGAGTTCCTCGGGTGATATTTCGGGCCTGTCGGGGTGTCTTCAGGATATCCTTGATGGTGGCGATGGAGTGGTACGAGTTTCAATTCTCCTTTCTTCGTTCTTGGGGTTAATTTTTCGGTGCGCCAGCGACGGTGCGGTCAGCCGTTGAAAAAATTTAACGTCAGCGACGATTTTGTTGGACGTTGAATTTCGAGTGTCGATCTAAGCAAAAATGGAACAGTCATTATGGTTTCCGAATTTTTAATGGCTATGAAACCATACGATCACATCGGAACGAGCACGAAGGGCGGTGAGGACGACGACGAAGACGACGGTGACGAAGACGACGGTGACGAAGATGACGGTGACGACGACGACGACGAAGACGATGACGACGGTGCTGACGATGATGACAATGATGATGACGCGAGTGTTTGCACTAGGATCTACTATTGGGTCTTTTCGGGGAGTGGGAGGGATGGGGGTTGTCCTGGGATGAATTTCTACTTGCTTTTTTTCGCTGCTTATGTGCGTGGAACGGTTGCCTTGGAGGCCACCGGCGGGGGTGAGGTTGTGCAACATCACAATATATATTGAAACGGGTGATACACTTTTCATAAAATGTTTTTTTTGTTTTGGTTCTCGAGCAAGAAATAAATAAATGTGGAACCTCGGGTAAAATGAAATAATTTTATTTTTCGAGCTTTTGATACAAGTTTCAGAGAAGTAGATAATATCGATCTCCCGTCTTATCTCGTGATCGATGTGTGAAATTTGATAGTATCTCGTTTAGGGCTTGATTTGAAATGTGGACATTGGCGCTGTGAGTCATGCGCTACTTGTTGCGAATTTCATGGATAGATGATCGCGTGATAAGAATCAATATGGCGCCGACCATACCAGTGACAGTTCGGTGTAATCTTGTGTCGTACTTCTTAATCTTTTTAAGTGAGTGCAGTGTTCTTTTTTTAATTTGTTCTTCTCCTTTTTGAGAGTGTTTTTATTTTTCTTGTGTGTGTGTGTGTTTTTTTTTTTTACGGATAGCGATCTGCGGACTCAGGTGAGTGCGCCAATTTTAGGTCTATAAGTGTGCACAGTTGATTTATATGTTTCGTTTCAGATTCCCTATTTGTTGTTACTTTTGTATTTTCCACATGTGGTCTCAGGATGAAATCTTCGACGATATGTGAATCCTGACACGATCACAGGCGCTCCGCCACATTTTGCAAACATCACCAAACAGTTGTTATACGAAAAATTTGGAGACAAGTGGGTAGTTCGTGGTGGACCTGTTCAATGGCCTCCTCGATCTCCCGATCTGACACCATTAGACTTCTTTTTGTGGGGATATGTGAAGGAGAAACTTATGTTTGAACCACCAACGACGAAAGAGAATATGAAGCAAAGGATACGCGACGCTTGCGCTTCAGTGACTTCCGAAATGTTAAAAAATGTTAGAAATAATTTGTTGCTTCGAATAAATACGTGTTTACAAGTCCATGGCGGACATTTTGAACATTTCATAAATTGAACATACAATTGACAAGATTTTCATGTTATAATAAATTGACCTCCATAAATGTTTATGTTTATGTTTGAATCACCGACGAAAGACAAGGATATGCGAGGCTTACATTTTCTGTAGCTTCGAAACTTTACACCGTCATATCTTTTAACAGAAACATCTCACAAAAAAATGTTTCGAATAAAATTTATTTATTTTTTCCCGTAGAATCCAACCATCTAACATTTTATAGGGGGTCCCGTTTGAAATTGTAAAGTTACCCCCTGCCCCCCCATAAAGGGGGGTAGGGAGTAACTTCATATTTTTGTAGTTAGAAAGGCCCCTCGAAAGCATAAAACTTTCTCATGAACAACTTTTTGATTGGTCAAATATTTTCCGAAATATTCAGCTGTTAAGAGTTATGTGGGCCAGCCTGTATATAACATATATAGCATATTAAATATTATATATAACATATTAAACAAGAATACCAGTTATAAAATATCTAATTAATAGGAAATATGTAATAAAACAATTTGTTGCGTCTGATCATTCTTATCTTTAATTTTTCGAGGTCAACACACTCATTAAGCCTTGCGAAAAACAATTTGCCATTTGTGTACAATTCTATTTTTGGTATAACCAGCTGACTCAGTTTGTCTAATATTTCTACGTCGAACAAAGCATCGTGAAACTGTTGATTTGGGGCCACATTCAATAAGTCCTCTGCTAGTTTTTTTAACGTAAACATTCCAGTGCCTTTTCTCTCTGGAAGAAGATTTTTCGATCGCGGCAACGTATCGTAAAACCCATGAACAACGTCTCGATACTCTTTGATCATGAAATTTTTTCTCACAGCCAACAATAATCGAGACGAATCGAATAAGGCATTATGAGCAACAAGTAGGCACTTCTTCGCATGCAATTTGAAATATTCAAAGAAGGCTAACAAGGCATCATGTAGTTCAATCGAACCTACTCGTTTTCCATAGAGGAATAATTCACCTTCGAAATTTTCAAGCCCTGTGGTAGCAGTAGCTCGTCTGTCAATACTTTGCGTTGGTTTCACATATGTATTAAAAGTGAAACTGTCACTTTTCGCAGCAATTTGGAGAATATCAGCAGAATATTCAAATCCCGATGTTCCCAAGTCAAAATATATAATTTGGGAGTTATCAGGAGACAACACAAGAAGTTTTTCATTACTTGGGAGATCCGAATAGTTGCAAACGTCGTTGCCATCAATGTCGAGACCACAGTTTGTTTCATAAGTGGTGCTCTCCGATTTTTCCTCTCGTTTTCGAAGAGCATCTCTATATTGACGCAAAATTTTCCGGCGACATTTACTATCTCGCGACTTTGGACGTAACGCTCGTCCTGTTTTCTTTTTTATCGCGTTGTTCTGTGTATATACCTGTATACTTACCAGGTGATTGGGACAGTTTCTCCTTCAAATGCAGCAAATGATTCTCACCATCGTTTTGAGAGACCACTGAACTACTGAAACGGCAGTCTCCTGGTGCACTGAGACTAAAGCATTTGCTTTTAGGAGCCTTGTGTGCAATTATGCCATTTAGGCTTTCATTTGCTTGACTTAAGGCATGCACAGAAAATTTCGATGCGTTTCTAGCGTATTTGAGCATAAGCTGCGACAATTGTTCATATAACTCGGGATCTTTTAGTAAAATTCTGTGTTTATCTTTATTCAACAGTAAGCTGCGTTCACACCAAAGTCCACAGTTTTCATGTTGCCCGAAGACGTGCTGGGGAATACTCTGGAAAGATGCTGCGAGTTCGGAAGTACTGTTTTTGTTTTACGCTAGAGCGTATACAAAACATTCTTTCAAGTGCGGAATTACTTTCTTTTGTCTCATCTCCTTGAAGTAAACCCGCATTTGGTATAATTCGTTTATAAAATTTTTCTTCTAATGATTGATATCCGCCAGTTTGTAAATATGATCGGGAATTCCCTCGACGTATCGATGCTATTGTTGAAGAGTCTTCATCACCGATCACAACGCGAACTTTGAGCCCTTTTTCTTGCAGAATTGTACTTCTGTTAATTAATTAAGCTCCTACATCGGCCTCCATGGCTTTCGCACTGCCTTGGAAATTTTTCCTACATTCATGATCAGTAGTATCATGTCCCATATCACACATTTTACATTTGCAATTCCGAGTCGCAAAATCCAGAACTTTACCGCTTAAAAATCCAATCATTGCACCGTATCCATCGAGGCTATCGTAACTTCGGCCATTACCTCGTCTACTCTAGCCCATGTCGTAGGGCATAATGATATTTACAGCATTACTCAATGCTTCGTCGAAATTTGATTGGGCCGAGGACCGTAAAATTTCCAGTTGAGGAAAGACGTCGTCAATTATTTCTGGTGGCCTGGTAAAAAAGGATAATACCGAGGAATAATACATGCAAAAAATGAAATTCATCTTCGAGTTGCATATTATATTTTCTCTCTGTTACAATTTCGTAATAAACTGAAACTGACATTCGTAAAATTATGTAACGAGTACAAAAAAAAATGTTTCTGACAAGTGCCATAATCAGACGAGATCAGGAAATTTTCTTTTATCTAGTATTGGATATAATTTTATTTTATCGCGTGCAAAAATGAATGCTTTACGCATGAAAAGCGTGCGCGAAGCGTCCTTTATCGTACGGGAATGAAATAAATATGAAAAATTAAATGTCACTCACTTATGGCATAAATAAAACAAATTTACGATTTAATAATACCGGGGATAATAGGTAATAATTACGATTTGATAATACCTTAACAAATATAGTTTTTTACATACATTGGTTCACGTCTGTACAATTTCTTTTTCATGAACAGGAGCTCATTTTCTGAGTAGTCAACTGAATTAAATTCTTATAAATAGTCGTCGAGTTTAGAATTATACAATTTATCATTATTTATAGATATTTTATTTATGCCGCGGAGAATGGGTGTGTTTTGGATAATGCAGCGCTGTACAGCAGTTGCTACTTTTGAAGCGTGTCTTGCTACAAAAGCAACGAGTTCCTTGTACACTGCATATGTGTAGCGGTGCACCGCAGCCTGTTCAGTCCAAAATTGGGATTTTAGCTGCGCAGCGCTGCGCCACAGCCTGCCAAGTCCACAGTTGGGGTTTTAGCTGTGCAGTGCTGCATTGTCTGAAACACACTCAATGAGACTTAGTTTATAGCTTCAAAGAAAAGTTATTACAGTAACTCGCAGAGTTTTCCGACATTCTCGACCACCAAACGACGTTCCTCGTCGGCAGCTCGCCGACTGGTTTCTTTCGCGATTTTTTCTATTACGGGTCCAACTTTTTTTTCATAACGTTTATAGGTTTCTTCGGACATGTCGTGCATATTCAAACATGCCAATATTTTTTGTAATGCCGTGTATCCCGTCCTAGAGTGTATAGCACCTACAATTTGAGGTTAGAACGTCACAGTTCATGTTTATGTTAAAAAAAATTGTTTTTCTTTTACTATAAAGACGGAAAATAATTTTCTACCAGATCAATAATACTATAATGTACTTACCAAGCACAGCTCTTGTATTTATGTCGCGATAGTCATTATTTTCTGAACTATGCGATTTTCCCGAATGGATTGTCGTAAGTTCCGAACAACTTTCGCATTGTGCAGTCCATTTGTAATGAAATCTCATGCTTTTCTCCTGAATTATACTGCTAAATGGAAGGACTATTTTGCATTTGTTACATATCATTGTTTTGCTGACTTCTTTCGGGTCAATAATTCGTAACCCTTCCAGAACGCATGGATCCCTGTTCTCTTTCTTTTTTCCAGCTTGAGCTTTCCTCATTTCAATGAATTTGCGTTGCTTCTCATCCATTTTTGCTCGCTTCCACTTTCCTTTATACCGCACTAAATTTTCCAAATTTATACATTAGACATTTTTCCCACCGTTTACTGTTATGAAGATAGACTCATACAGGCGAATAGACGGATGCGTACTCTTCTGCGCCTTTTCTAAGCAGCTGATACACCGCGATGTTGCCAATATCTACTATTCGTCCAACTACACTAGTGTACCCTTATCTGTATATAGATTTCATTGTGTGGTCTGCCTGTACCCATCCAAAAGTTTACGCTTTTCGTAAAAATTTAATCGACTGATAATATATCTAATAAGCAATCAATTACTTCAATATACCCCTACAAGGGTATATATGTATACGTATATACCATAATATATAATGCGATATGAAAATAACTCATTTTACCTCATTTAAAATATGAGAAATTAGACTAATTTTTGCTGGCTCCAGCACCTGGGTACTACCTTTCGTGACGGAGCAGCACACTCGCTCTCCCCACTGCGGCGCGATACGACAGTATCGCGAGGACCCTCTAGTTCACCCGTTGCCACACAGATGGACGCCGGTGTTCTCAGTTCTAATAAGTGGAAGGGCACGAGAGTAAGGATAAGTAGGCGAAGAAAGTTTTTTTTCTTTTCATCAGAGACTTGGAGACTTGTCGATTGGACGTCGTGTCGTGAACAGCCTGGTGCTCCCGGTAGTGAAATATCACGTGTCTCTAACGAAAAGCTAGAGAGTATATCTTGAAACTACGCGCGAGGTGTAGACCACGTGACTTAATACAACCAACCGGATCATAACCTCTTTGATCCGTAAAAACACCATCCTCGGACATTTGAAACTCAAGTAGACGCAATAAATTACCGAAGTGAAAAAATCCAAACGTGTCTCAGGGCTGAATAAAACAGTGCCTAAACATAAAACTACCCACAAATAAACTTAATAAAATCACCGAAGCCACACCAACAACTCAAAATCTACAAACGACACAAATCCAACTCATCAAAAGTTAAAATAAAACAAAGCAAGCAAACTTCCATAACCCAAAACAAAGACTGCACGGGCAAAGGCCAAAAACCTAAAGAGGGGCAATGTAGTTAACTACGAAATGCCCAAAAAAAAAACAAAAAACCACGGGACTCGGGCATCCCGTCGAACAAAGCCGAAAACCAAACAAACAAAAACAAAGATAACTTAATAAATAGCAATGATAAAGATAAAACAACTGAAACCTCTACAACAACTAGTGCAAATACAAACACCGAAATAAATAAAACGATAAATGACAAAACCAAAACTCCTGAAACACAACAAAACTCGAACAACCCTAATAATAAACAAAAACTACCACCAATCATAATAAAGTCAGAGTGTATAACAAATGATATTAAAAAAGAAATCTTCACCCAAATAAGAAATAATTTCAAAGGTGCAACAATAAGCTTTAATAAAAATATTTCAATCCAACCTTCAAATATCGATCTACACACAAACATTATAAAATACCTAAAAATAAAAGACATACCTTTTCACACATACGCAATTAAAAGTGAAAAAACCAAAAAATTTGTCATAAAAGGGCTCCCTGAAATAAATATAGATGAAATTATCAAAGATCTAACAAATTACCAACTAAAACCAATAAAACTGGTAAAAATGAAGCAAAAATATGAAAATTCACAACTAGACCCATTCTATTTTATCGAAATGGAGTCTAATACAAAAATCAGTTATATTAAAAACATTAAATACATATGTTCGGTGAAAATAAAATGGGAAGCTTACATTAATAAAAAAAAAGTGACCCAATGCTACAGATGCCAAGCATACGGGCATGGTACCTCCTTTTGCTTTAATAAACCCAAATGCGTAAAATGCACAAAAAACCATCTAACAATCGAATGTGACAAACCTAAAGACCAAGAACCACAGTGCTCCAATTGTTATAAAAACCACCCTGCTAATTCTACACAGTGTGAAATATACGTAAATCACATCAAACAAATGGAAACAATTAAATCAAATAAATTAAAAACAACAAATATCACGAGAGGAAAAACCAGCGTTGAGACAAATCCTACGGGTCAATTTCTCAACTACGAGCTATTTCCAAATCTACCATCGAACTCAAGAACAAGAGCGGATCACACACAATATCCAAGGACGCACACACAGCAAATGGACATAACAACAAACCGATCGAATCATCATCACCAACACATCATCAACTCCAGAACACACTTCGAGGGAAGGATCGACTTAGACACAATCACCGACGAAGAGGAACAATTCAACAGCAACTACGAAATCAGCTCAGCAGAGGAAGAAGAAGACAGCCAAATAAACACAACAATAAGACCCACAACCACAAGAGCGCAACAATACTCGCAGGTAGCAAAACAAAATTTAATCTCCCAAACCATACACAAGACAAGAACTAATAGAGAAAAAATCGATACGTTCACAAACATAATAAAAGAAATTAAGGAAATAGACAAACTTTGTAACTTAAATGAGATGTTTCTTATATTAAGAGAATTAAATAATAAACTCCAAAATTGTAATAATCACTTAGCTAGATGCGAAGCCTTTTATAACGTAATTTTAAACCATGTACCCAACAACTAAACATAAAAACAACCAAAACTCCTGCAAAATAGCGCACTGGAATGCAAACGGCATCAAAAACAAAATACATGAGGTAGCAAATTTCTTACAATTAAATCATATAGATATACTTACATATCATCATGACACAATGAAACACAAATTATAATTTACGCAATAACAAATCACAAAAGTCATAAGTCAAACTAAAAGAAACAAACACATGATTAAATGTATAATAACACGAACAGACAAATGTACTTAACACAAAGGAGTGTAATAAATTATATATTATACTGTAAATAATATAAATATGTATAGAACGCATTATACATTAAACAAACATACTTACCACCAAATCATCACAACCTGGTTATCAATTAACCAAACAAATCGCAGATGTAAATAAAAACCAATGTATAAAACGCAATGTACAACAAACGTAAACAAACCTATCAACCAATCAACACATGTAGGTTAATAAATAACCAGTCGAACCTCAGATGTAAATAAAAATAAAGAGGTTTTCCCCCCAAAAACATTTCCTCTACATACACATCCAACTTAAACAAACATTAAGACAAGAAACACTCAAAAATTAAATAATAGGCTCTAAAGAGCAGGCGTATTTATTTTCACCGAAATAACCAGATTTTATAAAGTATTCTTTACTTATACAAATTGTAACATGTATAAATAAAAGGACGTTGAAAATTGAAATTGAAATTTCTTTTCATAAGCATAAAAACGACTCATAACGAATAATATATTAAGTGATGATCATAATTTGTCGATTTATTTTTTTTCAATCGTTTTCAATAGAAATATCTTATTCCCAGCAAATACAGTTCCGGAATTGTTACAAAAATGTTATGTAAAGGGCGTTACATAAGATGTAACATTTCCGTTGCAAACTCCGTGAATGAAGCGGAGTTTCTTCTCAAATATGTCATCCTATAAACAAGTAGCAGATATAAAAAATCTACCAGGAACAGTTATAAATTAAACTCATACCGAAAAGATGTGTAACGTATTCAGCTCATACACGCAACAAATTCATACCATAGCCGTAACACACTCGCTCATTGATAAAACTTTTACGGAACGAAACATATAACGCTGATGTAGAATCTTCGTAACAGTGATAGATATGGGTTATTTACGGCCTGATTATATATTTGTTACGATTATAGTAATGATATATTACGAAATAATTACGAGATAATTACCACAATATTTTATTTTTATATATTTATGTAAGGATTGTTTATTTTATTAAGAAATACAATTGGTTGAATGTATCAATATAAAAATCTTAGGAATCACACTCTTTTCTAACGTCTTTCGCCTAACGACTCTCGAATACGACTGACGCGTTTCTTTATTTCTTTCGACGCTAGCGCTAAACCCCACTGTCCCGTGAACCGTACGTCTTCACGCGGATCGTACGTCTGCGTGCGCTCGAGCGACGTTGCCGCTCAATTTTCGGGTCCTACATTTGTTATATATTTTGTTCCGGCGAAGCCGGAATTCGCATTTAAACATCGGCGAGATTTTCAGCGACGCGATCGATGCAGGCGGCAACGTCAATGTCCAAGCGACGCTTCCCCCACCGTCGCTCACCGGCACCGGCTCGAGGTTCATCGGACGCCGGCTACTTCGATTTAGTACTAAGAAAATCTCGGTGACGTACCAGCGCTCTGTAACTTCGAATCCTTGAAAACATTAATAATTAATATTCGACTTTGTTAAAACCCCGGCACACGATTTTTGGTACAGTGGAACTATACTCGACTCGGCTCGTCAACTGCTATTGAATTCTGGAGATAATTGGGTCGGGTCGTGGTAATTACTCTTCAGCAATGTGCGCTCTAAATGCGGAACGGCAGCCATCTTAGCTCTACATGTTTTGAAGAAAGGCTCGTGACGGCTCAGTAATTATAATTAAATCTAAGGACGACGAATAAAATATTCGGGCGACAAGTTGTGTTTTTAGGCTCCCTGCGTCATTATTCCGCCAACCAGATCCTCACTTGAACATATTTTCATAAACCTTTGTTTTTGTTTACATTTAATAATACTTTTTAGTCGCTTTGGACTGTGATTAGGAACGAATTAAAAGAAGTTAAAAATAATATGTAAGTAATATTGCATTTTTTTTTAAACATATAGCATAAATATGAGATTAGGGATTGCCGGTTTCCTCAGTTTTTTATTCGTGCGAATTTTTGGGTTCCTTGTTGGAACCATTCTTTTCCTTCGTCCGCAAAGAATTGATCAGTGCATGCAAATGAACGTCTTACAGCTTTAAAAAAAGAAAGCAACAGAGTTTTAATCTCGTATTTAAATATGGTACAGATTCGCAAAGATTTTATATGCGAAAACATATACCTTTAATGGCGCCCATGATCACTGAATCGCCGATTTTGTAATTTCCGCGTTGGTCATACCACGACGATTTTTTAGCCACTTCAGGGCTAAAAACTTTCTTTAGAATTCGTATTATAGATTCCTCCGCACTGTTGCCTCCAATTTGAGCTAGATACGAAATAATATTGTATTATTATATACGCATTGTGAGCCCCTTTGATAAAAGTTTAAATATTGTTTTTAGTGTTATTTAATCGCAATCGCAAACATTTTATATTTTAGGAATAAATAATAACCGATGATACCCACCAATCGAGGTTGTATATCGCTCACCATTACATAACTTTCAAATCAAATCTGGCTGCAAAAAGCAGCACATTGACATAATAAATACGGCACGTCGTGCCGTTGCTGTTTAAAAGTAATTAAAGCCTATTTTTGTAGCAAGAAAACATCAAATTTAAAATATACGTTGGCAGCAAAGGGACTGCACGTTGTGCCGTTCGGTTGTAGGCTTCGTTAGAACACAGGACTTACACAGTCAGTAATGAGCTAACAACACAAGTATGGCATGAGAACAGTACATTATGTTGCTGTGCTATATGAAAAAATCATAAACGTAGAAACAGCAAACGAACGGCAAAGAGACGGCACGTTGTGCCGTTCGGGTGTAGACTCAATGATAGCACGCGATTGCGGCAACGAAGCGAGGAATTGGTGACGAACTGTAGCGGCAGATTGAAGGCGTATTTCGAGCACGCTGAGACGCATCTGTGACGGCAAAGGGGCGGCACGCCGTTGTCGCGTGTTTGCAGCAATAACGCGTACTCCTTTGCCGACAGCCGGACAGCATATCGACGGCACGCTGTTTCAAAGCAATGACAGCTGTCCACAGGTGAGTTTAGAACATAATTTTGCGTTAGAAATAATAGAATAAAATAAGTAGAATAAATGATTTTTCCAATAAATTATTAACCGTGCAAGTGCATCTATTATCTGATAATCATTCTATTTTTTCCCGAAGGTACGTAAAGTATGTCGCGTATGAGTCAGATGAGATAAACCGATATTAATTGACGAAAACGCTCATTTTTCGAGTTATTTAATTGTAGATACAGAATCTTTGGTATATACATATAAATCTCATTTTTTCTCCTTCATACCAGGTAAGTTTGGATGGAGATTTTCAGCAGGCACTATATATACATGTACATGTATATAAACAACAATACAGCGCGTTATAACCAATTTTTTAATAATAATTATTGTCGTTCTGTGTGGATTATTCTACATCAAGGGTCGTTACGAAATATATTTCCAAGAAGGGAAAAATATGTAGCCCTGGTTGGGTACGCTGACGATCAATGTGGGTATGCAGTATAAAAGTTCAAGTTTTGCGGAATCGCTAGCCACTTTTTAATTCACAGTGGTTTATCGAACCCACAAAAACCCGAATATCTTAAACCGCACACCCGTGCGTAGGGGGACCTCCTTTTAAAGTGGAATCTTGTTTTGAACCATTCTAAAGGTTAACATTAGTGTAGAAGTTCCGGAAAATCAGTTTTTTGAAATTAGCCTTTAAAAGCACTCACAATTTTGCAGAATATGAATTAAATCGCATTTTACTGAAAATATGATTTTTCAAAATGGTATGCAGCATAAAAAACATTTTTAAATCTTTACTTGAAAAATCAACTACATCTTGTAAAAATAAAACGTTAAAATCCAACAATTTTTATAAGCAGCGTCAGGATGTTTAAATATCATATTCAGTTCTATTACTCTGCGGCTTTTCCTTTGATTGCAAAAAATGGACGAAAAAGTACACCTTTTATTGCAGCATCTACAGTAATATTACCCCTTATAACACTTAATACAATATCTGGTACATGACGACCTAATAACTTATATTACTTCTACTTAATACTTAATACTACGTCGATGATCGGGATCGGGATCGCTCGCTAACGACTGAATACCATAGAGGACGATGAGACTCTTCTTCGGCGGGATCGCTGGTTGTTGATTCTACGGGAACCTTGGTCGTTTGCATTTTCTTGCCTGCCCGTATCCGTGTCGGGAGTGACACGTTGCTCGCCGAGTCGAATGTCTCCTCCGATCGCCCGACGGTTTTCCAACCTATGGAGGTTGTTTCGATGACGCTGTTTGGCACTTCTAAGCGCGTTCGTCATGGCTACGGTGAATTGAAACCAATCCGGTTTCGGATAATTCCGGTTCTTTGCTACGGCCGCTGTTATCAATGTAATCATTACAAAGATCAATTACTCATCTTGAACCTCTTACCGTGAAAAAATATTCTACTTGTTATAAAAAAAAATCAATTTGTCAGACGGCATACCATACAGAGCTTTAGCGAATCTGGTTTTTCGAAAGCTATCTCGTTGATTTTTCGGCTGTGCCATGTTAAAGCCGGGGATACTGCATCTTTCGAAACTTTGTTTGCCGTTTCAACCAACGTGGAGCCCCCGAGTGATCCGAGATAACTGACCTTCGAAGAAAAGTTAAATTTGTGAGAGCTATAAGAGAAATGTTGTAAAATGTTTCGGTTTTCAGAAATTCATGATGGACTTACTATACTTCTGTAGTCATCATCTGAAATTGTCTCGAAATCTTTGATTTCTTCGGGACTTGAGAGCGGCAAACAGTTAGGTTTCGTCGGAAAATCGGTCGAAAGGCTCCGCCCGTACTGTTGTCTGAGCTTACTATACGTTCGATTGAAAATCACGAAAATAATCAATTAATAATAAATATGTCACATCGAGATTGCCATTACTACAAAGAATGACAATTATATGAGAGCTCTCTTGTCAGCGTCATACTCACCGCATCTTTTTTTTCAGGCTGTCCTCCAACGATCGAAATATAAAAAACAGTTATGACAATACGATGACCAAAATATAATCACTGAAGATACTGGGGAACTTGATGATGTTGACCATATTGGAGTACTTGGTGTTGTTGTTGATGATTTAGCGCCGTTTCTTGTTGTTGTTGGCGCGCTTGTAGCTGTTGTTGCTGTTGTTGTTAAGACGGTTGTTGTTGTTATTGCTGTTGCTGCTGTTGTTGTTCGTCCGATGTACAAGACGCTGTTGTGGACATTTCCGTGGATGTGTTTAGCGCTCCAGTACGAGCGGGAGTTAAGTTGACGTCAGTTTTTGCACCGTCTTCTGTTTGAGACAATGTTGCCCCATTTTGCTGCGTCTGGTCGGGTTGCAACGATTTTTCGACTGATGTTTGCTGCAGAGTGCATTACGAAGAGCGCCAAAATTAAATATTAAGATCAATTTTCAATACATTACTTATTAACAATTAAATTTTTAAACTCACATCATTGTGTTCATTCTTCGCTGTTAACGGTGTTGGTACGTAAGATTCGTGCAGACACATCATATTGCGTTGCAATTCATCCTCGATCTCGCGAGATGTTGAACCACCCCCTTTATTCAGCGTGCTCCGTCTGCCCAGATTAGCTGAAGGTTCGTCCGAAGACATTTCGAAGTTCGGTTCATAGTGATTTAGATAAGGAGGCTTTCGTACATCTCGCGGTGGGCGTTGATGACTCATGCTTTGTATTTTAAATTCGTCTTCTAATTAGGAAAGGCAATTTCTTTTTCGATCCTCAATTATTATAGGGGAGTTCATAGCGCCAAGCACGAATATGCCATCGACCAGTAGTTACCTTCTGTTATCGTTGCTATAACCGGGTGATCACGTGGGTATCGTATAACATTTAGCGCGGACATTTTTTAACGGGACCATAGAAGGCATCCGACCAAGTATTTTGCATTTAAAGAACCTAATTTTTCAAGATGTAAACAAACATTGAAGAATGGTTCCACGGATCGAATTTTTCGACAAACTGATATATAATATTCGGATAAACAATCAGGTCTTCGGCCTACATATTGCTGCACACTTTAGCAAAAAAAAAAAACGATAGCGATTTTTTGTACTCAAGGTGAACCTTGGATTTTTCAAGCGGCGGTATTAGGCAACATCATCTGTATTAAGGCATTATGCCACTAAAGAAATCCGAAAATAGTATGGTATTTTTTTAACGGGAAAAAATGTATTATTAATAAAACCTAGTTTACTACGTATTTATACATGCAATAAGCTACATTTCATTTTTTATTTGAAAAAAAAAAAATACAAAATAGCAGCTCACGGACGTTGTCAAAAAAACATTTTTTTAAAAAGACATGTAAAATAACTCTCTCAATTTTTATCTGATTGAGTTCAAATTTTAACTGTAGCTTCTCAATAAGATTTTACAGAGCATGTCGTTTGGATTTAGGCAAGTATTCATTTTTTTTTAAATGGTCTAGTCTTTTTGCTTAGAGAAAATAAGAATCACGTGCACGGCCCGCACTGTACGGGAGAACGTCGAGAAAGCCGGTGGACGCGCGAACGTTCTCTGTCACCACAGCGGTGGTGGGGCAACGAGGTGGGGCCGCGCATGTTCGCTCTACACAAGCACGAACCCCTCCTAAAAGAAGGGGTGGAACACGTGGATTACACACAATGTTAGAATATGAAAATTTCAAGATGTATTTCAATTTGAAAAATTGTTTGCGTTTCTTGGGATCGTTCACGAAAAGAAACGTGATGATAATCTAGCATTGAGAAATTAAGGAAAAAAATGTGGGAACAAATAAACTTATAGCCTTTCACAGATAAAAACGATGTGCGGGAGACGACTTTTCCACGAACGCGACTCTCGATACCGCGTAAAAAAAATCATTCCTTTTATTTTCATGGCAAAAATTTAGATATTTCACCGACAAACACAACGGTCGGAAGGCGATTGTGACTCGACTCGACGCGCGGGCGTCATTTTTTCGACAAACGCGACACTCGATGCCACGTAAGAAAATCATTCCTTTTATTTTTATGACAAAAATGTAGATATTTCAATGACAAACACAACGGTCGGAAGGCGATTGTTACTCGACTCGACGCGTCAATTTTTCGACAAACGTACCGCGCAAAAACACCAATTTCTTTTCTTCATAACAAAACTTCGACGTAATACTGCACTGAAATATTTTTCGTCTGCTATTGAACACGATCAAATATGGTGGGTTCAAAAAAAAAATGGATCAATTGAATGTGCGAACGTGATGTCCGCTACGAACAAGTCAACACACCGACGTTCAAGGCATGCCCGCCGACCGAGCTACAAGGGATATACCAGACACTTTTATCACAAAGTTTCGCGGTTTTTTTTCCACCAATAAAAATCAAAGAACGAAATAGGGGGATTAGTCCGGTGAATCAAAAAGAAAACAAGAATAAAATGTGGCAAACAATAAAAACAATGCGTTGGTTTAAATTATGGTGGTGTGGAAAATAATTCTCACTTACTTGTTAATATATTTCGTCGAGTTGGTATTTGATAATGCCGTTAATTGATCAGAAGCCCCCGCCGATATTCGAACACTTGTTGGTCTAGTTTTTTTAGTTAGAGGAAATAGTAATCACGTGTACGGTCCACACTGTACGGAAGAACGTCGAGAAATGCCGGTGGACGCGCGAACGTTCGTGGTTACAGTGGCGGTAGTGGGGGTAACGAGGCTCATCGTGGATAGCTTTAGCGCGCGCATTTCCCTTGTTCCCTGTACTCAAGGTACCACCCCGCCTGAGGAAGGGGGTGATGTCGCGCGCTAACACTATCCGTGGTGGGCCACGTTGCCGTACCACCGCTGTGGTAACAAAGAATAACGTTGGCGCGTTCACCGTCATTTCTCGACGTTCTCCCGTACAGTGTGGACCGTGCACGTGATTATTATTTCCTGTAACCAAAAAAACTAGACCAACAAGTATTTGGACATCGGGGGGCGCTTCTTATCCATTAACGGCATTGTAAAATACCAACTCGACGGAATATATCAACAAGTAAGTGACAATTATTTTCCACACCGCAAACATTGAATACAACGAATTTTTTTTATTGTTTGCTACAATTTATTCTGAATTTCTCTTCGATTCACCGGACTAACCCGCCTATTTTGTTCTTTGACTGTTATTAGTAAAAAATCGAACCGCGAAAGTTTATGATAAAAATGTGTGATATATCCGCTGTAGCTCGGTCGGCGGGCATGCTTCGATCGCCGGTACGTTGATTTGTGCGTAGCGGACATCACGTTCGCACATTCAATTGATCCATATTTTTTTCAACCTACAAAATTCGATCATGTTCAATAGCCGACGAGAAATATTTCAGTGCAATATTACGTCGAAGTTTTGTTATGAAGAAAAAAATCGTTGTTTTTTGCGCGGCATCGAGCGTCGCGTTTGTCGAAAAATTGACGCCGCGCGTCGAGTCGAGTAACAATCGCCTTCCGACCGTTGTGTTTGTCGTTGCAAAATCTAAATTTTTTTCATAAAAATAAAAGAAATGATTTTTTCACGCGGTATCGAGAGTCGCGTTCGTGGAAAACTTGGTGTGCGCGCGTCCGGCCGGGTGGCAGTCGCTTTCCCCACGTCGTTTTCGTCCGTGAAAGGCTTCACGTTAATTTGTTCCCAAATTTCTTTCCTTAATTTCTCAATGTAAGATTATTATCACGTTTCTTTTCTTGAACGATCCGAAGAGATGCAAAAAAAATCAAAACTAAAGACGCCTTGAAATTTTCATATTCTCAAATTATGTGTATCCGCGTGTTTTGTTCTATTGGGTGGGGTTCGCGCTTGTGTGAAGTAAACATGCGGGACCGCACGCTCCACTGCCAACGACACAGGGCCTCGTTGCCGCAGCCGTCGAACGTTTGCTTGGCGATCTATGTTCGACTGGAATTTGTATATATATGTTTCATGATTAATAAATATCGCTAAATATTTATTGAATAAAAATTAGTTTATGACGTACCTATTATTATATGATCCATTTGTCGAGAATCATCGAATTTGAATCGATTTATCCATTGAATTCTCGTCGATCATGTATTTGTTTTTATTTTCTGACTTGGGTGTACTTCCGTTTAGAACATATATCCGATCGATCTAAAATTTGGTATACTTATGTATTTTGATGCGCTGATTAAGAATATCATACTCAAAATACCCGCAAATTCGATTTTCAAGGTCAAATCGACAAAAAATAAATTTTTTCGAGGTTTTTCGCTTATATTACGATAAATATAGATGTGAGAGAAAAATGTTTCGAACAAAAGTTATAGACCATGAAAAAGGTGGTATTTTTTGTTCTATACATTTTTCGTGTACGACCAGTCGTTACAGAGAAAAATGCTAAAATTATCCCAAATTGGTATGTTATGCCAAAACTCCATTAGTTTCGATATAATAATCTACTCACGCACTTACCACGGGAAGGTTGGAGTTTGGTCTTAGAAGTGCATATTTTTTTGTTTTTTATTTTTTTTTGTTTTTTAATTTTTTTTTTGTTTTTAATTTTTTTTTCGTTTTTAATTTTTTTATATTTTTTTTTGGTTTTTCCATAGTGTTTAAATTTTTTTGTATTTTTATTGTTTTACGCACACACACACACACACACACACACCCACACACACACACACACACACACACACACACACACACACGCACACACACACACACACACACACACACACACACACACACACACACACACACACACACACACACACACACACACACACACACACACACACACACACACACACACGCACGCACACGCCCACAGACACACATACACACACGCACACGCACAGAGCACTTCAATTATTTTTGCCGGGATAGCATATCTTTATATCTTCAATCATTTGCGTGAAAGGGTCGACCTTCATCTTCTTAACACGACGGCGCCACAAAAATTCGCAGAGGTGATCGGCCACATTGTCTGAGCGAACGCCCCCGCGCGCAAGTGACCGACGCATCCAACGCCAAGATGATTCAATATTTTGCGTATGTGCCCCGGTAGCCGAATCAACAAATTCGACGCTGTGGTTCACAGTTTTATGGGGATACCCGTGTGTTTCCAAGCTGTCATACCCCTTCCAACAATCCGTATGGATTTCTGTCCCAACCACGACGTGCTTTTCAATGAGCGACAACAAAGTCGCAGCGTCTCGTTTATTGTCGGGACATATTTCCAGCTGATAATTTTCCGCGTGGCCTCTGTGGATCATACCCAGAACCCACGATCCCTCGACAACGCGCCCTCTTTCGTATTTGCGGCGGCCGATCTTGCATTCGTCGATTTCGACAATTTCGCCAATGCCTCCTATTTTCCCTTCAGCATCAATCTCTTGATCAAGAGCGACCATACACACCTCTCGGCAGAAGGAAAAGCGATCGGCAACACTTTCCGTCGACAGCTGCTGGCCCTCCACCACGCTACATTCGCGGATTGTCTGTTGGAAACTTAAGTCAACAGCAAAACTATAGGTCATAAGCATGACACAAGCTGGAGAAACATGGCATCGTTCGAACCACGTGTTTTCAGCCACGGTTGCCGAATGATTATATTTGCCGATTTTTTGGCAAATAAACTTTCCGCATTCCAGCATCGATTCATACAGGACCATGGGCTTTTTATGGGTGCGACAATATCTTTCTCGGGGAATCAAACCGATATCACGCAACCACTCAAGGGTAGTTTCACGATCTCGGAAAATGCCGCTCAAACTAAAGATGTTATATACGCGTTCCATCGTACAAGGTGTGGACGGGTCAAATTAGCAATCGCGATAACCAAACTTGTACAACGCACCGAGAATATGGTTGGGATTTAGGCAGTGGATTTATGCGGTGGTAGCAAGAATGTTTTGGAGCAGATTCGACGTATCTCGAGCACAGCAGGGTATTCCAGATAATATCCGGCAAAGAGGAAGATGCGACGAGAAGTAGGGTCGGCGTGGGGCACCTCAAGTAATGTGTTAGGAATACGGGGTATTTGAACCAGTGTGTCTGTGTGTTTGCATGTGTGTGTGTCCGCTGTGTATTTCTGTGTGTGTCCGTGCGCGCGCGTATGTGTGTGTGTGTGTGCATGTGTGTCCGTGCGTGTGTGTGCGTGTGTGTATGTGTGTGCGTGCGTGTGTGTGTGTGTGTGTGTGTGTGTGTGTGTGTCTGTGCGTGTGTGTGTGTGTGGACGTGTGTGTGTGTGTGTGCGCGTATGTGTGTGTGTGTGTGTGTGTGTGCGTGTGGGTGTGTGCATGTGTGTGCGTGCGTGTGTGTGTGCATGTGTGTGCGTGTGTGTGTGTGTGGGTGTGTGTTTGTGTGAGTGTGGGTGTGTGTATGTGTGTGTATATGTGTGCGTGCGTGTGTGTATGTGTGGGTGTGTGGGTGTGTGTTTGTGTGAGTGTGGGTGTGTTTTTTTTTATTTTTTTTTTTATTTTTATAGAGGAGGATTGAAAATGCATTTACGCATACCCGAAAGGGTTATGTGGGACTCGGCCATTCCTGGCAATACCCACTAAAAACATTCCTCCTCTCGACTGCTGTCCCCCCCCGCGGAAACCGCCCAAAAGGCTTTACTTCGCGAGGGGCAGTCTACGCCTCAGACGGCCCTTCTGTCACGCGCTCGGACTTCAAGCGCGTCTGCCTCTACGCTCTTCCATCCTCCTGATGGAATTCAGCTTGTCCACAATGGACGTGGCGAGGGTGACCACCGCGTCCCAACCATCCTGTGAGCCGAGCAGGCATCTTCCCATGCCCTCGGGTGTCATGGATCCTCTCCATGATGCCCGGAATCGCTCCCGGTCATCGGCGAATCTCAGACAATGGAATAGGACATGTTCCACGTCCTCGTCGATCCCAGGGCACGCCGGGCATTCCGCGCCATCGTACACGCGAATACGATGTAGATAGCTGCGGAAGCAGCCATGCCCGGTGAGCACCTGGGTCAGGTGGAAAGTTGTAAGTCCAACCTGCCTGCTCGCCCACGCTCTCACATTAGGAATCACACGGTGGGTCCACCGACCCTCGCCTGCTGAATCCCATCTCCGCTGCCATTCTTCGAAGGTTCTGCTGGACCATCGATCATCCCCACGCTCTTGATCGTTGCCGTCAGCATCAGTACGCCTACGATCACGGTACACTTTGGCTCTCTCGGCTGCCAGTAGATCAACAGGAGGCAGTCCTGCGATCACCGAGAGAGCAATGTCAGACACGGTTCGATACGCTCGGGCCACCCGCAGCGCGGCAGTCCGGCAGGCTCGTCGGCACGTGGCTCCGTAACTTGCATTGGTGGTCATGGCATCAGCCCAGATTGGAGCCCCGTAGAGAATTACGGAGCTCACAACGGAGGAAAGGAGGAGCCGTCGCGGCTCCTTCGGTCCCCCAACGTTGGGCATGATGCCTGCAAGCCCTCGCGCGACCCGTGATGCCTTCGAGCCTGCGTTCAGGAGATGTTCTCTGAACGACAGCCGCGCATCCAGGATGACACCGAGATAATTCACCGTGTCTACGGTCTTGATCCTGCTATGACCGACCGTGAATGTGGCGTACACCCTCTTCTTCGTCCGAGAGATGAGCACCGCCTCAGTCTTCTCGGCCGCCAGACTCAGCCCATGGTCGCTCAACCAGCCAGCCACCACCTCGATTGAGTCGTCTCCAAGGTGTTGAACGTCTGGCGGCTCGGCTACACCACGTATCTCTGCGATGTTCTCGTTCCACCAGTATACTGGTGGACGGCCGCGAGGGTTGGACTTCGCGGCCATGGAGGCATCGCAGGCCGCTGTGATGGTCTGCGAGAGGCTTCGAGCTCGCTCCTCGGACGTTCCCTGCACTGTCGCTCCCTCTAACATGCAGAGAAACGTCTCCCGGTCGAAGGTGGCGGGTGCCCATCTCTCTTTCTTGCGTCTGCACGACGCCTCTGCTGTCCTGCTGGTCAGCTGGAGCTGGTATACGAGGGCTTGATGGTCGCTGCCCGTGTACCGATCGCTAACTTTCCAATCGAGCCCTTCCCCCATCAGTCTAGGATCGACGAAGGTCAGGTCGATAATGGACGTCCTGCCACCCTTTGAAAAGGTTGGCTTGGAACCCGTGTTAGCGATCTCCAGCTCCAGAATCGCGAAGGCCTCGAGGAGGGCGCGACCGCGATTGTTGGTACTCGCGCTGCCCCACTCCGTCGCCCATGCGTTAAAGTCCCCTCCGATGACGACCGGCAATCGGGAGGTCCTAGCACTGTCGACGATGGCATCGAGGGATCTCAGGAATTCGTCGGTGGTATCACTGGGTGGGAGGTAGCAACTGTATAATCTTATACCCGCCACCTCCACCCAAGTGAAACCGGGCTGGGGGGCGGCCATCTTGTTAGATATTTGGAGGTTTCCGCATACCCAGATGGCCGCCTTGCGGGTCGAGTCCCCTACCCAGTTTGGTTCACTGAGATCCCTGTACTCCTCGTTGACGATGACTACGTCGGCCTTCTCTTCCCTGACCAGCTGAAACAACAGGTCCTGGGCCACAGCACAGTGGTTCAGGTTTATTTGGAGCATCTTAGCCATTGCTGGTCGATGCCCCAACCTCCTGCACTGCTTGTCGCCTGACTGCGCAGTCCACAGCCCTGTGACCCTCTTTGCCACACCTGTAGCACTGCCTCGATCGGTCGACCTCGCTTTTGCAGTCCTTTGCCAGATGCCCAGTTTCATGACACCTGAAGCAACGGGAGGATGCTTGGCGCGGCCGAACCCGGCAATTCACCCATCCGACCCTGAGCCTTCCGCTTTGCAACAGCTTTTTTGCTGCTGCGGCGGGAAACAGGATGGTAGCCGCCTGGGTGCCACTGTAGGAGTCCCTGAGTTTAACATCCTCAGGGGTTACAGCTCCTGGCCCAATCGCCGCAGTGATGGCCTCTGCCACCTCTTCTACAGTTGTGGCCCCATCCATGTCCTTGACGACCAGGACTTCCCTGTGAGTCAGCGTCTGAACGACCGCTGACTCCACTAGGGTGGACGAGACCAGTGTCTGTAGGAGTGGGGTCTCCACACCAGGCTTCCCCAGCTCCAGGAGTAATTCTCCGACACGGGTCCGCCTGATGCGGGTCACTCTATCTCCCAGGGCTTTGAGGTCAGGTGCGGCTCTTACCCTTCGGAGGATGTCGGCATACGACACCTCACCCGTTGCCCTGATGTGGATCGCATCAGGGCGGGGGGGTCTAAGCGAGACCTTGGGCATTGCCTGCCTTTGGTCGCGCCTGCCGACATCCTCTTTCCGCAGCGGCTGCTGCTCTCTTTTCTTCCCCTTTTTGACGACTGTTGCCCAGTCGGGGTCTTTCGGCTGGGCAACCGGCTGCTGCCGGGCTTCCGCAGGCGGGGGCAGATCCGTCACCGGCGTCGCCCCTCTCTTCTTCTTCTTCTGCTTCTTTCTCGCCGCCGGAGACTTTGGCGGCGAGGGGCGCTCGCGGTCTATGTTTTCGCGGGGTGGCCGGTCGGTACGAAAGAGAGGCGAGGTTTGACTCGACCCCTCCTTGCTCGGCCGTGCTACTCGGGCTGGCGTTTCCGCGGGTCGCGCCACCGCAAACTCTTTTAGCGCCCTTAGGGTGCCCCGAGCCTTCACCTTGAGCTCTGTATGGAGGTTCTTCTTCTCTAAGATGAACCCCACCAGCGACTCAAGCTCCCTAGTTAGGCGCTGAAAAGCCTCTTGGCCCTTCAGCGTCAAACTCTCGCCACCTGCGTCACTTGTCGCATTACACACCACAGAGGCCGAGTGACCCACCTCTGCAGTACTGCGGTCGTTAGATGACGACGTCCCGGGGCCCGCTTGCTCACCCCCGACAGACGCCGGTACTGGGGATCCGCGCCCCTGCACCGTAATCGCTTTTCGATTCGTTGTCCCTTCCATAGCTGATTTATTTTCGGGGTTTCTTCCCCTAGTCTGTTGGTCCGCGAGGCTTATTTTATTTCAGCCTTACCCTCTCTTTCGAATGAGTCTTCCCCGATCCGCCACCTGGGGACGCGCCACGTAGGGGTTACAGACTCCCCCTGTGGCGAGTGTGGGTGTGTGTATGTGTGTGTGTGTGTGTGTGGGTGTGTGTGCGTGTGAGTGTGGGTGTGTGTATGTGTGTGCGTGCGTGGGTGTGTATGCGTGTGGGTGTGTGTGTGTGCGTGTGTGTGTGTGTGGGTGTGTGTGTGGGTGTGGGTGTGCGGGTGTGTGTGTGTGTGTGTGCGTGCTTGGGTGTGTGTGTGTGTGTGTGCGCGCGTGGGCGTGTGTGTGCGTGTGTGTATGTGTGGGCGTGTGTGTATGTGTGTGCGTCGGCGTGTGTGCGCGCGTGGGCGCGTGTGTGTGTGTGTGTGTGTATGTGCGGGTGGGCGCGCGCGCGCGTGTGTGTGTGGATGGGCGTGTGTGTGTCTGTATGCGTGGGCGTATGTGTGTGTGTGTGAGTGTGTGTGTGTGCGTAAAACAATAAAAATACAAAAAATTTAAAACACTTCAAATACAAAAAAAAAATTAAAAAACAAACAAAAATTAAAAAACAAAAAAATATGCACTTCTAAGAACAAACTCCAACCTTCCCGTGGTAAATGCGTGAGTAGATTATTATATCGAAACTAATGGAGTTTTGGCATAAAGTACCAATTGGGAATAATTTTAGCATTTTTCTCTGTAACCACTGGTCGTACACGAAAAATGTATAGAACAAAAAATATGAACTTTTTCATGGTCTATAACTTTTGTTCGAGACATTTTTCTCTCACATCTATATTTATCGTAATATAAGCGAAAAACCTCGAAAAAATTTATTTTTTGTCGATTTGACCTTGAAAATCGAATTTGCGGGTATTTTGAGTATGATATTCTTAATCAGCGCATCAAAATACATAAGTATACCAAATTTTAGATCGATCGGGTATATGTTCTAAACGGAAGTTTATCCTCTGACTTTCTTATTGATAACAGACGGATTATTTTTAAATTTTCGACAACTATCGAGAACGATTTATCGATGAAATTACCGTTGATCGAGTATTTTCTATTTTTTTCTTAAATAACTTGTGTTTCAGATAAATACTTTATGTTCGACTAGATTACATCCTTTGTGATTTGCGATGAAAATAGCGATTCGTTCACTGATTGAAAATCGGTTCGTGAAGCGTCTTTCATTATTTTCTACTCTCGCTTGAAACCGCATAAGAAGTCGGTAATTCGTCTTCGACTGTTCGATTTATCCTTTTATCGACGAGATACATTAAGATCGACTTCTCAATAAAGAACTGACCATTCTATAGCGTTTATATTTTTTTCCTCTACCAAAAAATTGTTTCTCTCGAAAACAATGAATGCGCGACTAAGTAATATATTATGTTTATTTTGTAATAACGATTGCGAATAGCATACTGATTAAAAATCGGATTATGACACGCTTAGTACGTATTTATATTAGTTGATGTATTTGCATTTGATGGCGTAAATATTTTTTTCTAAAAAGGCAATTTTTTTCGGAAAGAGACGTATCAAACATTTTATTGTTTCAATCAGGATTGATCTTTGTGTTCATCATTCTTATTTTCATTGAAATATTTGTGTTTTTTGAAAGCCGTTCCGACTCGATTGTAATATATACTTGTTTTTCGATTTAACAAAATTTTGCGAACAGTTTAATGATTGAAAATTGACTTATGATGTGTCTATTATTATCTTCGATTCGTAAAACAATCCGCGTAATATTACGGAACTTTGTATATTCAATCAACGGATGTTTCTCTGTTATAATCGAAAATATCAAGTCTGATGTCTCAATAAAATCCCAATTTTTCTGCATTTTTATTGTTATTATTTTTTAATAATTTATTCATATTTAAAAACTGTTTTTCTAAAAGGGATTCATTCGATCAATTGATTGCCATAAATTATGTTTGTTTATTTAATTTCTGGCAAAAGTTGTAAATAATTAAATTAATGAAAGCCGACTAAACGCCGTGTTTTTTTTTTTATAATTAATGAATATAAGTTTGCATACGATTTCTAAAACTTGTTCATTACCGACCATATCTCTACTCATGTTGTCGAACAATCTCGCACAAAATTTTGTTCTAAATAATAAATTTGTGTTTCACTCAGACGATTGGTTTTTGACTTCAATGTGCATCTATTAGTGTACAACATGATATCATTATTGATTAATCAATTGAAACTCGGTTCGTGACGCTTCTGCCATTATTTTCAATCCGCAAATGAATTTGCGTAACAATTGCGAATCAACGGATATTTTCATTTATTATCGAGAAATATCAAGTTTATTTTCTCAATTAAATGTGAATTAGTGACATTAAAAAAATTCTTTCCCTTAAACAGTTTTGACTTTTTTCTTAATTTCTGTTTCTTTATAGTAAACGTGTGTTTCGCATAAATTATCGAGACTCGCTGTGTATAACCGGATGATATATATTTTTTTTACGAAAAAAAAACATGTTTCGAGGAACTCCTGGTCAAACTCGCATCTACCATGATTGAGTCGCATGGCGAATCATATTTCACAAAAATACATTTCTTATTTTTTATATCGATGTATAGTCCATTAATTAATGACGAGATGCCAGTTTATCGCGCATTCGTCGTAGCTCTATGCTCGTAAAAATATTTACGTTTTACGAATTCTCATATCGTATTGTCGAAAAAAAATGTCGATCGTGCTATTTGATTAAAAATTGACGGGATTCGGTGTTTTCACAATTTTTGTAATGAAAAGTTTCGGGTTGTACAAAACCAACAAGGAACATCACTTAGGTGTCCCCCTCCGATTTTGTTGAAACATTGGTATGTGGTAGAGTATCGACAACTAAGTAACACGTATTTTTTTATTGGCGGAAAAACGGTTTTAGGGGGTGAAACACACCTTCAAAAATGGGTTTTTTTTTTCATTTTTCGGCGATAACTTTTTAACGGTACGGGATATCAAAAAAATTCAAATTGTAACAATCCTAATTTTTTTTACGTATTATACATTGGAGATGAGAACCATACAAATAACAATAAATTTCATATTGTTTATTGCAAAATTCGAATTTGTTCATACGTATGGGAGTTATTCCTCCGAGAATTTTTAATCGATTGGGATGTAAATTTGCATACACGTGGAAGATGGGAAATTAATGAATACATGTTTTTTGTTTTTCTGATATCTTGCAATTAAGGGGTTGTAACTTCCCTTCGATTTTTGAGGCAAGAGCATCGTATACTCAGCTAGCATTATGGAATTACGAGGTAAATTCACGTCATTATTGACGTTTGTGTGCATGTTTGAAAACACCCCCGCCCTCGCCGCCCCCCAACAAAAAATTAAGGGGTGAATCATCCTTGTGTTCATCTTTCCCCCACCCTCTATGAGAACAAGGTGGATCTAATTGAAGGAAACCTGTTGTATTTTTATGGTAACACAAAAATCTAGTTGGGTTGTTTTTGCATTTTTTCCAAATAGCAACTTTAAGGGGGGAAAATTACCCTCTACCTTACGATATAAATTGCGAAAACGCATTCAATGAACTATAAAACTAGGTCGACGCATAGATATCAAGTCATATCACGTTATGGCTGAGCGATGGGAGTCGCGCAAATTCCACAAGAATGACGCAAACGTCTAATATAAACACAGGGAATGCATCTCTATGTGTGCATTTTTTTCTTTGAATGAAAAAAATTATCTCGTTAAAGAAAGTAAGTGGAAAAAGTATTTATCCCTGCACGTATGGAAAACGTGTTTCTGATAAACATTAGAAAAGTGAGGAGTAAGAGGCACATCTCGACGTCCCCCTTCCCCAGCCTCTGTTGAGATTAATGCAAAATATCCATTAGAGATTAATAAAGATTAATCCATTAGAGATTAATGCGAAATATCCACAGGTATCCAAAACCATATTCATCAAAATAGCGTGGCAACTTTTTAAATCGTCAATGAAAAGGAAAATGGAGAGGGGTTCGATTACCCTCTCACGATCAGGGTCTCATATTGAGTTCGCAACATGAGGAAACGTCGTTTCGGAGTTATTAGAAATATTTTGAATCGGCCAAGACGTGTTAAATGGGAAAAGACGACCCCGGTAACAAAGTTCGGGTAAAGTATAGTTTACCCCCTTAGGGTTGCTATTTGGAAAAAATGCAAAAACACCCCAACTAGATTTTTGTGTTACCATCAAAATGGAACAAGTTTCCTTCAATTAGATCCACCTCGTTCTCATAGAGGGTGGGGGAAAGATGAACACAAGGGTGGTTCGCCTCTTAATTTTTTGTTGGGGAAGGGCGAGGGTGCAACCCGTTAATTGCGAGATATCGGAAAAACAAAAAACATGTATTCATTAATTTCCCATCCTTCACGTGTATGCAAATTTACATTTCAATTGATTAAAAATTCTCGGAGGAATAACTCTCATACGTATGAAAAAATTCGAATTTTGCAATAAACAATATGAAATTTATTGTTATTTGTATAGCTCTCATCTCCAATGTATAGTACGTAAAAAAATAAGGATTGTTGCAATTTGAATTTTTTTGATATCTCGTACCGTTAAAAAGTTATCGCTGAAAAATGAAAAAACCCCATTTTTTAGGGTGTGTTTCACCCCCTAAAACCGTTTTTCCGCCGATAAAAATAAATACGCGTCGCTTAGTTTTCGATACTCTACCACATACCAAAGTTTCAACAAAATCGGAGGGGGACACCTAAGTGATGTTCCTTGTAAGTCAGGTTTAAATGGAATATTTTTTTTTATTTGAATTTATAAGGAACAATGTTAATAATGTACTATTAAAAAAAAACTGTTTATGAGAATCTGCAATTATTTTCTATCCGTAAATGAATTTGCCGAAAATGTACGTGATTCTTTTTTGAGCATCGGATTCTTTCTTTTATCGCCGAGAAATATTCTAGATTGATTTTTTTATTCAACCCGATTGACTCACATTAATTTTTTTGTTTTTTATTCATTTTGTTATTTTTATAAATAAAGAACTTGTTTTTTGAGGGCAGTTCATGGTTGACCGACAAATTTTTATTCGTGATAAAAATTGCGACTAATTTACTGATTCAAAATCGGTTAATGAAGCGTTCATCCTTTCTTTCCATTAATGAATGTATATATGTTGGATGGCGGCAATTCACTAATGCCTGACAGTTTTTCGTCTTGTCTTGACGAAAGATATCACGAATATGTTTCTCAATAAATTGCGATAGATCTCGCGCTTAGTTTTTATTTCTTTGAAGATACATTATGTAAGGCGATAATGCTGAGGTGGTAAACACTACGATACTGTGATGTCGCGAGTTATTTATTTATTTATTTATTGTGATTGGGGCTGCCGACTCGGCTACGGAACGCGGTGGTTGAGAAGTAAAACGCGGTAGACACTTAATCGAGAAGCACAAGACTTTATTTTCAGTGTTACAACGGACAGCGTAACGTTGCTGCTTGGATGATCGGAAAACTATTAACTGACTAGCCTAAGGAGAAGGTGGTTTTTATAACATTGACTCGCGGGAAAGTTGCCGTTTGGTAGGGAGAGAATTTGGGAGTTAGAACATTCTGGAAGCGGAAATGCCTTGGAAGATTCTAGGAATGGCAGCTGTTTCGGGCCTGAGGTGGGTCAGGCCACAAACATAGATGTTTTATTGTGGGATCGTGGAAAATGGAAAACATGTAGGTTTGTGGTCTTTATCGGGAAAGAAAGATTATTTGTATTTCGAAGGCGAGATGCACCTGCGACAGCGAAAGTGTAGCTGCAGGAAGTCACGTAGGCAGAAAAGGAATGCGAGAGACTCGTAGGAAAGAGGGGAAAAAAGGTGGATGAAAGTGGACCATCGTCACAATACCTATTCTTGAATCGGGGCGTTGCGATCGTCCCAATTCTGGGAACTAATAACGTACCGGTCGAATGTTCGAGAATCCAAAAGAGAGTCTCTCATAGTACTTGAAGTCGACAGTTGTAATCGAGCAACCAAAAGGAATAAACCGAACTGGCCGCCTCTCAATATTTCATCGTTACGTTTATTCAAACCAATCCCCGTCCTTTTCTACACATCAGAAGTGGGATGTACCGTAAAGTGAGTTATATTAAAAGAGAAAGGGATTATGAAACGTGCGGAGACGTGGTTAAAAGAAAAAATATATAGTGAGACGATACCCGTCTCACACCGTCATAACCGCCACATAACCCCCACCTAGACTGGCCGGCGACAGTTAAATCCGCGAGTCGGCCAGTCAAAATCAGCTGATTAGGCGAGGGCATCAACCTATCCCGGCAACGGAAACTCTCGAAAATCAGACAAGCAAGGACGATTTTTGAGTATATAAGGCCAAAATTTCGCTCAGCTAGTCAGAATTTTCTCAACCTGCAACAGCAGACCTTGGCTGGGCCAAGAGAACCGGGACGCAAGGGCCCGAGAAATAGCACGAGGGTGCTATAATTAAAGCACACGAGCGCGTGCTATCAGCTGGACGGCGCGTATTTAAAACAGAGACGAAATATTATATTTCTCTCTGGCACAACTATCGACGAGGGTCAATGACACTTGCTTACCTGCACGGTGTGTCGATCAAGGAGAGGGACGGAGAGGAGAACCATAGAGGAAGACGTCGCACGATCGCAACTGTCTACCTCAGACGCGCGAAAATAAACAAATCGCACGCACAGTACGATACCTACACGAATTTCGGAGTACCAACACACTATCGGCCACGGTACACGCACTGAAGTTCGGTATCGCACGTTTCGGGCATCGACGGACCAAGGACGCGATCACGCCTATCGGCAAATCGTAAGACCGGTGGCAGTAGAAGGCGGAATCTAGGAGAGGCTTGATCAAGGACTAGGAGGAGCCAACCACAAGCATTATATCGTTCTGACTCGCACAAGACTCCTTAATATTGAAATTTCAATTATCAGAAATATAAAAAAAAAAAATAAACTTCTCTTTATGCTTTAAACTTCCTATAATCATTTAGCATGTAGTAATTAGTTAGGAAAATAAATATCAAATTATTATTTTTGTTAAATTCTTTCTTAATAATTTCACCCTCAACCTCCTGCATATCACACGATCGTCGGCACCTCGCAAAGAAATAAATAAAATTGAGGCCGTGACGTCTCAATAGATAGACGTAATTGTGCGTATTAAAGAGAAGAACGAGAAAAATATATATGTCTATGTTTGTGTGCTCGAAAAGATATAGATACATATATAGCTGTGTGCGTGCTAAAAGGTCGATTCAAGCTGTGTGCTGTCGTCGAGAAAATTGTGAAAAAGCATATGCTATCATGTGGGGAACGCTTTTTACTACTGAACATTCTGTGAAAGAACTGTGCGAAGTTCTTTAACGAGTTTTATCAAAAATAAAATCGAGAGTATATAAATATATCTAACATGAAACTTGAATATCGTTGTTTGGTGAATAGGTATATAACTTGTTGTACCGCGCTATCGTGATTAAGTTCAGGAAGAAGATGAAAAAAACAAGTGAGACTGGGGCTCATAGAAAAAGAGGAATGCTTGACGAGGCGACTAGGAAGCGTACGCGAAACAAAGGGAGAGAGGAGTCAGTTGTCATTAGACAGACCAAACGAAAGCACGAAATTTCGATAACCAACGAGGTTATCGAAGGGTGATTAAATAGATCGCGAGAACGGCAACGGCCCGTGATTCTCGGATCTCGTAAAAATCGTTATTTGTACAAAAGGACGGCCACGGCCCAAGATCCTGTTGATTAAAATAACCAAACTCATAAATTACGAAATCATGTCGAATACCTCCTGCGATCACGATAGCGCGAACTTAATATATCATGTACAAATCTTGTAATCGACACATTTTCACGTGGGTTTTTATGCCGACAAGGCTTTTCCCACACGAGCCAATAAAATGCACTCTTGTGTTCTATGGCTCAACCCGAAGAGTTATTTATTGACAAAGGGGAAATCAGCACATGCTGATCCGCTCCAAATTTCAAAAAGACGAAGGAACTTCATAAAAGAAGGACTTTCGACCTAACAAAAAGGTGTCAGAAGTGGGATTCGAACCCACGCCCACAAAATAGAACCAGAAAAAATATATTTTTTACAATAATAGTGCGACGCTCGGAAGAACGACTCTATGACTGCTCGCCATCGTCTCCGGACTCCTCACGGCCACTTCGTCATCTGCAGGAGATGTTCATCTTCTTAAAAAATTTAAGTATTCAACTTATCATAACTTATATATATTAGCTGCTTAGTCACGTTATAAGACTGCTTGGTTGTGCATAACATTATCTCCATTCTTTACGGTCTTGGTATGATATCGCGCCGTGCGTATACTACTATAGCATACATACAGAACCATAGTCATATATGTAGAAATTGACGAAAGTTGAAAGCTGCGAGGTCGGGGTGCGAGATTTTTATATCATAGCCGTGTAGTTCCCGCTGAATTAAAAAAATTGAGATTCACATTAAGTTATCATCATTTATTTGCCGATCGATAAAATAAACGACTGGTTTTGTTTAAAACAAATTGTAAGCGTTGCATATGCGACGGTTAGTAACATTGAGTTTCTCGTTGAATCGGCAGACTTGATCTGGACTCCGTAAAGATCACATCAATTACAAAGTTTGTTATTTTTGCCAATTCATTTTGCAATAATATCCGATTACGCATTTACTCGCATTTCAAAGTATTATTAAACACATTAATCTTGGTGTTCATTGAAATATTTGGTGAAATAATTTGTGACTTTTATATCATGACCATTGGTCAAAATGGGGGAACGCGTGAAATATATTCATCAAAAACGCGTAACGCTGAAAACCCAATTGACCAAACTCGAAAAAATTGTGGAAGACTCTAATTTAGAACCCGCGAATGTGAAAGTGCGTTTAGATCGCGTAAAAGAACAATTCCGGGCATACGAAGAGTTACACGATGAACTTGCGTTGTTGGTCGAACTCGATGACGAACAACTCGCCGAATTCGATGTGTTACAAGATCGATTTTATGCGATCGTAACAAAAATCGAAACAATCGTTTCACCAAGAACATCAGAATCAAATAGTGCCTTGAATATAACGTCGTTGCCAATCGATGGCACGCGTCGGCTCAAACTGCCCGTGGCGGATCTTCTAAGATTCAACGGTAGTCTCGATAAATGGTTGTCATTTAAAAATACATTTCTCACGATGATCGACTCTCGCGCAGATATTACGAATTTACAAAAATTCCTTTATTTAAAGAATTGTCTCGAAGGTGACGCGTTGAATAAAATCCTTATATACAACGTAAGCGACGAGAATTACGAAACAGCGTGGTGTTTATTGTTAAACTCGTACGATAAAGTTCGCATTCTGATCGTACAACATCTCGATGCGCTTCTCGAGTTACCTGTCCAAACGAGGGCCACACACCAAGGATTGACGAGGCTCGTCGACGACACGCGTCAACACATAAACATGTTGGCGTCAATGAAAGTGAAACCGGAGGAACATTTGTTAGTTCGAATACTGGAACGCGCACTACCTCATAACATTCGGACTAAATGGGAGGAAACTCTCAGTCTAGATGTTTCTCCGTCGCTCGATCAAATATTTACGTTTATATCGGAAACTGCGTTCCGACTTTTCACGATCGAACAAGACTCATCGCGTTCAAAACAAGAAGGCAGTAGAAAGCGATCATTTTTCGGGAAAGAACATGGCGGTGCGAAGACGCGAAAGGGGGAAGACGGGGCGCGTACGTTAATGACTGGTACATCGGCTAATTGTCCGATTTGCAAAAGGGAAAGACATTTTGTGTATCAGTGTCGTGAATTTCAAACCATGACTGTACAACAACGATGGAACTTCGTCAAAAAGTCAAACTTGTGTAAAAACTGTTTACGCGCACACAGCGGCAAATGTAATTCATCGCACTGCAAAAATTGTCCGAGATATCACCATACGAGTTTGCATAATGAGACCTCTTCTCCCATCGTAAACTTAGATTCGACAAAATCGGACAATGCAAACAATTCGAAATCAAAGGTAAATATGACAGAACTAGATGGGGTCGTACATGGTCTTACATCGCGAGTTTTACAATCTCAATTAATGCTGAGTGCTCAGGTACGCAATTACACATGTGCTACGGCACATTTTATAACAGCAGATCTCGTAAAAAAATTAAAATTACCAATACGCACGTGTTCACTCACGATAGAAATGATAAACGACACAAACACAATCTCAAATGGAGCAGTCGAGTGTACATTCTATTCAATCCACAGTAACTTCAACAAGACGCTTACTTTATTGATTATCCCAAAAATCGCTGACAACGTACCAAATGAAGTTTTCCCTCGCGAATTGGTGAATATACCAAAGAACATAAAATTAGCCGATCCTCAATTTCATTTACCGCAAGGGGTTGATGTTCTCCTAGGGTCGGGAGTGACATTGTCTTTACTATCAATCGGACAATGTGATATATCTCGTGACGATTGTGAGTTAATTTTGCAAAAAACTCAACTCGGTTAGGTTGCTGCAGGCGGAACCAGGAACGGTCAGATCGGGAATCGCGTATCGTGTCGGTTAACCGAATTAAAGGAACAAATTGCGAAATTTTGGTTACTAGACGACGCAAATATGAGCCAAATTGAAGTCTCAGAAAATACGGATTGTGAAGTTCATTTCAACGAAAACACTATTCGCGAATCATCGGGACGATACACTGTGCGTTTACCGTTTCGCAACGCTGATCGCGAACTCGGTGAGTCTCGATCAATGGCCTTGCGGCGATTCACGTCGTTGCAAAGAAAATTGAATGCAAATCCGATTCTCAAGCACGAGTATCATCGCGTCATAGATGAGTACATCAATTTAGGGCACATGTCGTTAATCACGGACGAATCACCAAGTGGATATTACCTTCCACATCACGCGGTGATAAAATCAACCAGCGCGACAACCAAAGTTCGAGTCGTTTTCGACGCATCTGCGAAAACAAGTAAGGGAGTATCGTTAAATGACACCCTGATGGTCGGCCCAACGATTCAACTGAAGTTGGTCGAACATCTTTTGCGATTTCGTAGCTATAAATACGTGATTACCGCAGACATTGCAAAACTGTATCGTCAAGTCTGGATTCATCCCGACGATCGCCGATATCAACGTATATTTTGGTATCACAAAGATAAAATACGAGCGTTCGAATTGAATACAGTAACATTCGGTGTATCCTCAGCGCCATTTCTTGCAATACGCACCATCCACAGACTAGCAAATGATGAGAGCGTGGACTTTCCGATCGGTGCTAGAGTCTTGAGACGCGATCTATACGTGGACGATCTGCTTTCAGGAGCAGACACTGTTGAAGCTGTTATTCAAATGCGAGATGAAGTTATCGAAATCTTGAGACGCGGTGGTTTCGAGATTCGTCAATGGGCTTCAAATCACCTGAAAACGTTGAACGGCTTAAAGGAAAAGACTGCGAATATAGAATTGCTCACGGACGAAAATCCCATACATAAAACGCTAGGCATTTCATGGAACGCGCGTAACGACGAGTTACTCTACACCGTCAAACCGATCACACTCTCTGAAAGGGTTACCAAACGCCATATTTTGTCAGAGATCGCAAAAATTTTCGATCCCCTCGGTCTACTCGGTCCAATTATTCTCGTATCCAAGAGTTTTATGCAAAAATGTTGGAAGGCAAAAACCAATTGGGACGAATCTGTACCTAGTACATTATATTCTGCGTGGAAGTCATTTACAGAACAGCTTTCGTTGGTCGACAATCTGAAAATTGATCGTTACATCTTGATAAATGATCCTATCGATATTCAAATACACGGATTTTGTGATGCAAGCAAAACAGGGTACGGGGCTTGTTTATACATCCGGTCTTATGACAAGGAAGGCGAAGTTCGGGTCCGATTATTATGCTCAAAGGGTCGCGTCGCGCCGCTCAAAGAACAAACAATTCCACGACTTGAACTATGCGGGGCGTTGATCCTCGTGCGTTTATATCGCGAAGTTCGCAAAGTACTGACGTTCCGCGTCTCAAAAACTATTTTTCGGTCTGACTCGACAATCGTCTTGCAATGGTTGAAGAAACATCCGAGTATATTGAAGGTATTTGAAGCAAATCGGATTGCGGAAATACAGGAAAATGGTAAAGACGCCGAATGGCGACATATCCGGTCCAAAGATAACCCAGCCGATGCATTGTCAAGAGGACAATTACCCCACGAATTTTTGAAAAATGATTCGTGGTTCCGAGGTCCTTCGTGGCTGGCTCAACCTGAATCTTTGTGGCCTCAATTTGTCGAGAAGAGTCCGGATACGTTACCCGGGATAAAAAAGGCATTTTGCATGGTGTCGCAATTAAAGTCAGACGAAATCGTCAAAAGGTTTTCGTCATACACGAGATTGCTTCGCGTCATAGCATACTGTTTGCGGTTTTCTTCGCGCATAAATAAAGGAAAGGGTGAGTTGACAATAAAAGAAATCGACAGAGCAGAACAATGCGTGATTCGCCTAATACAACGATCGAATTTTCGCGACGAAATCAATCAACTTTCGAGTAAGGGAAGAGTAAAGTGCGCGAAACTCGGATCTTTGAATCCAATAATCGATGAAATGGGTTTGCTCCGCGTTGGTGGTCGGATAAATCGAGCTCAAATAGGTCCAGATCAAAAACATCCAATACTTCTTCCATCTCGTCATCACGTAACTGATCTTTTAATTCGACACACACACGAAGCATTCTACCATACTGGAATACAATCAACGTTGTATAATATTCGACAAAGATTTTGGATATTAGATGGTCGAAACCAAGTACGAAAAATTGTTCGACGCTGTATTAGATGTATACGTTTTCGACCCACACCCATCACGTATAAAATGGCTGACTTGCCCAAGTCAAGAGTTGACAACGCACCGGCGTTTTATCATACCGGTGTCGATTATTTTGGCCCCATGTTTGTCAAAGAAAAGAAACATCGAAACCATAACAAAGTCAAGGTCTACGGTTGCGTGTTTATCTGCATGTCAACTAAGGCCATGCATATCGAAATCGTAAGCGATCTTTCGACAGACGCGTTTTTAGCAGCTTTGCGACGCTTTGTGGGTCGTCGCGGTTGCCTAATCATGTCTACTCCGATAACGGGACAAATTTTGTAGGAGCAAATAGTCGTTTTCGCGAATTTTACGCTTTAAGAGAATCCGAGGAATTCCGTACACAACTTTACGAATTCACATCAAACAAAAAGATAGAGTGGCATTTTAATCCACCTCTTTCACCTCATTTCGGAGGGATCTGGGAGGCAACGGTAAAGTCATGCAAACACCACCTCAAACGCGTCATGCGCGATCTTTTGTTTACATATGAGGAACTCAGTACTCTAGCAATAGAGATCGAAGCGATTTTAAATTCGCGCCCATTGTGTTCTATGTCTAACGATCCAAACGATCCAATTGCATTGACACCGGCGCATCTACTTATCGGAAAACCTCTCACAATGCTGCCGGAAAATGATTTTTCTTCTGTTGCAGACAATTGCTTGTCATCGTGGCAACTAATAACTAAAATGCGTCACGAATTTTGGCGTAGATGGCAGCTTGAATATTTGAGTGAACTACAAAAACGACAGAAATGGATTCATCCCAATGAAAACATTACCCAAGATGCTGTCGTATTGCTGATCGACAAAAGTCAACCCTGTTTGCAGTGGCGATTAGGACGAGTGGTCGAATTACATTCCGGCGGCGATGGCGTGGTCCGAGTCGTCACCGTAAAAACAATACAAGGAACTTTCAAGAGAAATACAACATCGTTATGCGTATTACCCACCAAGAATTAAAGCGTTTCCGTTGACTTACTAAACTCAATATGTTTAAGAAGGAAAGAGTTTTTTATCATTCCAATACGCAATTCACAAGTCGTCTAGTTATATTGAATTAATTATTAATTTCAACGTTAGCTTCATAAAGCATACCATTATATTAAGATGTTGTTATTATATTTTGATTTCAAGATTGGTTGAGTTAAAGACGGGTGAAACAAACCCGCATGTAGTAAAATTGTTCAACGTTATGTATTGCTACTTCAAATTCTTTTGCTCGTTTACACTCCCAACGGCGGGAGGATGTTTGGTGAATAGGTATATAACTTGTTGTACCGCGCTATCGTGATTAAGTTCAGGAAGAAGATGAAAAAAACAAGTGAGACTGGGGCTCATAGAAAAAGAGGAATGCTTGACGAGGCGACTAGGAAGCGTACGCGAAACAAAGGGAGAGAGGAGTCAGTTGTCATTAGACAGACCAAACGAAAGCATGAAATTTTGATAACCAACGAGGTTAGCAAAGGGTGATTAAATAGATCGCGAGAACGGCAACGGCCCGTGATTCTCGGATCTCGTAAAAATCGTTATTTGTACAAAAGGACGGCCACGGCCCAAGATCCTGTTGATTAAAATAACCAAACTCATAAATTACGAAATCATGTCGAATACCTCCTGCGATCACGATAGCGCGAACTTAATATATCATGTACAAATCTTGTAATCGACACATTTTCACGTGGGTTTTTATGCCGACAAGGCTTTTCCCACACGAGCCAATAAAATGCACTCTTGTGTTCTATGGCTCAACCCGAAGAGTTATTTATTGACAAAGGGGAAATCAGCACATGCTGATCCGCTCCAAATTTCAAAAAGACGAAGGAACTTCATAAAAGAAGGACTTTCGACCTAACAATCGTTGAGTGAAATATTCGAACCGAGAGAGTCGACTGCGTGTGTGTGTGTGTAGGCTCTTCATGTATAGATGCGTATTGTGCGAGTCCGAGGTAGTCAACCGTGACCGCCTGGTGTTATTGAACGTTTTTGCTTCCCATAGTACTGAGAATAATTCGCGTGATTGTTGATCGTGTTTGAGATGATAGATCGTCGTGCGCGCGTCGGTTTAGCGGCTATACGGCGGCACGACAAAATTAAACCATGGATCCGACAGTCTTACTGTTGCTGTTCTCAAAGACGTTCTTGCAAAAAATAATTTAAAGACAATGGGAAATAAGGCCGAGATAGTGAGTCGGTTACTGGAATTCGACCCAACGAGTAAATGGATGGAACATTTAGGAGCAGTGGGAGATATCGCCAATATAGACGAGGCGATCGAAACAAATAGTGATGAGTTTCAAACAAACACTGCTTCCTCGTTGGGGAATGAACGCGGAATCCTTCGAAAAGAACTGACATTAGCCCGTAGAGAGTCCGCATTGGTGTTGCGAGAGCTCTAACTTGTTAAGGTATTTCTACCGCAAAATGCTATTCTATATATTGTTTAAAAAATTTAACCATGTATTTGTGAAAGTAATATCATTTCAAAAAAAAAAAAAAATTTGCTATTTTTACTAGCATTTTACGACTTCCGTTTCCGGTGCGTGCGTGGAAAGACGTGTGTGGGGAGTGCGTGAGAGAAAAGTAGTGAAAAGTGAGGCAAGTAGAAGAAAAAAGGGAAGAAAGGCAGTAGGAGTGAAGAAGAGAGGGAAGAGAAGAAGGCAGTGGAGAAAAAGCAGGGGAAAATAGGAAAGAAAGGTCGAAAATAAACAGAGGAGAGAAGTGCGAAAAACAGAAAGAGGTTAGGAGGCTGTAGGGGGAATGCTGACAGGCAGGCGCGGGAGAGGAAAGTAGGTAGAGGCGGGAACGAGGTGGTGGGTAAGAGTAGCGGCGTAGCGCCAACGGTGAGAGGCGTGGGAAGCGAGTGAGTGAGGGAAGGTAGAGAGTCGGTAGGTAAGGAGGGGAGCGGCGAGGAAAAGAAAGTAGGAAGTGGAAAATACAAAGGGAAAGGAATAGAGGTGAAATAAAATAGGAAATGGGACCGGAAGGAAAAAAGGGAGAGGAAGAGGGGAAGAAAAGGGGTAGGAAAACGAATGCGGTGAAGCTAGGGATGGAAAGAAGTGCGAGCGCGGGGGATTTGGTAGGAATAAATGAATTCTGGAAAAGAAAGAGAGAGCGGATCGAAGGAAAGGAAGGGGAAGAAGAGGAGGAAGAAGGGGAGGCAGCGCAGAAGAACAGGAGGATATATAGATCACCAGAGAATAAAAGGGGGGAGGAGGAGGAGAGTATAGTGGCGATGATAAGAGAGATGAGGGAGGAGATGAGGAAAGAGTTGCAGGGAGTGAAACAGGAGATAAAGGGGCAGAGAGAGGAAATAGTAAGGGAAGTGAAAGAGGAAATAGTGAGAGAAGTGAAAGAGGAAATAGTGAGAGAAGTGAAAGAGGGAATGGAGATGATAAAGGAGCAAATAAAAAAAGGGGAAGAAAGTTGGAGAAGGGAGAAAGAAGGACTGGAGGAGAGGGTGGGGAAATTAGAAAGGAGGGCGGAAGAAACGGAGCAAGGGAGGGAAGGAATGGAAGAGATAGAAAGGAGAATAAGAAGGATAGAAATACAGAGGGAAAAAGAAGGAAAGGGAGGGGATGGAAGGAGGACAGTAGAAGTAAGGAATAGGGAACTGGAAGGGTAAAGGAAATGGAGAGGAAAGAAGAGAAGAGAGAGAGAGAGAAGAAAGAAGAAGGAACATAGTAATAAAAAGGGTGGAAGTAGGGGGAACGGTGGAGGAAACAGTGAAGGGAGTACTCGAAAGAATAGGAGTACAGGCGAAAATAGAAAAAGCAAAAGAGATAGGAAAAGGAAGAGGAGGAAGGAGAGAGACGATGATAGAGGTGAGAATGGAGGACGAGGAAGGGAAAAGGGAGGTGATGAGGAAGAAAGGGAACCTAAGAGGAAGGAGGGAAATAATAGAGGAAGATATGACATGGCAGGAGAGAAGGATGCAATGGAGGATAAGGGAAATAGGGGAAAGGGAAAGAAGGAAGGGGAAAATAGTAAAGATGAGACGCGGGAAATTGTGGGTGAATGGGGAGTGGTGGTACTGGGACGAGGAGAGGGAAGGTATGAAGGATGGTAGAGGAAGAGAGAGGGGGGAGAAAGAAGACAGGAAGGAAGAAGGGGGAAGGACGAGTGAGGAGGGGGAAGGGGGCGAGAAGGAAGCGTCAAAAAACGGGGGAGAGGCGGGAAAGAAAGGAAGGGAGGAAGAGAAGAATGGAAAATAGGGTTTTGGAATGTGGCAGGGCTGGGGAACAAGGATGAGGATTTCTGGAAAGAGCTAGAGGAATGGGAAGTAATAGTGGCAATAGAAACGTGGATAGGGGGGAAAAATTGGGAGAAGATAAAGAGTAAGCTACCGAAGGGATATAAATGGACGAGACAAGGAGCGAAGAAGAGAAATAAGAAAGGGAGGGCGATGGGAGGAATGTTGATGGGGGTAAGAGAAGAGATGGCGATGGAGAAGGAAGAGGGGGAGCAGGAGGAAGAAGAAGGGATCATGTGGAGAAGGGTGAGAGCGGGGGAAGAGGTATGGACGGTAGTGGCGGTATATGTAAACGGAGATGTGAGAAGGAAACTAGACAAAATAAGGGGGTTTATGGAAGGACAAAACGAGAAGGAAAAAGTGATAATAGGAGGGGATTTTAATGCAAGGACTGGAACGAAAGGGGGGAGAGCGGGAACAGAGGAGGAGGAGAAGGAAGGGGGAAGGAAATCAAAGGATGGGAAGGTGAACGAGGAAGGGAGGAAGATGGTAAGTAGGTTAGAGGAAGTGGGATGGGAGATTATGAATGGGAATATAGAGGGAGACGAGGAGGGAGAGTATACGTACATAGGAGCGAGAGGGGAGACGGTGATAGACTATGTGCTGGGGGATGAAAATACGAGAATGGGGATAAAGTGCTTGGAGGTAGGGGACAAGATAGAATCAGATCATCAGCCACTCGTGGTAACGGTGAAAAAAGGAAAGGGAGAGAGAAAGAAAAAAGGGGCGAGGAAAGAAGGGGGACCCAGAAGGGGAAAATGGTCAGAGGAAAGAAAAGAGAAATATGAAGAAGGAATACAGGGAATTAGGATGGAAGGAGAGGAGGCACAGGAAGCGATAAATGGGGCGATAGAGAAGATAAAGAGGGAGGTAAGGGAAAGCGAAGAAAAGGGAACAGAAAGGGAAAAGAAAAAAAGGAGGGAGGGGTGGTGGAATGAAGAGTGCAGAGAGAAAAAAGCAGAGACGAGAAAGGAGCTGAGGAGAGTTAGGAAGAAAGGGGAAACGAAAGAGAAATACAGAGAGAAAAAGAGGGAGTATAAGGAGTTATGTGAAAAGAAAAAGGAAGAGGAAAGGGAGAGAATGATAAAGGAAATAGAGCAGGCAAGGACAGAAGACAGTGTGTGGAGGATTGTGAATAGAGGAAGGAAAAGTAGGAAAAGGATAACGGAAGGAATAGAGAAAGAGGAGTGGAAGGAATATTTTATGGGACTGTTAGGGGGGGGTGGAGGGAAAAGTAAGGATGGGGATAGAAACAAAAGGGAGAAGAGGAGAGGAGGAAGAAATAAGCAAGGAGGAGATAAGGAAAGTGATAAAGAAATTGAAAGAAGAAAAGGCGATGGGGTGGGACGAGGTGCCGAATGAAGCGTGGAAATGGGGGGGAGAAAAAGCAGTGGAGGTGGCATGGGAGATATGCAGGAGGGTGTGGAGGGGGGAAGGATGGCCGGAGGAATGGAAAACGGGAATAATTGCGCCGATAGTAAAAAAGGGAGAGGGGAGGACAGTGGAGGAGTACAGAGGGGTAACGCTAATGCCGACGATATATAAAATATATACGACGGTGTTGGCGAAGAGATTAGAGAAGGAAGTGGAGGAAAAGAAAATGATTCCACATAATCAGACGGGCTTCAGAAGAGGGATGGGAACAGTGGATAATATTTATGTATTAAACTACATTGTAAATAAAAGGCTAGCGGAAGAGAAAGGGAGAGTGATAGGGCTGTTTGTGGATTTAAAGGCAGCATTTGATACGGTGGATAGAAGAATTTTGATAGAGGCAATGGAAAAGAGAGGAGTAAGGGTAGGGTTGAGAGAGAGAGTAGAGGAGGTGTATAGAGAAACGATAAGCAGGGTGAAAGCGGAGGGCGAGATAGGGGAAGGTTTTTGGACGGGAAGGGGGGTTAGACAGGGATGTCCAATGAGTCCGATTTTATTTAATATATTGCCGGCAGATTTGGAAGAGGAGTTAGGTAAGGGAAGTTGGGGAGGGGCGAGAGTGGGAGGGAGGAGAATATGCTCGTTAGCTTATGCGGATGATGTGGTGGTGTTGGCGGAGAGAGAGGAGGAAATGGAGAGTATGATAAGGAGACTGGAAGGGTATTTTGAGAAAAAGAGATTGGAGGTAAACGTAGGGAAAACGAAGGTAATGAGGTTTAGGCAGGGGGGGCGGGAGGAGCACGGAAATAAAATGGAAGTGGAGAGGGAGGAGGATAGAGGAGGTAAAGGAATTCAAATATCTAGGATATGTGTTTAAAAAAAACGTTAGGCAGGAGGGACAACTAAGGGATAGGATAAGGAAGGCGGGGGCGGTGATGAAACAGGTGTGGGGTATAGGGAAAAGGAAATTCGGGAGAAATTGGGAGAGAAGGATGTGGCTGTTTGATTCTTTGGTGTGGACGGTGATGAGATACGGGGTAGAAATTTGGGGATGAGAGGAACGAAAGGGAATAGAGAGCATGCAGGAACGATATATAAGATGGACGTTAGGGTTGGACTGGAGGACGCCAGGATATATGGTCAGGGAAGAAGCAAAAAGGTGGAAAATAAGAACAAGGGCAGGAAGGAGGGCGTGGAGGTATGAAGAAAAGCTGAAAAGAGGAGAAGGAAGTGAGATAGCAAGAGAATGCTTAGAGGAAATAGAAAAACGGGAAAGGGAGGGGGAAGAGCGATTGTCGAAATGGGAGGAGGAGAGAAAAGACATGAAAGAGAAAGGAAGAAAAGGGAGAGAGGAAAATGGGACGGAGGTGGCAGGATATGAGAAAGTAGAGAAGGAGGACAGGAGGGAACAGGAGGAGGAAAGAGAGGAGAGGATTAGGGAGTCAGCGTATAATAGGTGGTACATGGAGGTAAGGACCGGGGGGTACCAAAATACCTAAGTGCAGGCTGGGCAGAGGAAAGGTATAGCAGAATAGCAAGGTATAGGTTGGGGAACGAAATGAGGGAAGGGAAATACTGGGAGGAGGAGGAGGAAAGGACATGTAGAATGTGCGGAAGAGAAGAAGAGACGTGGGAACACGTGTTGGATAGGTGCAAGGGGGAAACAGAAGAGAGTAAGGGGATAGGGGAGAGGATAAGAGAAATATTGAGTGAGGAGGGGGGAGGAGAAGAGTGGATGAAAGAAATGAACGAAGCAAGAGAACGCCAGAAAAAGGAGGAACAGGGACACGGGGAGGGGGAAGAGGAAAGAAGGGAGTGAAAGAAGGAATGGAATGAATGGAGAGGAAACGGAAGTCGGGAGAAGGAGGGAAGGAGAGGAGAGAAGGGCATTAGATAACTAGAGAATAGGAAAACGAAATGTACAAAGGAGAGAAAGAAAGGCGGCGAGGAAAATGTAAAGGCGAGCGAGCGTGCGAGCGAGAGGCGAGGAAAAAGGAAAGCGGAGTAAAAAATAAGACGTAGAATAAAGAAAATGTAAATAGAATAAGGTAGACAATAAGTAGTAGATAAGGTAGAATAAGAGCATAGCGTAAGGAAATGTAAATAGAGAAAGTGTAAAGAGCGAGAAACGGGAGGCTTGTAACCCTAAGGGGAAGCAATAAAGAATTACAATATGACAATACTAGCATTTTACATGTGAAGCATACGAAAACGGTACATTTTAATTTTTCATTTCTAAACTATTCTATAGATTTTCTTAAAAAACTATTCCCTGACTGGATTATACATAAAGAATATGCATGTAAATTACTAAAATTATTGACCATGCCGTTTCGTAGATATCATTACAAAAAGTATTGAATTCTCGGTGCAGAATCAGTGAGTGATGGGGGTAATAGTTACACATGGCAACAGTGTACCTCGTTCCGCGGAAACTGATGCGATTTGAAAATTTTTAAGATTTATGAACGAACAATATTCAAATGACGTATTTATAAACTAAATATAATACAATATTAAAATTGACCAGAATAATGAAACAAATCAATTTTTTTTTATTTTAAAAATATAGAAAGGGAAAAAATTCAATAATCAATACATTTCTGCTACTCATGAATTTATTAAAAATAAATAACATTGACAAAAAACAAAAATAAAAAAAAATGTTTGGCGAATATTTTGAAAAAACGATATTATAATGTAATTTGTGTTCTATCAGTTTTTTTATATACTTTTTAATAGAAAAAAAAATAAAATTAAAACGAAAATTATGTTCGCTTTTCCAAATTTATGAACATCGTAACGATTCGTAAATCATAAAAATCTTCGTATTCTGAAAAACAAATCATCAATGAAATTTTTCATATATTATTGTTATTTTCTTCAAAAAATTTAATAATTGTAGTTAAAATACGCTTGTTTTTCGTCACTCGTACTCCAGCTTAGTTATGCCTTCTTTGCCTTCTTTTTCATACATTTCTTTCAACGCGTTATAATTTATTTTGTGGCTTGCAATTTTTCTTAGTATCCCGTTTGATATGATGCCCTGCAGCGGTTTCAATGAAGGTATAACATTTGGCAGTATTCAATAATTCTACCTCGCGCGTGATGCAGTCTTTGAATATTTTCGTGGCTTTGTATAAATCTTCTTTGCTTAAAAAAGATGATAAAAGTCGCTCCATTATTTTTACATCGTACGTTGCCTCGTGAAAGTTTGTATTTGAATGTAAATCTAAAAAATCCGCAGCCAATTTTGATAGCTTGAACACTCCTTCGCCTTTCCGTTCGGGAAAACGTTTTTTAAACAAGGTCATCGTATCGCAAAAACCAACAATATTTACGACATTCGCAAGCAATGAATTTTTACCAATAGCAGGAATCAAGTGTGAAGTATCAATTGTGGCATTATGAGCAATTAATATGCATGATTTCGTAGAAAAACTTAAAAACTGTTGAAATGTACATAGAGCTTCATTCAACGGGATTGATTGCACTTTTTTCCATGGAAATATAGTTCTCCTTCAAGGTTTTCAAGTCCTGTAATTGCCAAAGCTTCCGAATGATTATCCTTTGTAGGATTTGCGTATACATTGAATGTACGATTTTTATATTGAGCTGCAATTTGCCATATTTCGTCAGTTCGAGAAAACCCCGATGTTTCGAGATCGAAATACACAAAATGACATGTCTCAGCCGATATGAGAATTTCCGGAAAACGCATGCCAAGATACTGAGTATTTAAAACGGTGCTCAAATCTTCAAAACTATTCGTAAGGCCACAATTAGAATCGTATTGCACTCCTTCAGATGTTTTCATTTTTTTTCGAAGATGGTTATTTCTTTGAGCCAATTCAACTCGACGTCTTTTTGCAGATGGAGATTTTTTTCTTGCTGACTGCCTCAGTTTCGACAAATCTTTTCTCGTTGCATATGATGCTGTATGTTTTCCAGGTGACACTAATAATTTATTTTGTACTTGAACAAGGTGATTTTCGCCATCATTTTTACTGCAAACCGCACTTGCCTATCGATAATCACTTGATTCGCTTCGACTATAACATACATTTTTCGGGGCTTTATGAGCCATTATATTATTCAAACTTTCGTTTGCCTGACTAGAAGCAGCAACAGAAAATTTGTAAGCATTTTCAGCATACTTCGAAAAAATTTCCCTTAATTTTTTATGCAACTCGATATTTTTCAGTATTATTTTTTGTTCTTTCTCATTGTGTTTTGTTTTATAACTATACCAATCACCACAATTTTTGTGTTGATTGAATACGTGATCGGAAATATTTCGTAAAGTTGTAGCTAACTGAGCACTTTTACATTTATTTTGTGCTATATCATAGCAAAAACTTTTTTTCAAATACGGAATTGTATCTTTTCGTTTCATTTCTTCGAAATTCTTCTGAATGGCATGTCAATCACGAGTAAATGACTTTTTAAGGTGGTTTCTATCGGATAACTTATAGATAGTTTTTGAAGTTCCCTTACGTATAGCAATTGTCGAACTGTCTTCGTCGCCAATTACTACGCGTACGGCCACACCGGCGTCGTTGAGGATAGAACTTTTATTTATCAATGCAGCACCTACGTCGGGTTCCATCGCCTTTGCACTTCCGTTGAAATTTTTACGACAGTCGTGATCGTCTTTTTTTCTTCCCATATCGCATTGTTTGCACTTACGGTTACGTGTAGCAAAATATAAAACTTTACCGCTTAAAGAACCTATCACAGAACCGTAACCGTTCAGACTATTGTAGCTTTTCCCGTTTCCTTGCTTGCTCCAGCCCATATCGCATGAGACGACTATGTTGATGACTTCTCCTAAATTTTCATCAAATTCGTTAGTCGGTGGAGATGTAGGAGCCGTTGAAGCATTGGACGAACGAAGTTTTGAAAGATGCGGGTAAATTGCTGCAACAATCTCTGCTGGCCTAGGAGGGAAAAAAGTAAAAGGAAGAGAAAATATAATCATTTACAAAAAAAAACTCATTTGCAAAACTGTTTTATAGAAATTGTATTTAAACATTTTTTTTATAACTTATCAATAGAAATACAAACAAATTTTATGTATACATTTGTACATTTAAAATTCTTAATATTAACATTTTTTATTTCATTTTCTATTACAGTTGGAACCATAATGAATTTAAAAGTTTTTAAAAAATACTACTCAAGAAACCAAGTTTCCTGTCTTTTTCATCCTAAATTATTTTTCGTTCTCGATAAATTCAATTTCATCACGGTTAAATTTTTCAATTACTCGTAATGTGTGCGTGCGTGTGTATGTATGTACAATTAAATAATGCTCATAAGCTATTACATAGTGATTTATAAAAATGTCAGTCGATTTGCAGGGAGTCGTAAGGAAATAAATATATGTATAAATAGTAAATATAAATAAAAAATAACCTAATAAAATACATAGATAAAATGAGAGTATAGATCTCATTTTTTCATTAATGTGGGACCGGGCCCGCAGGCCTCCGACGACGCCCCTGAGGCGTAAGCAGCGAGAGATGGAGAAAGAAAGAGGCAGTCTGCAAAGAGCGTCCGAGCGACGAACTAACCCTAAATACCTTGTTAACTATTCAATAAATTCTATACTTTTTATCCTTACCGACTCGTGTATAATTTTTCGCCTCTCCCAACTCTGAATCCTACATTAATTTTATTCTAAATAAAATAAAAATTAAAAATAACCTAATAAAATACATAAATAAAATGAGAGTATAGATCCTCTCATTTTTCCATTAATTTTATTCTTGAGTTGTTTGGGTGATTGTAAACTGTTTAGAAACTTAGATTTCCTTCGCCAATTTTTCAATGTTTTCTGAAACTAAATTTCTTTCTTCTGCTGCTGCTTTTTTGCAACTTTCTTTAGCAACCACCTCTATTGCTGGCCCTATTTCACGTTCATAACGCTTATACTGGTATAATGCCGGATGCAATTCCGAAATATTCAAACAAGCTAAAATTTTATTCAGGCTGGTGGCACCAATCCCAGGATGTACAGCTCATGTAAAGGAAAAAACATTATGTTCAAATTATTATTCAAATATCAAAATATAATTCAAGGAAAAAGTCATTTACAACTTACCAAGTACAGCTTTTGTGTTCACGTCAGAATGTTTCTTATTGTTTCTCGTTGCATGTATTTTTTCTGTTGGCACTTCAGTCGAGATACAACATTTTCCACAATAAACTAGAAGAACTGAATTTAGTCCCATTCGTCTTTCTTTTATTACATTTTTTAACGAAAATACTTGCGCGCATTTGCAACAAAATCAATTCTGACTGAGTTCTGATGTTTCTACAATACGCCTTCCTTCGCAGAGGTTAAAATCAGTCACTGGAGTGAGACTTGTCGTATGTCGACTATTTTTTTTTATTTTGTAAGTCCATAGCATTTACACATTGTACATGTTTATTTAACACGTTTTTTTAAAAATAAATCTTCCTTTATGACGCACGATTTTCGACATTTTATATTACTTTACTCTCAAACTTTCGTCACACATGAGCACGAGAGACGAGAGCACTTTGTTTCTGGACTTGATGTCGTTGCTTACAGCGTTGCCACATCGACACTAGCGACAAGCTTTCATGATGTGTATATATCAGTGTAACTAGTATGACTGTGTGAACAGCCCTCCGAGTTAAAAATTTTCGGCACATGATGTACAGAGCGCCATTACATTTTTCTATGCCCTGATGGACAATTTTTGGCGCAGACTGTCGCGGTAGAACTACCTTAAACGCGAAAATTAGTTTTTGCGATTACAATCTCTTGCGGAGCAGCGTCCGTCGAATGACATATTATCCGTGAATCCTGTCGAGCAGATCAACATGACGACGAGAGATCAACGGCGATCCGAGTACAGTGTCGCAAAAGTGCGTGATCTACTCGCAGATTTTGATGGGAAAAGCGATAACTATTAAAATTGGGAAAGACAGGTTCGCTTGTTAGTAGCAATCTATAATTTGGACGAAAACACAGCGAGAATTTTAATAGTGTCGAAATTAAAAGACAAAGCTCAAAGGTGATTTCATTCTAAGCCTGACTTCATCGAGCTTAATGTAGAGTCACTCCTAAGCACAATGAAGTCAATGTTTAGTGTATCTGTCGATCGCGTGAGCCGCCGTCGTCAGTTGAAACAAGTGTTTGTAGAGCCGATGAAACGTTCAACGATTGCACGCACGAAAAAATTATTCTGGCAAATAAAGTCCCTCTCGATAATGAAGAAATCGTCGAACATCTGATTGAGGGTATACCAGTCGAGAATATGAGGAACCAGGCTCACATTCAAAGGTTTGATACTGTCAACGAACTTATTAGAGGGTTTGAAAAAATCTCCATCCGCCGCGATCCACCGGTAAGACGTGATGGAAATGATTCCAAAGCGACAGTGAATTGCCATAACAAGACAGAAAACGATGATCAACGAAGAGTTATACGATGTTACAATTGCAACACAACAGGCCACTTTGCTGTGGTGTGCAAACAACCCCAAAAGGAAAGGTCATGCTACAAATGTAAGGAGACTGGTCATTTTATAAAAGATTGCCCGACGAATTCGCTACCTCAAGAAACGAAAAAACAAGAAGTCCACAACATAGAGAAGAAACAAGAGGACGAGGGATTTTGGAAAATCGTCGTGCTCCAGTTGAACAAACCGGAAGGAACAAGCTCTGTTATGCTCGAGGTTTTATTGGATACCGGTAGTTCTATAAGTTTTCTGAAGATGACGATGATTCCTTTTGGGGTAACGTATAAATATTGCGAATTGTCTAACACGTATAGTGGAATAAATAACACGCAACTCGACGTTAACACGTTTACTGCCGGACGGATTTTCCATGGTTTGTCCGAGGCGCCAACATGAACTTTTCATTATGCGATGCATATTATGATGCAATATAGTTTCCAGCAAATAATATAAGTTATAAAATCATGTTGGAAGCATTTTTTGTGGTGGGGGTCACCGGTGACCCCCACGGCGCTGTAAGCAATTATTACGATTGTCTTTTTTTTAAACAATCGTGCTTCGGTTGCTAAGTGATTACTCTCAGTGTTTCGCCTCATTCAATGCGTTGCAGGAACAAGTAAGTGCGTTTGTTATATTTTTTCACTCTACATACGTTTTTGCATTCTAAATCTTTTATTTAATTTTTTAATTAGCCCTTAAAAATATGGCTTCAAATGAAGATTATTCATCAAATATATCATCTGAAGATGCAGTTCTATAAAGACCTTCAAAAAGACTGCGATTGCAATCAGACAGCGAGGAAAGTTCAGCAAGTAGTTTATCGGATATGATAAGAGCTTTTACGGTACGTCGGCGTCGAATTGAGTCTGACAGTAAAATTGAAGATAGCAATGACAGTGAAGATGATATACCAGAATGGTTTGATGTGAATTGGAGTAATCCGTTGGGTGATAAAACCAACATCACATTTTCTGATTCGTCAGGTATCAACACATGTCAATCCGAAATTTTTGCTTGTACGGAACCACATGATTTTTATGCCCTCTTTGTTACTGATGAAATATTCGAAATTATTGCAAAGCAAACGAACATCTTTGCTGCGCAAAGCAAATTAGAACTGCAATCGTATCGGTTAGATCAGTGGTACGAAACAAATCCTGATGAAATAAAACATTTCTTTGGTCTAATTCGATGGATGGGGTTAGTACGATTATCGAAAATTTACTTGTATTGGAGTAGAAATGAAGAATATAACCTGACACTTCCACGCACAATTATGCCAAGAAATCGATTCGAATTGTTATTGCGGTTTCTTCACTTCAGCAATAATGAAGACAATGATCCCAAAAACAGGTTATCTAAAGTTCCGACTATTATCAATCTTTTGAACAGCAATTTTAAGAACTATTACAAACCAGATGAGATAGTATGCGTGGATGAGTCCTTAGTGCCATTTCGCGGCCGCATAGTATTTCGCCAATATATAAAACAAAAATGTCACAGATATGTCATTAAAGTTTTTAAATTATGTAGTGGGCCACGATATACTTATTCATTTCGAATCTACACGGGTAAAAATGAAAATGCAAATAAAATATCTGGAAATAGGTGGACTGAGGTTGTAATGGCTCTTTGTCAAGATATTTTAGGCAAAGGCCACACTATCTGTACATATAACTGGTACACAAGTGTTGACCTGGCGGAAAAATTAATTGATACGCGTACACATTTATTGGGAACCCTACGAAAAAATCGGCGCGGCAATCCAAAAGAAGTAGTGAACCTAAAATTAAAACGTGGAGACTTTATCGCGCGAGGAAATAAAAATGGAGTAATTATCTTAAAGTGGAAAGATAAGAGGGATGTGTTGATGCTATCAACGAAACATTCAGCAGAAATGACAACTATACAGAAAAGAAACTGTTCAAAAGAAAAGCCAAAAATAGTAGTTGACTATAATTTAGGGAAATCATCGGTCGACTTATCTGATCAAATGGTTGCTTATAGCTCACCACTGCGTAAAACTATAAAACTGTACAAGAAACTGGCAATAGAACTTTTACTAAATACTTGTGTTGTAAATTCGATAGTGTTATTCAAACAAGTAACCCGGAAAAATATTTAAATTCTTGATTTTAGGATGAAATTAGCAATGTATCTAATGAAATGCTCCGATAATGATTGTATTTCTCCAAAAATAAGCGTACAGAGCAGACCTCGTCATGAATTTAAAAAAAAGGAGGGATATGCGCGAAATGTAAGGCAATTTTGTAAAGCGCGCTATAAGAAAAATTCAAAGCAGCCAGGAAGAACTGAAGCAAAAAATTGTACTAAAAAAGTGGTGACATATTGTTCAGATTGCGTTGATTTCTCTTTTCTTTGCCTTGACTGCTTCAATTTGACTCACCGCACAGGGAATTGAGAATATGTAGATTTTTCGTGTGCTAATAACGTTATTTTGTATGTTCTATATTGCATTAATTTCTTCAAACCATTATAGTGACAATGGTATTAATGAAAAATTGATCAGTATCCATATTTACTATAATTATGTACTTTTAGTATTGACCACGCCGCCGGTCACCGGTGACCCCCACGGCAGTCAACGTGTTAAGGGCATCGTATTGGCGGACTTGACAGTTGACGGTATTACGGGACGGACGTACAATTTCACGTTGCACCAAATGAGACAATGCGCAGCGCTGCAGTTATCGGACGAGATACACTACAAATTCTCGGCATGAAACTTACGATTCCGACGCCGAAAGCACTTGCAGTCGACACTGCAGTAAAAAAAGTAATGAATATTAATATTGGAAATGAGGATGAAATGATCGTTTCGTTAGATATAAAGCCAAAGATACCATCTGATATTTGTAAAGTTGTTTGTACAATTTTCAAAAACGAGTATGTTAAACCAGGGCGCCGAGAAGTTCCGAAGGTTCAAGCGAAACTAACTTTAACGTTAAAAGATTTGAATCCGTTTCATTATACACCGCGTCGCTTGTCATTTATCGAGAAAGAGAAGTTGCGCGAAATTTTGGATAAACTGCTCGTGGAAAACGTTATTCGTCGTATTGACTCCGATTATGCTTCTTCTATAGTACTCGTGAAAAAAAAATCTGGGGAGCTAAGACTTTGTGTCGACTATCGGACACTCAACAAAGCTATCGCACGCAACAATTATCCTTTGCCCTTGATCGAGGATCTGATAGACGCTCTGAGTGAGAAACGATTTTTTAGTTTACTCGACTTGCGAGATGGGTTCCATCACATAGTGGTAGCTGAAGAGTCGAGAAAATATACGGCGTTCGTAACCCTTCTCGGCCAATTCGAGTATTGCAAAATGCCTTTTGGCTTATAGACAGCTCCGTCGAAATTTCAGAGATACGTCAACGATCTGTTGGAAAATCTTATTAAATCCGGAAAATAATCGCGTACATGGACGATTTTTTAATTACTACGGAAACTATGGAAGAACACTTGGAACTGTTGAGAAAAACGCTTACGACACTTGTCGAAAATAAGCTCGAGCTTCGCGTCGATAAATGTAAATTCTTACAAACCGAAATAAATTATCTAGGGTACCATGTCTCTGAAAAGGGTGCTAGCCCTACGAGCGAAGGACTTGCAGCCATATCACATTTTCCAGTACCACGAAGTGTTCGTGATGTACAGTCGTTCCTTGGTATGTGTTCGTACTTTCGCAAATTTGTGCAAGGCTTCTAGATCATCGCGGCTCTATTATCCGAGTTATTAAAAAAGTGTACTGACTTTAAGTTCGGTAAAGAAGAGATCGAGTCGTTTGAAATGCTTAAGAGTAAGCTTACGCGCGCTCCAGTGATTGCCATTTATAACTCTCGCGACGAAACAGAATTGCACACAGATGCAAGTTCTCTTGAGTTTGGCGCAATATTGTTTTAACGGAAAAACGATAAACAATTGCATCCAGTTTTATATTTTTCAAAACGAGCATCTGAGGCAGGAAGTAAACTGCATAGTTTCGAATTGGAGCCACTCGCCATTATTTATGCCTTGCGCAGGTTTCGAGTATATCTCCATGGAATTAAGTTCAAGGTGGTTACGGACTGCAACTCCGTTGCTCTGACGCTACGTAAAAAAGAGGTAAACCCTCGAGTAGCCCGGTGGGCGTTAGAGATGGAAAATTTTGACTACAAGATTGAGCACCGAAGCGAAAATCATATGAAACATGTCAATGCGTTGAATCGAGTACATAATTTCGTGCATGTAATAGAAGACAATTCGATGGAGCTCATTCTCGCATTCAGTCAAAATAAAGATTTGGATATCTTAGCGATTAAAGATAAACTCGAAGAATCGGAAGACAGCTTTTTGAGATGAGAAACAGTATCGCCTATCGAAAAAAGGGCGATAGAATAATGTTTTATGTACCTGCGTCTATGGAGAATAAAGATATTCGAAGGTACCATAACAACATGGGACACATGGGTTCCGAAAAGGTGTGTGCCGTTATCAGACAAAATTATTGGTTTCTCAAAATGACCGACAAAGTTAAAGCGCACGTGAGAAATTGTCTCAAGTGCCTAGCATTCTCACCCTCCACGGGAAAATTCGAAAGGATGCTTCAAAACGCACACCTTTTCAAGTTGTACTCGTCGACCATTGCGGTCCCATCGAAAAACATCGATTAAAGCAACATGTACTTGTAGTAATAGATGCATTCACGAAGTTTACCAAACTTTATGCTGTAAAGTCGACGACGACTAAAGAAACGATAAGTTGCTTAGCACAGTATTTTGCGAATTACAGTAGACTCCGAGTGTTAGTGTCCGATCGAGGCAGCTGTTTCACGTCGAGAGAGTTTCAGGAGTTTGTACAAGATAACAACATTCGTCATTTAATGGTATCAACTGCGTCTCCCTGGGCTAATGGCCAAGTTCAACGCGTAAATCGCGTCATAAGTCCAATGATCGCAAAATTGACTGACAACTCCTCCGCGAGATATTGGTATCGAACTCTTTCAGAAGTGGAACACGCGTTGAATAACACGATCCACAAAACGACCAAAGAAACTCCGAGTAAATTATTATTCGGTGTGAGACAGCGTAGCGAGATCGTAGATGGCCTGAGCGATTTTTTCGATGACAGCCTAGCAACTTAGCCACGCGATTTAAAGGCGATCAGGTCAAAAGCAGAACACAACATTGTTAAAAGTCAGACCTATAACAAGATAAACGCCGAAAAGCACCGGAAGGAACCACATGAGTATAAAGAAGGAGACTATGTAATGGTAAAGAACTTTGAGAGTACCCCCGGAGCGCCAAAAAAACTGGTACCACGCTTTAAGGGCCCGTACGTCGTTAGAAAGTGTCTCCGTTTCGGACGGTATGTTGTCGGCGACGTGGAAAATTGTCCGGTTACTCAGCGACCTTACGAGGGTGTCTGGGAGGCTGGAAATATGAAACCTTGGCGCGAATCAAAAAACGAAAATGATAAATTTTCAGAATGCGGCAACCAAGTTTAGATTAGTAAATGTAAATATAAGTATAAAAGTAAAAAAAATGTACAGTTTTTACCACGAATTCTTAACGTTTATCTTATTAAAGATACAATACGAGATTGTCCGAGACGGACAAAAGGTCAGGACGGCCGAATGTAAGGCGATAATGCTAAGGTGGTAAACACTACGATACCTATTCCTGAATCTGGGCGTTGCGATCGTCCCAATTCTGGGAACTAATAACGTACCGGTCGCATGTTCGAGAATCCAAAAGAGAGTCTCTCACAGTACTCGAAGTCGACAGTTGTAATCGAGCAACCGAAAGGAATAAACCTAACTGGCCACCTCTTAATATTTCATCGTTACGTTTATTTAAACCAATCCCCGTGATTTTCTATATGTATTCACAGCATTTTATATTTGATTGAACTATGTATGTAAGTAGTATAGCGGCCACTATGGCGACCCCCACGCCTATCCCCACTCCGCGGTCGCCGAGTTCGGCAAGAGCTCAAGCAGCCGCAGTAGCGGGGGGAGAGGTGCGTGGATGGAGGAGGAGGGATGGAGGATGTCGGCATAGTGGCGTGCTGGTTTTTATTTGAATAATTGAACTGCACGCACGCACGTGTGTTACGCTACATACTATGAAATCCATCATCTTCTTCTTCTTCTTCTTCTCCCACTTCATAATTATTGCTCCGGTCCAAACAACCCAGTGCCACGTCCCGACCGTAACATCGTATAAACGGACGGTTATCTGCTCACCATATACCGCACTAGCGGTTACTACACGCGCCGCCATATAAAAATAAAATTCTGCGTGATGGCTGTAGCTTAAATGATTTAAGCCATACACGATATTTACAATTGGCGTTAGTTGGAAATGTGTGTAGGTGTAGATAATAAATGTTGACGAGCTCCACGAATTCTTCACGAGCCTCGTCAACAAGCTCGACGTTGCAATAGGCGTCCCACGAAGTGTAGCGGATTATTCCACGGTATGCGCATGCCCCCACGATCACCGCACAAAACATATTCTCCGCGATATTGTTTAACGCCACATGCGTACCAGAGCCACTTCTAATATAATATTTATTGAGGCACTCGCGAAGGTCCTGGCGCACCCGAGCCATTATAGGTGTACGGATGTACACATCATCAAAATCTTTAAAATCTACCAGTTCACAAGCGAAGTGAGGCGGAATAGCCTCTATTTCCCACAACGGATACATTACGTTTTTAAAAAGTGACTCGTCTCGCTGTTGAATAAGAACTGAGTTCTATTGAGTGATGAGAGCTTTCAGCACCTCGTTACACTACGCCCTCCACACCCTTTACCGCTGGACCGTGTTGAAATTTCTCACGACATTTTTGCAAACGTATACGTTTCATCATCGCAAGGAATGTACATCTGCATCCGTCACGTATCTATGGTATATCTTGTTTATATCAACACAAAACTGAAACGAGTGTTTTCATAGAATATGTACCGCAGTGAGGAATGCACACCTGGGCTCATCGCGTACTTGCGATTCAGCATTTGTACATATATTGTGACGAGCTCGCTGTCCTGAAAATTTCGCTAAAAACAGGATACTGGCGAGCTACCAGTACAAAATCACTGATGACGCCCAAAATAGTCTACTTCCTCTTCTGCTCTGAATTTACCGGTTAGGTGCCAGGTGTTTTTATCGATCCTTTAACACCAAGGGTTTTATCGTCCTCAACGTATTGTTCTTTCGCACAGCTAGTAATTGGGAATGTGGGGATTCGAAGGGCAAGCATTGACAATTATGACAACTATAACAAAATAACGTGTGAGCACTCTTTAAATAAAGTATCAACTGACAAGTTATTTATTCAGTCCCGCACTCGGGCACTATAAACAATACAGATCTCTCTTTCGATTCGTCTACTCATTCGTACAATTACCACCGAGTATTTTCTATCGACGGGGAACATAAGTCTTCGCGCGTCAACTCACAATACCCGCTCTACGTGTCTGAGAGACACCGCTCCCCTCCGGAGACGCCAGAGGGCACAGCCAAGGATCGGTATTACGACGGGGTACGAGACGAACCCGCTCTACTGCTGTAAGCACGACGATGAAAAGTATTGCACCACGTGCACCTACCTTTTCTACCCGTCGAGAATCCTCGTCGTCGCACAGCGTTGCTATCCGCCTGTCGTCTCTCTCGCACTCGTCTCCGCTCGCTATCCTTGCCGCTACGGTCTCACTCACTCTCGCTTGGCCACTTTCACACTCTCTCTAGCTACAATTCGCTGTTCAATCTCTGAATCTGCACATGCTAATTGCTCTCGCGCTGTCCTAAGGCTAACTCTCCATTCCAGGTCCAAAGCCTAACTGTCGCTCTCCTGGCCTAATTCGTACTCCTCGCTCCCTTATTCCCCTATCGGCGGAGGTGGGGGTTCTAGCGACGATCGCTCCTTGATCGCCGGCACAACCATCTCTCTCTCCTTCGTTACTCGGGCAGCGTTGCTCTCTCTCGCTCGTCACCGTTGACGATTGCTGACCGCTCCCTGAAAACGAAGGAATCCTCGCCGACAGTGTGTGCGCTTTTATTTTTCTCTTATCACGGGAGCGAGGCGTCACCACTCTGCTGTTTCGCTCTCTTTCCAATATTCGCCTCGAATATTCTTCGCTAGCGCGATTGCGAGGAGAGTACTGCCTCGTCACAATATATATATATATTGAAACGGGTGTTACCCCTTTTCATAAAATATTTTGTTTGGTTCTCGAGAAGGAAATAAATAAATTTGGAACCTCGGGTAAAAATAATTTTATTTTTCAGCTTTTCGTTACAGCGTTCAAGTTAGTGGATAAGATCGTTCTCCGATCTTATCGCGTGGTCGATATGTGAGCTTAGATAGTACCTAGTTTATGGCTCGTGTTAAATTTCGGATATTGGCGCTGTGTGTCACGCCTTACTTGTTGCGAATTTCGCGTGTAAGTGATCTCGTGACACAATCAATGTTGCGCCGCTTGTAACAATGGCAGTCGCGGTTTATATTTCGTGGAGTGTTATTCGTTTCTATTTTTACGAGTGTCTTTTCGTTCTGTGTGTGTTTCGGTTCGTCGTCTAAAGAGAGATCAACGGACTACGGTGAGCGCTCCAATTTCAGTTTCTTTTAGTGTGGCCCGATAATTTACATGTTTGTTTCAGGTACGTCAGTTATTCTTGGCCGAAGGTCTTGGCGTGATAAAGTTACGTGGAATTTGAGAATACCCTGGTGTCTCCTGGTACCGTAACTACGTCCTCGGATAAATGTCGCCGGTCCGATAATTGCTGGTCCTGCGATGTTTCAGGTACACTTGCGTAATCGTCGGTGAGTTTTACGTATTTCTTATATGAATCCGTACCTTTACCTCGTAGACCACGTGATCTTATCATCGATCTTACTGGTAGTATAGTCGAGATTCCCGTTTTGTTGCCGAGGCAGCAAATTTGGGCGTCAACTATACACGGTCAGATCTAGAAAGAGATACTGTAGTTTCGAAGGTGATTTGTTGATGTATTCGTCCAGTATTTATATTATTGTTCGTCGTATTTTGTCAACGCGAATTGTAGCCCTCTTGGGAAATTTATTGCTACTAATGTTGTAACTTTTATGTTTCAGGTGTGTGCGTCTCAATATATATATATATTGTCACGCCGTCGGGAGGGGGGTATGGGGAGTTTGAAAAAAAAAATTTTTGATAAAGCACAAAAAAAATTTCAATACGGTTTATTATTATAATTGTCACGGCGGACGATCTCCGGGATATAATGAAAAAAATGTATCTTACAAACTTTTTTTATATAAAAAAAAAACTCAATAATTTGGGCGCCAGTTAATTATTTTTCAACAAAAAAAATATTTAACAATTTTTGTTTTAACTCGTTACTTGGACGGGTGAGGGGTGGTTGGCTAGCGTTAGGGAAGGGGGAGGGGTCGGGCGGGGAGAGGAATCTCAGGGGACAGGTTCGCCGACTCAACGGCCTCTTAATTATTACCACTGGCTGTGATTTATTACTTTAATTCGCACTTGATATATTCGGTCGATACGGTCGGTCGCGAGGAAGTATGGCAGGCGAGGAAAGGGGGGGTTGTTGTGTCTGTGACACGGGGGATATTTGAAGGTCGGTGGGTATTGGGTGATCACGCGACTCGCGCGATCGAATATTCTCGATTGGTTATACTGGAGGAGTGGGGTCAGGCGGGAAGGAATACCGTTACGTCAAATTTTCACTCGCGATATTTCTTAAATTTAATTGCCGTCCCACACGGCTACAACCGGAAGAGAGAGTGGAAGAAAAGTTAATTTTACGAATTTTTAATACTCGCGGACAAGGCATGAAGCGTAGTTTTGATATTCGCGTATCTCGGTACTAAGGAGCCGGCAGTACTCCGGGGGGGGGGGGGGGGGGGGGGTAACCTGTGCAGGCACTCGCCGGTTGCCGATCGCCTTGCTTTCTCGTCCGTTCCTTTCCTTGTTCTCTAAATCCTTTTTCGTGCCGGTTCGTCCTCGTAGTTTCGTATTCCTTTCCCTTTTCCGTTTCTCGTTGGCCTATTTCGTCCCAAAGTCGTCGTTATTAATCCGGTTCGCAATCCTTTTTCTTCACTCTCTCCGTCTCTCTCTCACGCACTCTACACACCTTTCTTCTCTCTCTCACCCACTCTATACTCGATACTATTCACTCTATACTCGATACTATTCACTCTATACTCGCTCTATTACTCTCTAATCGCTCCTTACTATTCGCCGGCTCGTCACAAAGTGACGGCCGCATGGCCGGCCGGAAGCTCGCGAATTTTTCTCGCGCGCTGATTGGCTACCGGCCGGCATCGATCAACGAGGCAGTAGCGACACGGATCGATGGGAGAAGGGTCAAACCCGTGATTTATTCGGGACTGTCGCGAGCGGGATCTATCGGGAGAAGGTAAGTAATTAGGCCGGTCGATAAGTATGGGAATAATTGCGGACGGGAATTTATTATGTCGGGTAAGAAGGAAGGTAGGGTAATCGCCGTGCGCTACTGCCCTCTCGTCACTTTTTCGCCGCACGGCCGATGGATGGCCGGTGTGCGGGGACGGACGGGTGCATGAGTTTTGACAGGTGGAGAGTTTTGTGTGCCGTGCGGGTGATTTTTGCTGCGTTTTCTTTAATTGTCGGGCGACAATTAATAACATGTGGTCTTCTGGATGGGTGACGGGTGAGTGGCGATGGGGATGGTCCTCGGGTCGGTCCAGGTGAGTGAATTTTCCTTTCTCTCTTGATAATTTTCTCCTTTGCTAATTCACTCTTTTTCTCCCTTTAGGTTAGGACCGGTCCTGGACGACGTCGACGACGACGACGACAACGACAACGACGACGACGACGAGGTGAAGGCGACGACGACGACGACGACGACGATGCGGTGGCTGGCGGGTCAGTCCGGTGAGTGAATTTTCGGTTATGTCTCGTTCATTTCACGGTGTACTTCTTCTTCTTTCCTTTTTCCAGGGCCAGACGACGATGACGGTGATGGTGAAGACTCCGACGGTGACGATGTTTTGACGGGGATGGCGATGGTGATGGCGATGATGATGGTCTGGCGGGGTCAATCGCACTGACTGACTCTCGGCACGGTGAGGTTGCACAGGTTTTTAATTCTAATACGTTATTCTTATACTTACTATTTCTTTCCTGTTGCAGGTGTGGGACGGCGACTTCGTGGTTGAGCCGGCGGCAGGGGAGGATGTGACGCGCAACGTCACAATATATATATATATATGTTATATGTTATATATATGTCAAAAGGTTGTTGTGGGGACTTTTGTAAAGCCTATTTTTTACTATTGAAAATAACAATATTAATGCTGCTGAAGCGTAACCTTTATCGAAATTTAGTGTAAGTGCATTTTTGAAAATGATAGAGTGAATACAGTTTCTAACGGTAGATATCAGGACATTAAAAAATAAAGATTAATAATGGTTATTGTCGGGACTTTTTTCGGCGTGCTGATCAGGTTTTATTAGGCCAAGCGTTAGAATTTCTTCGAATGGTACATGTCAGGACTCTTTTTGGCAAGTAATTGGGCTTTATCGGGACAGTTATCGAATTTCTTCGACTGGAGTTTCTCAGGACACTTTTTGCCAAGTAATTGGGCTTTATCAGGACAGTTATGGAATTTCTTCGAATGGTATTTCTCAGGACTCTTTTTGGTAAACAATCTGGTTTTGTCGGGATAATGTTAGTGATGATAATCGCATAAACATATTGATAATGTTTTTATGAAAGTTCAGTTCAACAAAGGTTACAATGTTTTGCGTTACGTGGAATTTGTATTTCTATCAAGAAAGGCATCTTTAATAATACTTTTATTCAAAATATTTATCTTTAAACAACTTGAAAAATTCCACACTCGGGATTTTCGCTTTAAAACCGTTGTTGATTTTTTTTTTAATTTGACTCGAAATCCAGGTTTTGATTACACACGGGTTCCGCGCTTGTAGAGTAGGATGACGACTACATTCACTTTGAATGTGTTTCAGAGACGGATATGTTCCACTGGAAATATGATGTGCGTGTAAATCAAAAGCAGCTTTTTTTTTCTTTCGTACTCCAACGTTTCTTTGGCCCCACGTGCCCATATGGTGAAGCTATAATACAACATTAATTTCAATATTTAGGCAATAATATGTTATATTTAATAGTAAAGCCGCTACAGTAAAACTGTACGAACTGGAGCGTTTGTTTATTTTTCTGGTCGAGCATTCTTGCAATATATCGTCTCCTTTTGTACCATTGCTCTCGGCTATCCTCTTTGGTGGCCATCCTTTAGATGTCGATGGCTTTGGATCTATCGCGGCGTTCCGAATTTGCAAATTATCTGTATTGAGTACCTCGTCGCCTAAAGTAATCAATTATATATTAATATAACAAATGACATTATAAAACATTTAATATAAACAAAAATACTCCTCAATTATCTGAATTTGTCAGCACTATTATTTCGTTACAGACCTGTATTTGAGTCCAAGTTACCCTCTTCATCGTCGCTTTCGCTTTCTGCATTCTTGTTCGCGTTCGAATTCTGTTGGGACATTTCGAGAATTTTCGACATCTTCATAATTTCGCGACTGACAATTGGTTGCCGATAATGAGCCCGACGAATTTTTTCGGCATGCCCCATAAATTCGGCGACGCCAGAGACGTCATTGTCCGATAAATTCAAATTGATGCATGCTGTAGCAACATGTTTGCGTAGAGCGGTCCCCGTTAACTTGTAGGGAAAAGCCACTTTCGATGCATTAGCGAATTTTCGCATAAGTATACATGCCCTGAGATATTTGTATCTCAGGGCAGCCCAAATATATACGGATTTTCCGGTGGGACACCAGCTTCTTGCCGATGTTTCAAGATCATTTGAATGGATCTAGTCAAATCAATCGACAAAAGGACGGGCACAGTACGATTTAGTTTCCCCGGATTGTAAATCTTACATAGTTGTTTGCAATTGTCTGACTTTCCAGTGACATGTTTGTTAATTCGTCGTCCATCACGCATTCATGATTATGGAAATCTTCAATCAAAACTCTTTCAATTTCTCCGGCCCGACGACGATTGAATAATTGTTTCGCTGTGAGTATACACTCTGCGAGCTTCAGCCATGCATCATAATTAAATTTATTAGTTAATTCCTTTAATGCATTTTTACGTTACTTTGCCAAATAATCGTGTAGTTTCTGGATATCCGACACTGGTGGGAGTTTGATTGTTTTTCTGCGGCGCTGTTGCGTTTGCGACTCGATGACGGCTTTACTAATGTCCGTACCCAGATCTGCTTCCAAAAGTTTCAAGAAGTCTTCAACGCGGCCTTTCTGGAGAACGTCTTCGCGCTTGATGCAGTCACAAATGAAGCAGTGCGCTACTTTTTTCAGAATGGACCCTATTGCGTACGCAGTTGACGGAGCAGCATACTTCTTTGTTTTCTCATCATCCTCCTACGTTATGAACTGCCAAAATCACACTGTCGTAAAACTTTGCGCGATAAACGGAGGCAAAATCAGTGATTTCTGGATTCATTAATTTCACAGATTTCAAAAATCGGCCCATTAGACGTAGATCTGCGCGAATTAAGTCATGCTGGTGCTGAAGGTCACCGTGCTTTGCGCAGAGTTTATTCCCATACAGAATGACCAGTCGGTCATAGCGAATGAGACGAACGATGTCATCTTCGCTGAAAACAGGAAAAATGTCTTTCCGTAATATACTACAGGCTTCTGCACGAATACGGCCGAGGATCTCACGACTTCATACGAGCAGCTTCCTATTCTGCTCGTCTTCGTACGAAAAACATCGCTTTGCGTGATGACGGATATTATTTTTTGAAAAAAAGCCTTTACAGTTTTGACACACCACGAAGTGTGAGGCTGGTTGTGGTGCGTGGGCGCTTGGTCTTCGGCAAACCAATAATTCACCATCATTGACGAGATTATTGGTATTAAAGTCGAACATGCATTTTTTGCGGATAGCGTCAATAATGTTTAATCTCTCTGGATTGCCCTTTGGAAGTATCGAGAAATTTTTAACGCTCTCAAAATCTTTATGCTCATTTTATAAATGTCGAACGAATTTACTTTCCATTGTTTTGCAATACATGCAATACGATTTTCGGTAGTGTGCCTTCTTTCCCGTTGCCGTGCGTACAGACGTTTCGGCGTCATTGCGCGTCGATTTTCCCGGTATATTAACATTCAGCAAATTGCTCTCAGGACTCTTTTCTACTTGTGGCGCTATCGACTTTACATATGTCCTATTTCCATCGAGGGTATTTTTGCCTGAGTTCATGTCAGAATAAATTTCTGAAGGTTGATAATCGAGGTCTTGAGAATCATCTTGAATGGAGTCAGTTATAACAGAAAGTCGCATATAAAGTAATCCATTTACAATTATGCGTCTTTAAATATTTTATTTTGATAGGGACTATACCAAATTCGTCTCCTTGTGGTGAATATTGTAAATTTCGTGGCTGTAAGAGGTTTTCTTTTAGCTGATCGGACACTGATACATCTAACGACGGGAGTCCGAAGAAAGTGTTAAGAACGAAAACCTATTCAAATATTCGCGGGGCACAGCACAGGTGGCAGTACCGCCGCGCTGCCTCAGCAATATTGAACGGCGGCCATTAAGGTAAGAATCCGCCGGTTGGGCGAGCGGCAAACGAGCGCAGTAGAGTCGTGGACGAGCAGCGTGAGAAAAGAGACGTGTGTGTGCGTAATCAGAGAAACTGTGTGCGAGTCTAACTGCGTGAGATATCGCTAAGTGTAGGCACGAGCGACATATCTATATATATATATTCTGTGTGCGAGCGTGGGTGATAGCGAACTCAGTGAGTCGTGGTGATGCACGTGGTGCATCGAGCTGTGTGAATTACAGAGATACTGCGTGAGTGAGAGAAATACAGGTGATAAGCGAAACAATGACGCCCTAGCGCCGACGCAAAGACACTGTGCGTGTGTGCGTGATCTAGTAGACTGTTAGCATTGTCCTTCATCTATGTTCCTGACTTAAATATTATTCTTCATCTACAATAAAGTTCCTTATGAACCTAGCATAATTACATGCAGCGCTATTCAGCATTATTGACGGAAAACGAGTCATAACATCTCAGAAGTGGGATTAGTCCGCCACAACCGCAAAGTGTGGATTAAGTACGGTGAATGCGGAGTGAAAGCGAGTGCGACGAAAGTGGGGCACCTTCAAACGAAATGGTAGTCGAGCGATCGTTTGAAAGGGGGCTACCATCGAGCCTCACCTCGTCACAAGAGGCACTCGATGGCGTACAAGATGGCGGTCGACTATACGCGACCCGGCAAAGGGCAACACGTGCCCAAGATGGCGAGGAAGCAGTCGGCGGACTACCGGCGCGCACCGGTACGACCACGCGCGACGGGGTCTACACGGCTCCACGGGAGGGCGAGACGGTTGATCACGTGTCGGAGAGCGTGGCGCAAGGAGGAGCGGTGAGCGAGATTCCGCTAATACCGGCTTTGACGGAGGCCCTACAAGCGCTGATGCTTGCCGGCAACCACGCGGCAGCGACCACCGTCGCACGACTGATAGCCGCGGAGAGCCGAACGCAACCGGCGGTAAATTACCGACCGTCGGAAAATGATACGCTGCGAGACGTGACCCGCCGGGTAAGCCCGCCACGCACCGCACAACCTGCCCGACCGACAGTGGAAGAGTCTCAGCCAGCGGTGGTACATTACCATATGATGACCGACGCCTCGCGTGAAATAGATTACTTCCACGGCAGTAACGATTCCGCCAAGTGGCTCGAGACGGTAGAATCAATTTAGACGCTGCATCGATGGACTGATAATCGCACGCTGTCGACCGCGCGAATCCACTTAAAAGGGGCATCGAGAGACTAGGTGAAAGCACGCCTAGCTGAGCTCACGACCTGGGAAATGTTTCGAGAGGTGTTTCTCGATATGTTTGTACGACGGCAAAGCCGAACCAATCGCTGGGTGACAATGGCAGCGCGCAAGCAAGGCGCCAATGAAGAGACGCACGTCTATTTTCACGCGAAGGTGAAGCTGTGTGCCGCCGTGGATTTATCATTTGCCGAAGAGAAGGACGAGGTCGTCTCCGGATTATACTCGCGAGAGTTGCGCAATTTGCAAACAAACCTTAGCGACCCAACGAGGAGAGGCGCGAGGAGTGACGCGCCCAGCAGAGCGTCCACGCACCACTGAGGCACACCGAGAAACGCGTCGGGATCCGATGGAGTACTGGACCAAAGAACGCATTTGCTACAAATGTCGGAAACCAGGGCACCGCATCAGCGACTGTCCGGAGACAACTACCAACACCGGATGTTTCCGCTGTGGCAAGCAAGGTCACATCAGCCGGAATTGCACGGTACCACGGCGGGAAGAACAGCGGCCGACAGAGGGACCATCGAAGGCAATCATGCAGTTGAACCGGCCTACACCAGGTAATGTCGAGCGGTACCTCAAGGTAATTATCATCAACGGTCAGTCGGTGGTCGGATTTATCGACACCGGAGCGGCTGAGTGCACAATGCGAGAGACGAGAGCGAAGGTAACCAAATGCGAGGTCGCCGCGGACGTATGGACCCTGAAACCTCACGGACAACCCGATTGGTCGGAGCAGACATTGGGCACCGTTTATACCACGGTCGAGGTAGACAATATCGCCGTGCCGGACACCAGGCTACACGTGGTGCAGGACGACTCGCAGCGGGTCGACCTGCACCACACACCAGATTTATCGCACGCGCGAGGAAAACGGGGAGGAGTCCAGTACCTCGACGGCGCTGTGTGCGCAACAGGCCACAACTATACCAGCAGAAACTATCAACTTCGTGAGCATCTGTCACAAGGGTCAAACATACGAATTACCGGTATACTCAACAGGGCTGAGTGACCAGATTATATAAAGAGGGCAAACAATCCTGCGTGGAGACATTGTCCACTTGTTGACGCTGTCCATAAACCACGCAACGAGACCGCCAATTATGGAAGCGGACGTTTGGATAGGAAACGATCAGCCGGTGTGGATCCGTGAGGAATTACTTAAAGTACTGAATGATCATCGGGACTGTGTGTCGGTCGAGCTGAGTGACCTCGGCCGAGCCACACAGCTCCAGATGGAAATCAGAGTGGTACCAGGTGCGAAGCCGGTGTCAAGCAAGCCGTACCGAGCAACGCCGCGCGAACGGGAGGAGATACGTGGTATCATCCGTGAGTGGAGAGCAGCGGGGATAGTAACCTCAACGGACTCTCCATACGCCAGCCCCGTACTACTCGTCCGGAAAAAGTCGGGCGAAAAGAGGCTTTGCGTGGACTTCCGCAAGCTAAATGCAATCACAGAACGGATCCACTTTCCATTGCCAAACATCGACGACCACTTGGCTCAAATCAGAGGTACGTCTTTGTTCATACTACTTGACCTGGCACACGGTTACTTACAGATACCGTTGGCACCGGATGCCCAAGAAAAGACGGCCATCATCACGCCGGAAGAAATCGTTCAGTTTACCAGGATGGCGTTCGGGCTGATGAACGGGCCCGCCTATTTCAGTCGCGCCATGCACCAAGCACTAGGGCCACTGCGGGATCACACGGCATTGTTTTATTTAGATGACATCCTGATCCCCAGGAACAGCTGGGTGGAGCTCAAGGGGAAGCTGACGCAAGTGCTGAGTGCTCTGCGTCAGGCGGGACTGACGATCAAACTGTCGAAGTGCCGATTTCTGAGTGATGAGGTCGAATACCTGGGACATCGCATCTCAGGAAAAGGGATATCGCCAGAGCAAGCCAAGGTCGAGGCTATCGAGAGCTACCCCGAGCCGAAGGATGTCCATGAGGTACGGAGATACCTTGGACTTACGAGCTATTTTAGAAAGTTCGTGCCACGCTTCGCGGAAATTGCCGCGCATTTGACGGCCTTACTGAAGGCAAACACGGAATTCACATGGGGTATGCGAGAGCGGATGGCATACAAGCGTCTTAAAAATCGCCTGACCACGTCACCCGTGCTCCAAGCGTACGATCCGAAGGCGTACACGGAGGTGCACACGGATGCTAGCGCTCTCGGTCTGGCAGGTCTGTTGTTGCAACACGATGCATAGGGCGAGATGCGGCTAGTGTACGCAGTCAGTCGACGAACGTCGGAAGTGGAAAGGAATTACCACAGCAGCAAGTTGGAGTTAATGGCCGTGGTGTGGTCGATTACCCGACTAAGGGCGCTGCTGGCTAACATCGCGTTTGTGGTGATTACTGCCTGCCGGGCGCTGTGCCACATAAATACACAGAAGACGTTGAATTCGCAAATTATCAGTTGGCAGAATATTCTGAGCGAGTATGATTTCCATATCATACACAGGCCGGCCGTGAGACTAGCGCATGCGGACGCGCTAAGCAGAGCGGTAAGTGAGGACACGGAAAACCCAAGACTCGACACCCTCGAACTGCAATCTGAAACGGATGAAGTGCGGTTGTACCAGCTGAGTGACCCGGAACTAGCCGAGAAGAAACGCATACTGGCGAAACCTGAAGAAGAGAGGACTCGCGATGAGCGAGGGCTTGTGGGACAATACCTGCTGTGTGACGGGATTGTCTACAAGGACGTAGACGGTCAAAGAAAATTTGTAATACCACGACGACTAAGACGAGCGATTGTCATGCGGCACCATGATTGCAAGAGCCATCCGGGAAACACCCGTACGCTGCAGAGCATTGCGGAGAGATATTATTTCCCCGGCATGCGACGATATGTGACTCGACATATTCGCGGTTGCTTGGAATGTGCGACCACCAAGCCGAGAGTGGGCAAACAAGACGGGGGACTCTGTCCTATTCCGCCCGGGCAAAGACCATTCGCGGTGATACACATGTACCACGTGGGACCGTTTATCACGAGCAACCGTGGTCACAAATACCTCTGTGTGGCAGTGGACAATCTCACTAAATTCGTCCTGTTAAAACCGCTGACGAATGTAAAGGCAGGAGGGACGGTACGATTCCTGAGTGCGATCATCCAACGATTTGGAGCACCGTACCGACTTATCACGGACAGAGGCACGAGCTTCACGTCCAAACAATTTCAGAGTTGCTGTGCGCAACACGGCATTAAGCATACGCTTAACTCGCCACGACACCTGCAAGCTAACGGGCAAGTTGAACGAGTCAACGCCTGCGTCATCCAGGCCATTCGAACAAATCTGGCTGATGATAACGGAAGAACATGGGACCGATCGATAGAAAAGGTAGAAGCAGATCTAAATAGTCTGACGAATGCCTCCACGGGGTACAGTCCATTTAAGCTGGTTTATGGGTATGAACCGAATCGAGACGAAGGGAAGCTTCGCCACACAAACGCGGACGCCGGGGCCGAATACACGCCACCGACGCAATTGCAAGAGCAGGCGCGGGAACGCATAGTCGCGCAACAAGAACGCACGAAACAACGGTATGATAAGGGCCGGAATCTGCATCCAAACTTTGTTTTGGGGGACATAGTTTAAGTCAAAACCCAAAAACTCGCGACGGGAGAATCAACAAAACTCCAGCCTAAATACAAAGGACCGTACGTAATCGTCGAAGAACTGCCTGCATATACCTATCGGATCACGCCGTTAAGCGACACGGCGCCTTCACCATCGACGCCGACAACAACGAGCACGGCACACGCCAGCCAAATGAAATTGTGGCAACCTCGACCAGACGACACATCCGAGTCAGAGGACGAAGAAAAGGAAACAAACAGCCAGGATAACGACGAGGACGACGCAGAGTGCGAAACGTCGTGCAGGCTATTATCGGAAGAGACGGACGACGAAACACAGAACGTGGAAGCGCCGGACGCGCTACAAGCCCCTTCGCGCGCAACGAGAACTCGACGCACACCCGCACGTTTTAGGGACTACTGGTGCGAATAGAGCGAGAACGTAAAAATTGTAAGGTGCGAAACACTGTGTGGTAAACAAAACACTGTAAGATATAACTGGGTGATAATAAGCCATGATGTGAGTCTATGTGATAACCAAATGTAACTCAAAGACTGAAGCGATAACCTTCGGGGGGGGGGGGGGGGGGGGGGGGTAGGGTTTTGAAGGCAGAAAAAAACAGGTTCTTACAGATTTTTTTTTTAGCGTGCGGTGAAAGTAAATTTATTTCTGATTATTGTACATTAAAGAGTAGTAATTGAACTATATTCTGTGAAATATTGGTTGAAAAATATTGAAAATTGACCGAATGGCAGCAATTCTTCGCAGGCGTCTCAGAAAAAATACATTTTGCGGTGCACGTCATACCTCAGCACTGGATCATCTGAAATGAAATAACCAAAGTTTTTCCCTTAATTTTTATGTCCCTCTAGGTATCTCTGTCGAGTTTTTCCATTTTTTTTAAATTTTTGAACTTTTTACAAGACTTGAAAGTGAAAATACCGATTTTTTGCCTAAATTCATGACTATTGTTGTTAATAATAAAAAAAATAAAATCAAAAACGAAAAAATCTCAACAGGGTTACCTCATAAATTATGTAAGGAAATACTGTAAAAAATTTGAGAACGATCGGTTGAATAGATTTTGAGATACAGAGTGCACCGACTCAAAAAACATCGATTTGAGAAAAACGCGTTTAAAGTTTTTCGTGGCGAAAAGACCCTGATAAAACTTAGTAAGCTATTTATTTTTTATTTTACTCACATAGAATCATCAATGCCGGGACCATAGAGTATAGAACTTTCGTCAAGAATGTCCAAAGCATCTTTTTGATCAAGTCTGCGGCGAATTCTATCATTTTTAGCGGTTTCAGCTGCTCGCTCATCTGCTCTGTTCATTCGAATATCGTCGGTTAGAAGCGCCCATCCATGACAACTTGGACCAGTACTGATTCGCATCTCTTCTAGGGAGGTTAAATAAGCTTTACAGCCTTCATTGAAAACACAAGCAGCCACTGAAGATGCAAATTCGACGATAATTGCTGAACCACTCTCAACTTTCGGCGCAATCTTCCAAATAAGCTGGTTCAAACTCTCATTATTATTTTGTGTGAATCCGCCAATACATCGCTCTAGGAGAGCATATTTGCTTAAATCTTCATAAATTGGCTTGATTCCTTGTAAAACATCAGTTGGTAGAGCAGACTATGAGTGTTTGAAATTATTCAGCTTGTTTGAAGCTGCAGCTTTCTGCCATTCACACCATGAGTCTTCTCCGCTAGGGCAGTTTTCGTGTTGTGGTTTTGCATCGGTTGAGGCATAATGATAGTAAGTAGCCCAAATGGCTTTTTTCATTTCTTCTACAGAATTAGAATTGAAACGAATTGCACGACCATAGTACTGGGTGAGCTTATCAATCATTTTTGCAGTCAGTTTCCCTTTACCTGAGAGAGTTTTTTTTTTAAATTTTTTTTCCAGTTTTGGTTTCACTATCAGTCACAGTTTTTTTGACTAAATCATGCAAACGAGTTCCCATCCTTTTTTGAACGTGTCCAACACATTCTTTTTTATTGATTAGAAAATTTTCACCATAAGGTTCAGCATTGATAACACCACTATATGTTTTCGAGTCACCATCTCCAATATAGTTGCGAATCTTCACGTTATTCTCTTGCGATCTTTTGAACATTGTGACAATTGCGTCGACTTCCATGTTACCGGATGCTCCTTTGTAATTTGCAGAACATTGATCTTCATTTATATGGTTCTCTTGCCATTCTTCGAACTCTGCAGAATCAAGCTTATTCTTCCAAGTAACGCACATGTGACAGTATGAACTTTTTACGAGAACATCGACGACTTTTCCGGTGTAATATCCAATCAAGGAAGCCACGCCATACAAAGAAGAAAATCCACGCTTTTTCCAAGTTCCATCGCCTGATACGGTTAATTCTGATGAAGATTCAATATTTTTTTCTCTACACATAGCTGCTTTTTCTTCCTCAATCGCAGAAACAAAAAATCTTTTTGCGGCATTCGTCACACTGGAGCACATCTTCTTCAAGTAATTATTGTATACCGATTTTGATACGAAATTACTCGATAAATCCATCAGTCCGCAGAATTTGTCACAACCAGCTAATCCCAAGCCTAAAACTCGCATCACGAAAGCAAATCGGTAGTTCACTTCATACATATGATTATCTACTCGTTCACTAGACGGAACGTAACGAGGTTCTTTGCATTTTTCACATTTTATTTTTATCTTGAAACCAAGACCTATTTTGCCACAACACTGAAATGATACTGTACTATCACAAACTGCACACTTCACTAACGTAGAAATTGTTGAAAAAACTAACAGAAAATCAATGATTCTGAAATGCTTATTTGTATCTTCAGCAACTTTTTGGCTAAAACTTAGTCTGATTTTTTTCGTTGACGTACTCCTTGCCTCAATATCGTCATCGTTTCTTCGTTTATGCGGAGGAACTTTTTTTTTAGCTTGATACAACTCTTTACCAGTCTCCTTTCTACACTCTCTGGAAACTTTTCTCGGCATTTTGCGAACAACAAAAATATCACAACGAAATAGAGTAAGAAAATACAACACGACTGTTACACTCCGCGTCTGCTTCGAAAATGAAGCAACACCAGGTACCGTTACAACGACCCTGTCTAAGACCTTTCTGTAAACTGCTTAGGGACAATAACAAAAGAGATTGAGAAACAGCTGCCTTCCCGCTGAGCGGTTACAGCTCAGGTAGTCGTTCGAGACACGCCTACTTCCAAATCTATATCTTTGTGAGTTTTGCTCCGATTGACTTCCTATTAACAGACAACATTCTTGAGTTACTATACTTTCATAATATGCAATAAAAAAAAATCACTTTTTTTGAACCCTCAAACCCCCCCCCCTAATGCAGATAGACCTAAGCTACCAGTAAGGAAAAGACTGATTGTAAACTAATATACACTGTGATAACAGGCGGTAAGGTTAAGCTAAGGAAGTCAAATGTTCAAAAAAAAAAAAAAAAAAGAGAGATGTACCTGATTGTAATGAAACAAAAACCAAAGAACACGATAATAAAAAGAAAGCTCAAGAAGCGCGAAGGCGCGCTGTAACGCGCACGAGGACGCGCGCATACGCAGGATGGCCGAATGTTAAGAACGAAAGCCGACTCAAATATTCGCGGGGCACAGCACAGGTAGCAGCACCGCCGCGCTGCCTCAGCAATATTGAACGGCGGCCATTACGGTAAGAGTCCGCCGGTTGGGTGAGCGGCAAGCGAGCGCAGTAGGGGCGTAGACGAGCAGCGTGAGAAAAGAGACGTGTGTGTGCGTAATCAGAGAAACTGTGTGCGAGTCTAACTGCGTGAGATATCGCTAAGTGTAGGTACGAGCGACATATCTACAGGGTGAATTGCGTAAGGGGTGCCATCCGGGATTTCAAGGTAGATGGGCACACTACGAACAAAAGTTGCAAATAAACATTAGGGACATTGTTAATAATTTACGAGATATTAATTTTTTAAATCGGACCAATCAGAGCGCGCCCAGAAGCGTTGAAGCCACCCACTCCCACCCTAGCCGTAGATATAGCATAGATTAGGGCATTACCTTTGTGTTTGCAAAATTCAGAGCAGTCAATTTTATTGATTGTATTAGTACGCAGTCATTTTTTATTCGCGGTCATTGGTTGCTCTGAATTTTGCCCGGCCTAGTTCACTGCGCTATCTCTACGGCTAAGGTGGGGAGTGGGAAGCTCCAACGCTTCTCGCGAAGGTCGGCTAAACTCAGAGCAGCCAATGCTCGAGAAAAAAAAATGACTGCGGAAAAATACAAGCAATCTAATTGACTGCTCTGAATCTTGCAAACCTAAATGTAACGCCCTAATCTATGCTATACTATGGCTAGGGTGGGGGTGGAGGTGGGCAGCTTTAACGATTATTGACACGCCGGGCAAAATTCAGAGCAACCAATGACCGCGAATAAAAAATGACTGCGTACTAATACAATCAATAAAATTGACTGCCCTGAATTTTGCAAACACAAAGGTAACGCCCTAATATATGCTATATCTACGGCTAGGGTGGGAGTGGGTGGCTTCAACGCTTCTGGGCGCGCTCTGATTGGTCCGATTTAAAAAATTAATATCTCGTAAATTATTAACAATATCCCTAATGTTTATTTGCAACTTTTGTTCGTACTGTGCCCATCTACCTTGAAATCCCGGATGGCACCCCTTACGCAATTCACCCTGTATATATATATATATTCTGTGTGCGAGCGTGGGTGATAGCGAACCCAGTGAGTCGTGGTGATGCACGTGGTGCATCGAGCTGTGTGAGTTACAGAGATACTGCGTGAGTGAGAGAAAGACAGGTGATAAGCGAAACAAGGATGCCCTAGCGCCGACGCAAAGACACTGTGCGTGTGTGCGTGATCTAGTAGACTATTAGCATTGTCCTTCATCTATGTTCCTGTCTTAAATATTATTCTTCATCTACAATAAAGTTCCTTATGAACCTAGTATAATTACATGCAGCGCTTTTCAGCATTATTGACGGAAAACGAGTCATAACAAAAGTAATACAACAATTAAAAACGAATAATTAATCGTTTTGAAGTTCGAGTAGCAATATTAAGAATTCAGTTGCAGGGAACGAGGCATCATCAGCCATGGATCTTGGTACAATTTCTTCTTCGACTTCAAGCTCCATATACTTTTCAGCGTGTATCTTTTCGAGGACGTGTATATCGGCTGCGAAATTACATCGATACAATGTTTTATAACGTTTTCCATACGTTTATACTTTCAATTATAATAATAAATATCAATAACGAGTTTTTTATGACGAAGAAATTATCAAAACATCTGCCATAGAGGAAACGGTTTATATCGGGACATTTTTATAGATTGATCTTTACAAACTAGTATACGGCACCAAAAATATAAAAGCTTTTTTAAATTCATTGACAACTGGTCTTTTCGGCGATGACAGCATGAAATACATTTTCCATTAATTTAACCACTCAATCTTTGTGATTGTGCCTATTAATATCGCCTTCCAAAAGTTTTCGTCACAGGAGCCGTCCGTCCGCACTCCATTCTCAGCAACCAATGACCGGATCAATCTGAAATTTATACCAAATATGTATTTCATTATAATCCCGGGTTCACTGCCCCTCGTAAAGAGGTGCGGGGAGCGGGGGTGAGGCCAACCGGGCGCGTCCTCGGGTGACGGATAGAGGGACGTCCAGAGTGAGTAGCGACCCTCAATCGGACAGGGAAACGGGGCGCCATGGCGACCGCAACCCCCTTGAACGGGGGGGGGGGGGCTGGTACCCCAAGGGCATCGTACAAGACACTTTAACCCAAGTGCCATTCAGCCCTCGGCACGATAGCTTCCACCTTGGCTTGGAGAGTGGTCCGCGACGGGGCCTTCGGTCGCCTTATCCAGGTTTTACGCCGGACGGTTTCCTTATTGCACCCGTTGTCCAGACGCTTCCACCCCCCCCCCCCCAGTGTAATTAGCTTTATCACCGCAACAGGCTCTGCGGTGATGGACCTATAGTTCCTGTCTACTCGTGGGAATCTTATGTTAAATATACCACTAAAAACAACAAACTGCGCAGTTGCCGGGAACCCGAAAGCGGCACCGGCCACTGCTCTAACGGCCGAGGGCGAAGGCAGCTCGGATCCCGTTGCTCTCATTACGGTGGGAGCGCGGGAGCTGACTGTTGAAGCCCCAGTCAAACGCTTTGGGGAGGAGGTATCAGCGAACGCCGGGACCACTGACCCATCGCAAGCGGATCACCGCAAAACTTGCCGCAGTGGAGCGGCAAAGAGGAGGGCCCGCAAGACTAGGTTAGCTGCGATGGGACCGTCCTCCTTGCCTGCAATTACGATCAATGCAAATGAGGCACCCGAGGGGCAGGGATCTAGCAAGAGGCCCAGACCCTCGGATAGCACGCCTCCCGAAAATTACACGGCTCCCAAAAGGAGCAAACTGTTCCTCAAACCCACTGGCTACGGAAACGCGGTCGCCGGGGATAAAATGCTGGCCATCGCACCGGCTGATTACCCCGGCACCACCCTCGGGCAGGGGCAGGACCAACTGGTGGCGCGGGCGATCCTCGGGGCGCTGGACTCCATTCCTTTGGAACAGGAGTCCCCGTGCTTTGAGGGTACCCGCAGCGACCAGGGCGTCCTCTGGGTGACATGCACGGACGACCGGGCAAAGGCCTGGTTGCGGTCCACCGTACCGAACCTGGCAGCCTGGGAGGGCGCCAAACTCCAAGTACTGGAGAAAGAGTGCCTTCCCAGGTTGATCAGAATGACCGCGGTGTTCCCTGAAGCTGACGAGGACTTGCACATCCTCCTCGCCAGAATGCAGCGGCAAAACCCGGGACTGCGCACTCCCATGTGGAGGTTGTGGGATCGGAAGGTTGTCCGAGGGGTGATACACGCGGTCATTGGGGTAGACGCCAAGTCCCTCGAAACGCTGAAGGAGCGGAATCTCGCCCCTCACTACGGGCTCACCCGGGCCCGTTTCTACGAGGCCCGGCAAAGGACCGAGGGCGTGCGGCGGGAGTGCGCCCCCGAAGCCGCACGAGAGGAGGCAAAAAGACCGCAGGAGGGATCGATCGACCCTGCGGTAGAGTTGGAGAGAGACCCCGCCGCAGATGCCACCTCCCAACCGGAGAGGATGGAGCAGGGGCCCGCTCATGCGGCGCCGGCGGCTAACACCGCGGTGTCCGCGGAGGCAAGGGACCGCCCCGGGCGTCTGGGAAAGCGGGGGAGAAAGGCCAGAGGAAGGCCATCAAGGGCACAAGGCCTTGCTAGGATGGGCCAGCTGGAGACGCAGAGAGGAGTCCAAAGGACACTTGAAGGGTCTCTGGCAGGCCCACCCAAATTAGCCCAGGGGACTGCTGAGAAGTCGGCGGACCCTGAGACGCAAATAGGCGAGGGAAATGGCCCGCATTAGTGCGCTTGGCCACTCACCACCCCACCAGTCCCACTCCTCAGTCCTTACCCCACCCCACAAACCACCCCATCATCACGCCTCCCAAATCCCACTCCTTCTTCCCCCTCCCTACACAGAAAGGAGAAGGCCCAACGTTGCGGACGCAATGGCCACAACGGGCACCACAATCTCCCAAATAAATTTGCAACACTGCATTGCGGCCTCAGCTATACATAGCCGGGACCTTGCAGTGGGGCAGACAAACATATCTCTAATTCAAGAACCCTGGATCAACCGGGGCTGATGAAGGGGATAGATCAAAGGAACGGGACCCTGATATACGATCCCACGGAACCCGGCCCAAGGGCCTGTGTCTTTGTAGCTAAGAGACAGTGCCCTGAAGCTGAGCAGATTTTGCAGCAGGGACGTGGCGGTGGCATTGGTCGGACTGAGGTTGGGCGGGAGGCGGACGGATCTAGTAATCTGTTCGGCGTACCTGCCCCACGGCCCGACCGAGCACCCACCCCCCGAACTAAAGCCGGTAGTGGAACACTGCCGCAAGGAAGGGTTAGACCTGATAGTGGGGTGTGACGCGAATTCGCACCATCTCATCTGGGGAAGCTCGGACACAAACGAGAGAGGCTCAGCCATGCTGGAATACCTCTCGACAACGAATCTGGAGATCGTGAACAGGGGATCGAAACCCACCTTTGTCACCGCAAGAAGGCAGGAGGTCATCGATCTCACGTTGGGGTCCCCAAAAGTGGTGCAGGGTCTGAGGGAATGGAGAGTAGAGGATGAGGACACTCTCTCGGACCACCGCCGAATAACATTCAGCCTAGCAGCCGAAGGAGCCCACCACGAAGGGGCCACCTATCGCAACCCAAGGGCCACTGACTGGGACCTATATAAAAAGGAACTAGAGGACTGGCTAGGGGAGCCTGAAGGATGGCTGAGGACTGAAGGCAGGATCGAGGGGGGCTTGAGCTCACTCACCTCCTCCATCATCCAAGCCTATGAAGCAGCGTGCCCTCTCAGGACACGTAGACAAGGAAAGAAGGTGGCATGGTGGAGCAGGGAGCTTAGCCGACTACGCTCCAGCTCCCGCCGCCTACTCAACAGAGCTTTGAAAACCAAGGTTGCAACGGACTGGGCTGCGTACAAAGAGGAACAGCGGACCTATAAAAAGTCCATAAAGAAATCGAAATTGGAGGCCTGGGGAAAATTCTGCAAGGAAGTCGAGGCTCTGCCAACAGTGGCCAGACTTCGCAGACTCTTCGCTAATGGTCCGCAATGCAGGCTTGGTGGACTCACTCTTCCCAACGGGGAAGTGGCTGAGAAACACGAAGATATAATGGAACACCTGCTGGAGGTGCACTTCCCAGGCTCAAGACTGGCGAAGCGAGACCCACAAAACGGGGAATCGCTCGCCGGCACCAGACCGGGCGACTGGGGCACCGCCGCGAGGGTGGTCACTCACGACAGGATCCGATGGGCATTGAACTCCTTCGACAAATTCAAGAGCCCAGGGGCCGACGGGATCTTTCCGGCCCTCCTTCAGGAGGGGGGGGGGGGGCTGATCAGGCACCTAAACTACATCTTCAGATCCTGTCTTGCACTAAGATATGTGCCAAAAGCTTGGAGAGAGGTCATCATTGTGTTTATCCCGAAACCGGGAAAGACCAGATACGATCTGGCCAAGGCATTTAGACCTATCAGCTTGACGTCGTTCCTGCTTAAGACCATGGAGAGACTCGTTGACAGATTCATAAGGGACGGGGCGCTGGTGAGAGAGCCAGTGCACCTGTCCCAACACGCGTACCAGGCGGGCAGGTCCGTAGAGACGGCACTCCATGGCCTGATCCGGGAGATTGAAGGCGCGCTTAGCAAAAAGGAGGCTACTCTATGCGTCTTCCTGGACGTCGAAGGGGCATTCGACAATACATCTTTCGACGCGGTCTGTGAAGCAGCGAGGGACTTCCGAGTTGAGGACACGGTCATCAAATGGATGGACTTGATGCTTCGATCGCGAATAGTAACGGCCAGTCTCGGCGGGACGAGTGTCAGGGCGCACGTCGGCAGAGGGTGCCCACAGGGAGGAGTAACCTCACCCCTGATGTGGCTCATGGTGGTCGACGGGCTCCTGAAAAGGCTCGCGGGACGAAAGGTCAAAGTAGTGGGCTTCGCCGATGATGTTTGCATCGCAATCAGCGGCAATCATCCGGGAGCAATGGCAAGCGAGATGCAGAAGGCACTCGACATTGTGGAGGATTGGTGCACATCAAAGTCTTTGAGGGTAAATCCCAACAAGACTGAGATAGTACTATTCACTAGAAAGAGGCGCTTCAAAATGAGGCCCCCTTCGATCTTCGGGGCTGGGCTGGCGTTCTCTCCAGAGGTCCGATACCTGGGAGTGACGCTGGACCACAAGCTCAGTTGGAAGAGCCACATCTGCGAACAGGCTCGGAGAGGGATTGCGACCTTCTGGGCCTGCAGGAGAATGTTTGGGCAAACGTGGGGGCTGAAACCCAGGATGGTCAAGTGGATTTACTCGGCCATCCTGGTCCCGCAACTAACGTACGCCTCCTTAGTATGGTGGCCCGCGCTTGAGCGGGAACAAAACAGGAGAGCGCTGGACAGAGCTTACAGGCTGATAGGATTGGGGATGACAGGCGCAATGCGCACTACCCCTACCCTGGCTATAGGAGCTCTGCTTAACATCCCGCCGACGCATATTACGGCAGAGGCGGGAGCAAGAAACGCAGCCAGCCGGCTGCTTATCTGCGGACAGTGGAAGGGCGCAGCTGTTGGGCACGCAGCGATCCTCTCGAGAGCGGGGGACCTGGAACAGGTAACCCGACTCGGTGGCGACTGGTGCCCACGGGAACACCACTTCCAACACAACTATACGGTCCTCTATCCCGACAAACAGACGTGGGTCGAGGATCAAAAGAGCATACTGTCACCTGAGGGACTAGTCTAGTACACGGATGGGGCTAAATCAGGTGCAGGAGCGGGGGCAGGCGTATGGTGTGAGGGGCCACGGACGGAGGAGTCCTACGCCCTGACGAGCACCGCGACTGTCCTACAAACGGAATTATTCGCCATCAAGGCCTGTGCCCAAATTATCAGGGACAAATGCTACACTCACAAGCATATCTACATATGCAGCGACAGTCGCACCGCGCTCGGACTTCTACACAGTGTAGTGGTAAGGTCCGGGCTGGTGAGAGACTGCATAAACCTGTTGACACTAGTAGGAAGTGCCAACAGAGTCAAGGTAGTCTGGGTGCCGGGTCACAGCGGCATCCGGGGCAACAACAGGGCGCACGAGCTCCCCAGGATCGGTGCTTCGCGGCCCGACATGGCGGGCCTATGCTCCATAGGTATCACCCAGGAGTTCGTACAACGGGCGACCTCAAAGTGTGTCGCGGAACGTTTTGCGGACCTCTGGCGGCGGAGTCCAGGGATGGGGCACACTAAGGCCTTGTTCTCTGGCCCCACGGAAAAGCTAGGCACCGAACTGTCGTGCCTCGACCGGGCTCAACTGAGACTGGTTGTGGGGGTGATCACGAGACACTGGCATACGGAAAAGCACTGAACGCGTCTGGGGCTCTTGGAGGACCCGGAATGCAAGAGGTGCTATGACGGGATGGATACACCTTTACATCTCATAACGAGCTGCGCCGGGCTCGAGGTAGTCAGAAATGACATCCTTGGGACCAGTGTAGCAGATGGTTTCGACCTGGCGGTCGCGGGGGCGGCAGTACTCCTGGGCTTTGCGCGGGAGGCCGGATTGCCCTTGGGGCCGACACGGTAACGGTTTGCCCTTAAGGGGCTCGGGCACAATGGTCCTAAGGACTGAGTGCCCGGTTAACAACAAAAAAAAAAAAAAAAAAATTCATTATAATGAAGATACCTTTTTAATACAAATCCTTTTGGATTTTGTTAAATATAAAAATTATCAAAAACATACCTATTTTTAGGCCAAAAAGCTATTTTTGTGTCCATCGATGTCCGGATCTCAGCAACCTGCGAACAAATGTTTTCATAACTTGTAGTATATCTTTAGGAGACCTCAAAGAAGTGTCTTCTACAGTTTAAAAACTTTACAATTTTGTTAGTCACTAAATTTAAACAAAAGAAAACGTTTTTTTGCATTTTTGTTACTTGCATGAAAACGTGTGAAGGAAATTTTTTTATTTTAGCCTATTACCTTCATTTTAACACTTTTTAAGTGTTCCAAGATTTTAAAGTGATTTGAACAATTATAACACATTATTTAAATAATTTTTAAGCATGTTTTTTTTGCCATAAAATAACACTTGTTTGATAAAAGTTTTAAATGTTTTTTGTAATCGAATAGAATATTACACTCTTTTTGAACTTATTAATATTGTTTACACTTTTATTATACACATATATTAAAAGTATTCATAACACTTACACTTTTATACTTTTCTCACTTTACAAATATTATTAATTTAGTATAAAAAAACAACACTGACAGCTCGCGATTATAATCACAGACGTCGATCACTGATTAACGAAAAAGAGGGAAGACTCATCATATCGACAAAGATCGAGTCCCAGTAAAGCTCATGTCTTGCCCCAGTGGTAAGATGCCGCTAGTATCATCGTGTGCTCGTAAATTTGTTCTTTTTCTGCGAAGTCCCCAGAAATCCCTGCACTAATTCAATAAATATAGGTATATAGTTCAGTGTATATTTATTAAACTAGTGTAGGGGTTTCTGGGGAGTTCGCCGAAAAAGAACAAACCTCGTGTCTTTCAAATTTTTATTATGTTTATTTTTTTTTCTCTTGCGTACGCCCCTGCTAGTTTCTTTTGCGTACGCCCATACTAATTTCTTTTGCGTACACCCCTGCTAGAAACATCTTCATGCCGTATGCACATAGACGAGCATCCAAATGAACGCTCTGAAGTGCGATACGATTTTTTTTTATTATCGTAATAATTTTTTTTTTCTCGAAAAATAGACGGTAGATAATGTTTTAGCGTCTCTAATTAAATTCTACCAACGACCATAAATAGACTAAATTTTAACAATAAAAAAAAATTAACAATAAAAAAAAAGGAAACGTCGAACAAAATGGCGGCGTGATATGCACCCCAAAGTATACTTCTTACGCTGACGTACAGTACGCTTATGTGTGCGTCTGTGTCCAATAATCGATTACTTTATCGATACTTGAGATAGTTCATAAAGTGGGAATTATAAAAATTGTTTACCAAAAAATTGAAAATTACGGCGTGAGTGCCTATTAAAACGTCCCTAAGGGACATGTTAATCAACATTCAAAATATATCCTGGAAATAAAATATGCAATCCTTATATTGTAAAGTTGTAAGTGCCTACTAATGTAAATCTAATAAAAATTTAATAATCACATTTCGAACAATGGCTCTTACTGAAGATATATTAAGAGCAAAACACATAATTCTATATTGTCAATTATAATTCACAACAACATAAAAACAACATAATATTTAAATACCCAACAATTCAAGTAAATGATCAACAGAACGCGGAGCGCGAAGCGCGACGACGGCGTGGCGCACGAAGCGCGCGGGGGTCATGGGGGGCGCAGCCCCCCATCAAGTACGCGAAGCGTACTTGTTTTGGATGTACTTAGTAGCTGTTAAGGAATCGCACGAATAAAGAAATAATCGTCCCGATAATAAACATTTTTCCTGTAATGCATAAAAAAAGGAATAAAGCCATTGCTTATAAACCTTCTTCGAATAGCTTAAAATATAGTAACGAGATTTCTCGGGAAACAGATGAATTATTTTTCAATTGACTTACCGTTCTCTGCGATAATTGGTGCGTGATATCGACCACCGTTTTTGTACTTTATAATACATCTTGTTTCTTGCACATATGTTACATTTTTTTCGTGCAGATATAAAACGTCTCGTCTTCGAACTGTGCAAGAACGAACACGTTCCCAGAATTTGTATTTTATTTAAGTCGCGATTTTTAGTTGGCTTTCGGTTTAGTCTACCTTTCGGTAAACTTTTTAGTGGGAACTCACAGTACGAAATACGTTTGCCGTATCTCGTACTTACTTGCACGTACCTTTCGGTAAGTCAGTGTTTATTTGTGCTTTTAATTATGGGAGTCCTGATAAGGACTGATTTGTGAAGCGAAGGAGCGACGGGTTTCGGCGACACCAGGAGAGGCAGCTGTTAGAGAGGGACGTTGAGGAGATTCGGCTAGAGGGAGTCTTTTGACTGGAGTGATAGGTGGTGAAGGTCTGGTGGGAATTCGGGTGGAAATATATATGGGAGTGATCTCGCGGATTTTGGGACGGAAGCAGATTTTTGGCGGAGAGGGAGATTTGCAAGTTTCCCAAAGAGTTTTAATTCTTCTACCGCAGTTTCATAAGGAGGGGTGATGGATTCAGGAACGTAGAGAATGGGATTGAAGCGCTGGAACCACGTAGCGTAATCTCCAAATTTGGAAGTGAGGCGAGGACCTACGTGTGGTAGATTTTCGAGGATCTCTGGGTGTGGAGGAGGCGCGATTGGCAGTTCTTGCTTAGCAGCACGACGCTGGTTCTGTCGACGCCAGTAGGACGGGGGTCGTTTATTAGACATAAAAACTCAAAAAATCATGACTCAACTTGTATGGTTGGTACGAAAATACCTGTTCAGGATAGTCTATAAAATTTGGCTTGACAGCGGAATCCGAAGACGAGAATTTTTTTTCGCGCGGCTCATCCACTTATGATGCCTGTGGCCGACAACCACCCTTACGAGAAAGCGTTAGGCCGTGCGCCACTTGTCGGCCACGAGAGAAACTACAAACTCATAATACAATGTTAGTTATTAACATTGTTTTCGTGGATCGGGCGTATATAAATTCTATATGTCAAAATAAGTTTCAAGCAGTGGTTGACCTAGCGGTAGGACTTAGGACTCATAATCCGAGGGTCCGGGGTTCGATCCTCGTCGTGGAGAAACTTTTTTTGCGCTTTTTCTTTTTTGTCAATTTATTTATATTTTCGCAAAAATCACAGGCGGTCATTATTTTAACAGGCATATAATCATGGACAATTTCGGATGGCGAATAACTCTAAGAAAGAATTGTATTAAAGCGTACATAAGGACTTATTCTTAGTATGAAAAACGAGATACTTCGATGATTACAATTCCTTTTTGGAAAGTTATTTGCAATCCCAAATTTTTTATGATTATACGCCTATTCAAATAATGACTCCGTGTGCCTTTTGTGAAAATATAAACAATTCAAAAAAATTTAAAGACGTCAATGGAAAAAAAACTTCCTGCACGAGGTGTTCGAATCGACGATCCACAAATTACGAATCCGAAGTCTTACCGCAGGGCCTACTACTCCTTGAAATTTTAATTAACATATAAGACTTATGTACGATCGATTCGCGACAATTTTAATTAATGGTTGGTTATCTAAAGCTCCCACTTGGGTCACTTTTATTTCTAGTCAAGCCCTGTCAAGATATGTACTATGAATCTGGATGAAATCGGTGACGGATAAAAAGTAATTATTTAAACAATTAATTATATTTGCTCTCTACTGTTAGTACCATCCGGTAGTTCGAAAAATGATCGAAAATTTCGGATCAGAAAAATGAACGTGAAGTTTTCTACCATGGATGGACCATACAATTTGTAAAAATTGTGCTCGATATTAATCGATCATGGTAGGCCGCTTCAGTGCTTTCTAATTAGAGATGTTGGGCTGATGGGGACGCGCCATGAAGTAACCCGACGTGGCCTTTCTCCGAGTGCAATAGGCGACCACATGTGCAAATTTCTCTGACAACGTCGCGTACAAAGTTCGAAAAAAGATCTATTTTCCGATACGTTAACGGATATAAAGCGCACTTATGCAGGTACATAAGTGAAGGAGCCGATCACATAGCAGCCTTCCGCAAGAGTTGGAGAATAAAAATACGACATATTCGAAAAATCGAAAAATAAAAAACTATAGAAATATATCTAAAAACCCCCAAAAAATCATTGACTACAAAAAAGGGGAAACACAATTGTAGTTATTCGAAAAAATCACAATATTTAAAAAACCTAACACAATTGGAAACTATAAAAAAAAATGAGAAAACCTTAAGAACTAAAAATTGAAAAGATAACGTTCCGACAGAACTGTCATCAGTCCTGTCCTGAGAGCAACCAGCTTGTGGGGAAAAAGAAACCCTAAGTACCGTATGGTTGTTATGGAGACATGTCCTGATAATATACTGAAACGTAATTCGCTCGAGGACTAGAGAGAAATTAAAGTAGTCGAGACGAAGGAAGGTGTTGGTAAGTTAGGTTTTATTGCTTCAAATAGATATACAGAATATGTCGCGTGCGCCGTGGCGCGTACTCTCCCTAAGTACCCACGGTTCACTTAATTAGCCGGTGGGTGCGCATCGGCGCCGTGATATGTCGGAGTTGCTCATCAATTCTGACACGGTTGATCGATGGCGTATCGGCAATCAATATGGCTGTGGCCGCGATATGTGCGCGCGGGCGTTATTGTTGTTTTTGTGACAGTTTTTGGTTTTTAGTGTAGTGAAAAGTGTCGTTTGTCGTTTTTTCCGACTAATCCGAATTGGTAAGTGTTTTTCTGGTGCGCGCGTCTGATTCGTACGTTTGTTTTATAGGCAGTTTTATCTTTTCAGATGTTGACAGCAGCGGTGATTCTCTTCATTTATTGTGGATGAACGTCCTCTCGCCGTTGGATCTTAGGTACGTTGTTTTCTAATGTGGGTTCCGAGTCTTTCTTTTTTATTAATCATGTGACTGTTTTTCAGGTGATCGACGAGGGTGCTGCGCTGCGTGGACACGCCCGGACTGTGACTGTGCCTTGCTGATACTGCGCTCCAGATCAAGTCGGCGCATCCTGGTTCTTCCTGCGCCTCCTAGTTGTTGCGGTGTCTCCGGATGGTTGCGGTGTCTCTGGATTGTTGCTGCGTCTCCTCAGACTACCTCGATAGCGGTGAGTTGGTCTGATTCGAGCTTGCCCTGAAGGTTACTCATCCGCTGACTCCGCTGTCACAATACCGAGGTATTGTGCTGCTCCGTCGGGGTTATTACTTCCTTCGATTGGTTCGCTCGGATTAGGACCGATTTCAAGGGTACTTTTCTCGTTCATTTGTTGTCCTTTTATACTCTCGTAAACTTTATATTGTTTACGAGATCTATTTAAATTATCCGCCATCTAGTGTTTGTTTATGTAACTCACCATTGTTTGTTTTATTTACAGGTCACGGGGTCGGTCGTCGTTGGACCATTACATTGTCCCCCAAATTTACCGGTGATTAGCCTGTGGATCACCGAGAAATTTCCTTCCTCTTCATCTGCGCCTTCCGCTATCGCTTGCTGTTTTGGTGCTAGTTGTTCGCTATAGGTTTTTTTAAACAAATTGTAGTACAAATTTCTTTTCTGTCTTTTTCTTTATTTATTTTACAATCAGAAAGTTTTTTTTTTTTATAACTTATTTTATGTCGACGTTACGGACATCGCGTCCTCCTTCTTCTCCTATTTTCCTATTCCCCTATTCTCCTATTGTCCTTCTTCGTCTTCTCCTCGGTCCTCTTCTTCTTCTATTTTCCCCCAGATTGTGTCGAATCTTTCGTCTGGTGTTACCTCCATTTCTTCTTCGCTCTCCTCCGGTTCGTCCCACCATCCTTCCCGTACTTCGTCCAAAACGGTCAGTTTAATATTTTGCCACCACTCGTTGTTGTCGTCGGTTGTCGCCCGTTCCTGGCTGTCCTTCTTGTTCCCCCGTCGACGTGCGCTCGTATTCGTACTGCTGTAGTTTTCTTTGGTTTTCTTGGGTACTGTTTAATTGGGGACCTTCGCTGTACCAGATGAATGTTTGAGATTCCCATGTTCGGCGTCCGATTCCAAAATGACTAATTATACTCCGATAGTCCCGGGAAGTCGATTTGTGGCTCAAGTGTCCCCAAATGACGTCTGTCCCGGTGGTGATCTGTTCTTTTTTCAGACTCCATTTTTCCCCTACTGACCATTCGCGTAGGTAGCGTGTCCCTTCGATGTTGTATTCTGTATGTATCGGTTCTATACCTTGAATACCGCATGGCACCGTCAAGAATGGTGTGTCGGTCATCCATTCGGGTTGTGTGTATAATTCTTCTATTTTGTATTTAAACTCACCCCCATAGTCGCCGAGCCAGGCGTATGTCCATTCGCTGGTGACTTCTGTAATCGTTCCCCGGTAAAATTTGTTGTTTTGTCTGCATAAGACACCTTTACCGGGGAAAATCTCCTCTTCCACGCATGGTTGTACCTCCGGGTGGTCTAATGGTGTCCGTTCGATCACCTCTAGATGTGCGTGTACATTATAGCCAGGTAGGTCGAAACGTAAGTAAAGCTGGTCCGATGAGAGTATTCCTAGAATTTCCACGTCGTCGTATGTTTCCGCGAGAAGGTCGATTGAGAAGTTTTTGAAGTCCATGGTTGTCTTAAGGGTTGTCGTTATTGAGGTGTGTCGTGTTCAGTTGATTGATTGCTACTGTTGGATTTTCGATTCGTATCGATCTCCCCACCTTTGGTTTTTGGCGTTTCCCCTGGACAACAATTTTTGATATTTTTGATCAGTAATCGTTATTATTTCGTATTCGTCCTCTGTCTGTCTCCACGCTTTTGTTATTTTCTCCTGGATTGCTTTGATCGTTCTTGCTATCCTCCGACGTCTCGACCGTCTCCTCTGCTCTTGTGTTTCTTGCCTTCGTCCTCCGGTGACCGCGTATTCGATGTTTGGTGGATCCATGCTCTGTTGCTGCCCGCGGACTTTGTTTAGCGCTTCTCTCGTTTGTTCTGATCATCCGATACTTCCACTTTGTTATGTTTCTTATTTAATTCCTGCTTTGACCTTTTTCCTTAGTAACAAGATTTTGGTTTATTTCCCCTTGTCCTTATTCTCGTTCGTTATTATATCCCTTCTCCTCGTTACCTTAAGAGGCAGTGTCAGTCGCCGAGAAATTTCGACGGCTTCGCCTTCCCAGCGGTAGTGCAGAGCTTGCAGCATTTGGCGACGAGCCGCTGCGAATTACCGCTAGATGTCACGGCGCGCGTCTGCTACGAAGCCCCGGCACAACAAGGCGGGCCGAAGGCCGAGGTGTCGTAGCAGGGCCCGCCGTGATCCGCCCCGTCCAAAAATCTAACACTAACGCTCGGCCACGTATGTGTAACATACACTCGTGTACGTACACTGCGAGACTTTATTTCTCGCTACAATATGAAGCCGAGCATGCCAAACATTCAAGTTTGATTTTGCTACAATAACAGCAATAAACAACAGAATTATAATAATTCTGAATATGTTAATTAATAACATCTCCGCCCATTTTAGTAGACGGAGGTGAACAACGGCAAACGCCGTTGGTATCTTGCTCTTTAGCAGAGCGGTTTTATTATATGTAAAGTCTTATCAATTAAAATTATCTCCGTTCATTTTTACGAACGGAGATAATAAACGACAAACGTCGTTGGCATCTCGCACTTTGGCAGAGAGGCTTCATTAATTAACAAATTTGTTAATAAACATTTTCAAACAATACAAAATTTCTTCTTCTTTTCGAGCGGATGAACATTATAAACGACAAACGTCGTTGGAAACTCGCTCTTCAACAGAGCAAATTTATTCATTAACCGATTTGTTAATTAAAAATTCTTAATAATTAAAATTATCTCCGTCCATTTTGCGGACGGACTCACAACGACGAACGTCCCGTCAACGACTAATCGCCCTGTTTCACAGGCCGGTGTATATTAATTAACATAGTTGTTAATGATAAATTGTTATCAATTAAAATATACTCCGTCCATTTGCGCGGACGGAGGCGAACAAATTCTGAACGAATTCTGAAAATAAAATATTCGTAAAAATTAGTATATGGCAAGATGCCATATATTTTGGGTCGCGTGGACGACCCGGGCATCGTGCCGCGCGAACAATACACCACTAACTCGCATTTCCCCCGCCGCCGCTCTCCGTAGAGAGGAGCAACGGGTAAACACAAGCAGTGCCGAGAACCGATCGCAAGGCTTCGGCTACGCATATATACATATATATGTGCCTGGGTACTATACACCCAGTCATCTGTAAAGAAATATATATTACACAAAAACGTAGTCCTTGCCATCATATTATATGATGATCAGTTATTTTAAAATGACATTCTCTCCGTCCGTTTTAGCGGACGGAGAAGAACAGCGACAGGCATCACTAACACTCGCCCTTTAGTAGAGCGGTTTTATCGAATAACATATTTTATTAGCAGTAGTGTCTTTCTTTTTCCAATGTATACCCTTGCGGGATTTTACATTCCTCCTCTCTTACAATCACCGCGATCCTCATTTCCACCATCAACCACTTCGGTGGACCTACAGTTTTTGGTTAGGGGGGTTCCGAACCACCGAGAGCACAGAATAAACACATAGAAAAATTCCATTGGTGCCGGCGGGGAATCGAACCCGGGACCCCCGAGTTGAGAGCCGAGAACGCTAACCCTTGTGCCACTTTTTTTTTTTTTTTTTTTTTTTTCTTCCCCGGAGGGGGTTGAAAATGCATTTACGCACTTAAGGAGGAGGGAGCATAACATTTCCCTCTCCCCCCTTGTGCCGGACTCCTCTTGCAGGGACTTATAAAGATGTCAAAGATTCAATACAATCAATCAGGTCCTGCAAGAGACTACCGGCTAAAACAATCCCCCTCCGTGACTCCTGGGCACCACCCCGGAACCGCTTATCGCATTACTTCGGGGTGGCGCCTATTGCCCTAGCCCCTCAGGGCTCCTCCCTCTCCAAAACTCTCTTTTTTAGGCGGAGGGCTGCTTCTATATTAGCAGACACCTCCGCCCAAACTCTTTTGCTCAGGAGCATCACTCCGATGATGTTATCCGGAGTTATGCTCCCGAACCTCCTCTCCGCTCCTGCCCTCCACACCTGCCATTCTTCGCACTCGAAGAAGGTGTGGAGGGCGTCATCTTTCGGGGATCCGCAGGACAAACAGCACGGGTCCCGGGCTTTACCCATTTTGTGCAGGTAGGCCCGGAAATACCCGTGCCCCGTCAGCATTTGGGTGAGGTAATAATTCACCTCACCATGCTGACGGTTTATCCAGGTGTCCAGACGAGGGATAAGTCGCGCTGTCCATCTGGCCCGCGAGTCCCCTTCCCACCGTTCTTGCCAGAGCTGCAGGCTCTGAGCTCTGGCAAGTTCTTTTCTCCTTTCCCGGTCCTCCATTTCAGGAAAGCCCTGGTGGACGTACTTCCGCTCTTGGGCTAGGAGGTCAATAGGGATGACCCCGGCGACCACTAACGCTGCTGGCTCCGAGACCGTGCGGTAGGAGCAGGCGATGCGGAGGGCCCCTCTCCGCTGCACTCCAGCCATGCGCTTCCGGTACTTCTCGTACCGGAGCGCATCGGCCCAGACTTCGGCTCCGTAGAGCATTATGGACTCGGCGGTGCGTAGCAGTAAACGACGCTTGCAGGGTCGGGGGCCGCCAATATTGGCCATCACCCTGCTCAGCGCCGTCGTCGCCGCAGCCGCCTTGTCAGCTCTCGATATTATTTCTTCCCCGAAGGTGAGCTTGCAATCAAGTCTCACCCCCAGGTACTTAACGGAAGCCTTAGTCTGGACCGTCGCCTCTCCTACCCGCATATCCCGAAACAGTGGGATATGCTTTTTCGTTAGCAGCACGATCTCGGTTTTGGCCAGCGCCAACTCCAAGCCGTGGTCGCCCATCCAAGAGCGGACCCGACGCATCACCTGGTTGAGCAGCATCTGTGCCGCCTCCACGCTGCGCGCGGTAATAATGGCGGCAATGTCATCCGCATACCCAACCAGGAATGAGCCCTCAGGCATCTCCATACGTAGGATCCCGTCATATGTGGTATTCCATATGTCGGGTCCCAGCACGGAGCCCTGGGCTGCCCCAGCCGTTACCTCCTGGCTCACCGGACCATTTACGGTGTCATACACTAGGGAGCGGTCTTTCAGGTAATCCTCCAAAATCCAAAACAGATACTTGGGGACCCTGAAATCCCGCTCCAGCGCGCCCAAGGCGTCGCTCCACCGTACCGAGTTGAAGGCGTTCTTCACATCCAACGTTACCAGTAGACAGACGGGGCGGGAGTAATGGTTCCCCCGCTCCGTGCCCCTGGCAGCTGCGACAACCTCCTGGATAGCGTGGATCATCGACCTCCCTTTTCGGAATCCAAATTGTCTCTCGGAAAGGTCTCCAGCGGCTTGTATTGCCGCATGGAGGCGAGGCCGAAGAAGCTTCTCCAGGAGCTTGCCGGCTGTGTCAAGCATGCACAGGGGTCTGTAAGATGACGGACTGTCTACCGGTCCTCCCTTACCTTTTGCTATTAGCACAAGCCGTGCCTGCTTCCAGCGGAGAGGGAATGCCCCCGCTTGCAGGCACGCGTTGTACATGGTGAGGAAGGGCGTTGGGTGTCCTTCAACCGCGGCTCTCAGCACCTCTGCTGGTAGACCATCAGGGCCTGGTGCCTTCTTGTTTTTGAAGGACCGCGCCGCGCACCTTAGCTCCTCCTCTGTAAAGAGTGGGAGCGGTGCGTCCTCGGGTGATCGAGGTCGGCGCGGCAGCTTGGGGTAATCGGGGAAGAGGGCTTCGACTATGCGGCCGATGATCTCCGCATCTTTGGGGGCGCATTGAGCGAACGCCCCTAATTTGCGGAGGACCAGTCTGTACCCTAGTCCCCAAGGATCCTCGTTAAGATCCTCCCCAAGCTTCTTCCAGCATCGGTGCTTGCTCTTCTGTATGGTCCGGCGGAGCACTTTTCTAGCCGCCTTGTAGGCGGCAGTGCTCGGGGCTGCGTCGGGATCGCGGCGCCGGGCGCGAAGGGAAGCTCTTCGTAATCGAAGACATTCACGCCTCATCTCCGCAATTTCTTCCGTCCACCAATACACGGGGCGTCTGGTTCCCCGTGTACGGGCTTTCGGCACGGCGTCTCTGCAGGCCTGGTGGAGGTGGGTCATCACCACGTCCACCACTTGCTCAACGCCTGCAGAGACCGGCAATCCTTCCAAGGCTCGCTGGCCGCGTATTAGGGCCGGAGATAGTTTCTGGGGGTCCATCTTCTCGACTATCCACCTGGCGGGGCCCTTAGATGTTCTGGCCCGGACTGGAGCTACATCACGCACGCGAAACGTGATGTATTGGTGATCGCTGGCTGTAAAGTCCTCGATCACCATCCAGTCCTCCACCCTGGGCGCCAAGTCTTCCGTCGCCAGGGAGACGTCGATGATGGTCTCCCTATACCCTGGCCTCCGGAAGGTGGACGTCGAGCCGGTGTTCAGAACAACCAGCCCGAGCCTGGACGCCAGGTCCAGAACTCGTCCACCCCGGGAATCTGGCCAGGGTTCACCCCACTCCAGAGCTTTAGCGTTAAAGTCTCCGGCCACTACCAGCTCGCCCTCCATGTCGCGGGCAGCGTCCTCCAGGCCGTCCAGCTTGGCCTGGAAGTCCGCAATACGTTCGTTGGGGGTGAGGTAGCAGCTTGAAATATGTAACACCGCCGCTCCTCACCCACACGAAACCGCTACCCGCTCCATGGGCAGAAACTTGAAAGTTTCTTAAATCTGGGATGTGGATTGCCGCCGTGCCGAGGGTGTCCGCATACCAACCTGGCCCATCTCTGTCTCGATACTGCTCGCTGATGAGGACGATATCTGCAGCGTTTTCGAGACTGATCTGGGCCAGCAGATCATCGGCCACCCTGCTCCTATGCATGTTTCCCTGGAGGACCTTCTTCATCGTCCGCGCTTGGCCAGTGCTAGGGCTTTACGGAATACCCCGCACTGGCCCGAGCCTGCTGCGTGGCGACAAGCATCAGGCTTGCCGCCAGCCTCTGCGCAGAGAAAACACAAGGGACTGGCCTCGCATTCCGACCCCCTGTGCCCCTCTGCGCCGCACCGGTAACAGGCCTTGCTTCGGTCTTTACCGGTGCACTTTCTACCTTGGTGGCCGTAACCCAGGCACTTGAAGCACCTGGGCACGTCCACCCTCCTTCTTATTCGGCAATTTACCCAGCCGATCTTTACCCGGGAAGACTTTAAAAGTGTCTTGGCCCCTGCCTCGTCGATAGTCACGAGGGCAGTGACTTGTTCCCGGGTGTTCGGCCGGGTCAGCCGTACCTGCAGCGCCGTTGACTTGCTCTGCAGGGCCTTCACGAGGGCCTCTTCTACCTCCTCCTTCGTGGAGCAGCAGTCCAGGTCCCTGACCTCCAAAGTGGTTTTGGGGGTCAGCTCCCCGACGCTGCTGCTCTCTCCGACGGCCGTCTGAAGGGCAGCGGAAAAGGCTGCTCTTGCTTCGGGTATTGCTTTCCCAAGCTCGAGCAAAACCCCTCCCGCTCTTGTTCGGCGTACCGCCTTTATGTTAACCCCGTGTGCTTCGGGGTTAACTCCCTTGCGGATTGTGCTCAGCACATCCGCAAACGATTTGTCCGATGTCGGCTTCAGCACGATGGCATCGGGCATTGAGGGAGCAGCCTTCTTTTTTGGCTTAGTCGCCTTTTGGGAGGAAGGAGGAGGAGGGAGGGCCGTCGCTTCTTTCTTCTTCTTCTTTTTCTTCTTGCTCTTTCTCTCGACTTTTTCCCACTTAGGGCTTTTGTCGCTCTTCTTTTTCTTCTTAGGGGCCCCCTTAACAGGAGGCTCCGGAGGGCTCGTGGCCGGCCGTTTTTTTCCGCCCTTATTTGGCGGCGGGGCAACCTGCGGTGTGCCTGTCTCGAGCAGGGCGGGGGCGGCGGCGAATTACGCACGACGTCGGTCCACGTCCGCTCGAGCAGGTTGTGTGCCTGCCGTAACGGCTGCCGGCACTCCTCGAGTTCCTCCATATGCTCTATGAGCTTAGGGAGGCCCTCTTTGATTGTCTTATTGACGTTCGGCTGTTTTTTCAGCGCATCCGTCATAAGTTTGACGAGGCTGCGCATTTCTGCGAGCCTCGCCTCCGCCTTCTTTTCGCTCTCGACGATGAGCTCCCAGAATGAGCTCAGATCATTGGAGCTTATAAGCCGCTTACGCGGCTTATCTGTGCCGGCATCGTCTGATGTTGGTGCACTTGTCGCATTAGCCGCTGTAGAGGCCAAGTGTGCCACCTCTACAGCTTTGCAGTCGCTTGCTGACGGTGTCTGGGGGCCTGCGCACGCACCCACAACAGACACCGGTACTGGGGATCCGACCCCCTGCACCATAACTTTCTTTTTATTCAAGAACCTCTCCATGTTAGGTTTTTTTTCAGGGTCCTTCCCTTAGCCACTCCTCCTCCACCGAAGTAGAGTCCCGGGCTTGGCACCGGCGTAGGCGGAGAGTGTTTCCGTTTTGGTCCGCGGGTAGTATTTTATTTCCCACCTACCCGACATATCTGCCGAGCATTCCCCTATCCGCCACCTGGGGACGCGCCTGATGGGGGACGGAAAACCCCGCACAGGAACCCTTGTGCCACTGCCTCTCTCACATATTTTATTAATAAACTTATAATAACCACAAAAATATATGCTGAAAATAAAATATTAGTAGCAATTCGTTTACGGCAAGTCACCATATCCTTTGGATCGTGCGGGCGACCCAAAGCTCGTGCCGCACGCACAATATGCCCAAGATCCTCCTCCGACGCACCCCTCTCAAGCGCGTGCTCCGTCCGTCGCAAAAGCTTGAAACGCTCGGAATTTTATCTAATCGTAAGTGTCGCCACACATCAAAATTATTAAAAAGTGAATTTATTCTAACATATATAATTGATATTTAGCAATAATAATAATATTGACGGTACGTTAGTGAATAAATTATTCATTGACATACCGTCCTTTTTTCAATGTAGAAAATACATGAAACAATTTTTTTTATGACTTTACAATTTTTTAAGGGGTATTTTATAATTTCTATTTAACAAATGAGAGATGGAAAAAAATAGTTTGGCCACCTTTTTTTATACAGTACATTCTGCAAAATTTGCGTTAAAAAATTTTTCAACGACATAACGTCTTATAATAATTTTGGTCCGTAGCGACACGTAGCTAAAATCCCGAGCACGTCTAAGCTTAGCAAAGCACAGAGCAAGCGCTACAGAGGGGCGGTGGAGGGAGAACACGAGCAGTCCCGGGAGCCGACCCCAATGCTCCGGCCATGCATATATATATAATACAACGAATAATATTGAAACGGTACGACCGATTCATTGATTTTTGTTTTATGTTCGGGACTCGAGGAAGAATAAATAGAATGAAATCCTGTTGGTACAGCGAAGAAAATTATTTAGAAAATTTTTAGAGGTAATTACAGGTCGGCCTTATTACCAAGGCCGGCGCTCTAATTAGTACCCCGCTATTTGTATTGATTTCGTTTGATCGATATTGGCGCTGGCGATCATGCTTGGTGTATCCTAATTACTGCGTGCGTGGTCCTCTCCAATATGGCCGCGGCCGCACCTGTCACGCGTGTGCGTATTATTCGGTGACGTTTAAGTTTTGATAAAAACAGCGGAGTCTGTGGTTCCTGATGTACTTTGGGTGATTCAGGTGGCGGGTGTGGTTCTCGGTGTTGGATTTGTGATACCCTGGTCGTGTACGCGGCGAGTTGTTTCAATTTTTAATCGTCTCGAAATTCCGAGTGTTGATGTTCTCTTTTTTTTATAGATGGTGACCGGGGTCCATGACTACATCCTACGCCATGTTGTCGCCGTCGTTTCGTCCTGCTGTGGAGACCTTCTGCTTGCCAGGTGAGTAACCCGTTCTAGTACGACACTGATGATGCTTTTGTCTTTCCAGATGTTTACCTTTCCCTGTACCAGACGATACTCGTCGTTTCCACCAGAGTGGAATCTTAGAGCGTCGGAAGGTACCAGTCAGGTAAGCTCTGTTAGAGCAATACAGGTAAGGGGAGTGGTTTGTCGATTTATTTGCCCCTATTTATATTTGTTAATTGTCTTCCGCGTTTACACGAAACGTCGCCCTCTAGTGACGATAATTTGTTTGTCTGTTTCAGGTGGACCCGTTACAATATATATACACATCTGAGTAATATATACCCAGTAATCTGAAAAGAAATATACTATATTATGCAACAATATATTTCATGCAATCATATTATATGATAATCAGTTCTTATAAACTGATACTCTCTCCGTTCGTTTTAGCGGACGAATAAGGAGGACAGCGAAAGACATCGCTGTGACTTCGCTATTCAGCGAGGCAATTATTAATTAACATGCATGTTAATTAATAATTCTTACGAACTAAACAACAAAGAGAGAATCTCGTGCGCAATGGAAAAACGCACATTTTAAGCTTTGTTTCGTATCAATCGACGAAAAAACGAGTTAGTTATAAGGATTTTCGTTTATTCGCGAAGCGGGTCTAGCGCGGGCAAGTCCGCCGGCCCGTGCCGCGGGCGGAGGAGGGGCGAGAGTCGAAGGCATAGGCATGCTTTGTGTACACGATGACCCTGCCCCGCACCGAGGCCTAGTGCGACGCGCGTATGTATGTATATATAGCTTCGGGAGGCACAATAGCTTGATCGGCCGAGCCATACACTTTATACTATATTGTGATGTCGCGAGTTATTTATTAATTTATTTATTGTGATTGGGGCTGCCGACTCGGCTGCGGAACGGGGTGGTTGAGAAGTAAAACGCGGTTGACACTTAATCGAGAAGCACAAGACTTTATTTTCAGTGTTACAACGGACAGCGTAACGTTGCTGCTTGGATGATCGGAAAACTACTAACTGGCTAGCTTAAGGAGAGGGTGGGTTTTATAACGTTGACTCATGGGAAAGTCGCGGTTTGGTAGAGAGAGAATTTGGGAGTTAGAACATTCTGGAGGCGGAAATGTCTTGGAAGATTCTAGGAATGGCAGCTGTTTTGGGCTTGAGGCGGGTCAGGCCATAAAGATAGATGTTTTGTGGCGGGATCGTGGAAAATGGAAAAGATGTAGTTTTGGGTCCTTACCGGGAAACAGAAATTATTTGTATTTCGAAGGCCAGATGCCCCCTGCGATAGCGAGGGTGTAGCTGCAGGAAGTCACGTAGGCAAAAAGGGAAAGCGAGACACGCGTGGGAAAGAGAAAAAAGGTGGATGAAAGTTAACCATCGTCACAATATATATATTTTGTTGCCGAAAGTATATGGCTCACAATCAGCTGATCAAGCTATAAGGTAGCTTCTTCAGGCGAGAGAGCTAGAACATATGATTCGCGAATTTTACTGACAGACAATTTACGTCAACGATATTGGTCGTTATTGTCTCGTTAGATCACGAATAATGATGAAATATTATAATTTTATCCGTCCATATCTCGTCATTATTGTAGCAACAGCTTAATAAATTGCTGGCACGAAAAAAAAAAATAACGTACAGAGATTCGAACCATCGATCCTTTCGAAACGCCGACGAACACGGAACGCCTTAGCCCACTTGACCGCCGTTGTTCTTTTGAAGAGACAATTGTGCGTAACGTAGCTAAGCTACGTCAACGGAATTTTATAACATGCTCATGGCATATTCCACAAATAAGCTGCCGGCAGATTCTGATGCAGAATTGAATGCTCTACAAAAAAGCTCTCTTATACTTTTTTGATAACCTTAGCCATTCAAGAGATATTCAAGTTCAAAGTTAAAGTGTATGAAAATTCATCGTGTTTTGTTAATATTAAAGCAAATCTATCGACTCTATTGAAAAACATCAAATGACTTCTGTGTAGATTATTAAATTTACTATCCAAGTTCTTTAATTTATAGTTAATAAGAATTGATAGATGGTTTTTTAAGACTTTAAACATTTATTTTTTGCCAGAAAACCTGTGCTCTGTAATAAATTATGAAATATTTATAATTTTTAATGAATAAATTTGTTTTAAAAAAATTGAGGAAATATCGTTTTCTCTATTATTGGGAACAAAGAATGATATTTTAGTCGTGAGCATTTTGTCCAATTTTTATAGATGTATGGCGACAAGTACAAGCTCATCAGAACCAGTTTTCTGGCAAAAATAAGTGTCTAAAGTCTTTAAAAAAACCATCTATTAATATTTATTAACTATAAATTAAAGAATTTGGATAGTAAATTTAATAAGCTACACAAAAGTCATTTGATCTTTTTCAATAGAGTCGATAGATTTGCTGTAATATTAACAAAACACGATGAATTTGCATACAATTTGAACTCGAATATCCCTTGAATGGCTAAGTTTATCAAAAAAGTATAACAGGGCTTTTTGTAGAGCATTCAATTCTGCATAAGAATCCTTGGTGCGCCGCCCAAAACATCGATCACCGTCTCCATCGCGGTTCCTCTCCTCTCTCGTCAGCCTCGCCGGCGACGTAAACACAGGTGATTGCTCCTCTCCCCGCCTGTCCGTTGACAATGCGCATCGTTGTGTTTGGGTTATAGGTCAGTGCTCTTAGGCAGGACCTTTACTGCTCGTTCGATATACTTTTCGTCGAGCAAGAATTCTTTTTCAGACTTCTTGCGTTAAATCGACGTTTCGCTCTTATTCAGAGGTCTATGCCGCTTACCAGGTTTCGTCTCTTCTGCAGAGCACCCACCATGGTAAGTGACCAGCTATTAACTGATGATTTATCGTGATTTTTCCGGCCTTTTATACTAATTAGGCTGCTTGCCTATATGTCGAAGGATTTTCAGACGGACCAATCAGCTGTTTTGACATTGGTGCCGTGTGAATCTAAGTGCCGTATGCACTGGCGACGTTCGATCTTTCGATGGTGGGGGGATTTTGCTTGGGTGTATGAGACAATATCGTCTCAATATATATATAATATGTATATATATATATATATATATATATATATATATATATATATATATATATATATATATATATATATATATATATATATATATATATATATATATATATATATATATATATATATATATATATATATATATATTGTGACGAGCTCGCGTTCTGAAAAATTTCGTAAAACAGATGCTGACGAGCTGCCAGTCTCAAAATCTATAATGACGCCCGTTTTCTTCTTTCTTATTGTTTCACTCTCGTCGATTGGACGCCAGGTATTTCAATCACCCCGAAATACCAAGGGTTGTTTTTTCTTCTTCAATACTCATCCGGCTTATACTCAAGAATTGGGGTGGGATTCGTAGGACAAGCAATCATTTAATTTCTACCGAAATAACGGGTGAGCAAACTTTACGAATATTTGACAATTATTTCAACATTTATTAATAAATTCGCACTCGAGCGTTCAACAATACAAATTTCGTTCGTCTTATTCTACTATAATCTACGCGTGTGCGAGTGCGACGCAGCGGCTTTCCGGTTACGCCGGAAAGCACAGCTGATCGTGCGGAGTTGCAAGGGGTTGCGCGACGGACAGCAACCGCCACCTCCCGCCCGATCGCGGCAGGGGTCGCGCGAGATAAAGAAACAGCACTGCGTGCGCCTACCTTTCTATCGCCGCCGATTTTCCTGATATCGCACCGCGTCCTCGTCGCGCTTCCTGTCTCTCTCCCGCTCGTTCTCGCCGGTGCCGGTGGCTCAGCCTCGCTCTCTCTCCCTCGCACACACTCCAAATTCGTGCAATCCTGCACTTTGCACTCTCTCTCTCTCTCTCTCTTCTCACTCACTCGACTATTCCTCTCGAATCTTACTCGCCACGTTCCTTCTACTCGCACACTCTTCTCACTCACTCTTCTAAACTGTTTTTCTACTCTTTATGCCCTTTTCACTCTCACGTCCAAGCTCTAACTCATTTCTTAATCTGTCCAAATCTAACTATCTCATTCTCTTATCGGTGACCAAAATCTAACTCTTATCGCTTATCAGTCCAAAGCCTCACTGACTAACTTATTCTAATTCTTCTCTCGGTGACCATCGGCTCTCTCGTACTCCTCGCTCCCTTGTTCCTCTGTCGGCGAAGGTGGGGGTTCTCACGGCGATCGCTCCTCGATCGCCGGCACAGCCATCCCTCTCGCTCCTTCGGTCCTCGCACAGCGTCGCTCTCTCTCGTCGTTGCTGCTGACGGTTGGCGACCGCTCCCTGTAAATAAAGGAAGCCTCGCCGACAGAGTGTGTCCTTCTATCTCTCTTCTTTTCACGGGAGCGAGGCGTCGCGACTCTGCTTTCCTTTCCCGAATCTTAATAACGAGCGCGATCTGCGAGGGGAGTACCGCCTCGTCACAATATATATATATATATATATATATATAATGAAACGGGTCCACCTGAAACATGGAAATAAATTAGTACCACCAGGGGGCGATATTTCTCGTAAACGAAAGCAAACAGCAATAAGTATAAATAGGGGCAAACACCCTCTCGAACTCACCTTAGTCATCTTGGTCTCTTACCCGTGTAGTCCGACCAGGCCTTACCCGACTGTTGCCTTACGACGCTTGACGTCTCTACCACGGTAGAGACAACGAGTCTCGTTTGACTCTCGGAACGGTACAGATCTGAAAAGACATTGACACAATTAGTTTCGTATTAAAATTCGCGACTCACCTGAGAAGCAGCCGGCACCAACGACGAAGTTACTCAACAACGGTCCACAAATTCGGCGAAGGGTCAACGACCCGAGGCATCAGCTGGAAGGAGGAAAGAAAATTCATATCGGGACGCTTGATATAAAAAAAAATCGAAACAACTCACCAGTCTACGGAGAATTCCAACGACACAGATACACCGCACTAGACACGCCGCGATTCGAGCAAAATGATTATTTATTACTAAAACAAAATATAAACGAGTCACACACACACGCGTGACAAGAGAGGCCGCAGCCATATTGGCAAAACTCGTATATACACTAGACGACGCACCCCGAATGATCGCTAGCGCCAATATCAATCAATCGAGATCGATACGCTTAGCGCGGTACTAATTAGAGCACCGGCGTCGATAATAAGGAGCAACTGTAATTACCCCGAAATGAATTCTCAATAAATTTCTTTGCTTTACCAACAGGATATTAATCTATTTATTCTACCTCGAGTCTCGAACTTACCATAAAATTTAATGATTCAGGTAATACCGTTTCAATATATATATGTAAGCTACTTTTGTAGGACATTTGAATGTGGAGGATAATTAAAGGTGATCGCCAGCACTGAACGATGTAGTTGTAATAACTGTATGTAGATAATATATACAGATTAGCGTGCGCTAACAATATTTACAAAGCGAAAGAATACTCATATACCTGAATCGATACAATTGTCGATAGCGAACCACCGTTTACATTACAGCGACGATCGTATTCAATACGAGGTTAACGGCTCGGAGTCTTATCCCGTACTGACTCTCTCACGCGTGTGGGGACAGGCCCCCCACCTAGCCCAAGCTTGATAACGCACAAGCTTACATCCCCCCTTTTTAACTCGGGGTGTACGATCCGCCGAAATAAGGAACAAGTTTACTTGCATGGTATAAATTCGATTCGTTTCTTCTGTATCTGCTATCTAACAGAAAAATTACCTCAGACATTTTCTGCTTTATTTTAAATGGACCTACTCTTATTGCATCCAATTTATCTCTGTTTAACTTATTTCCATTTTGTATGTACACTAAATCTCCGACCTCATAATTCCATTTTTTTACATTTTTATCATAATATGATTTATTTTGATAGTGTGATTTTTCTGAGTTTTTGTAGGCTATTTTCCTGTTCTCCTCTAAATTTTCCAAGTTGTTATCCTTTAGTTCATCTGGTAAAAATGATTCTTGTGATCCTGACAACAAATAAGTGGGGGCAAATCCGGTTGAGCTATGGATTGTGTTGTTGTAATTTTTTACGCATTGTTCTGCCGCTATTGGCCACGGTTTATCTTTATTATGAAATATTTTGCACCTTATTCTGTTAACCAAGTTCTGATTAGTCCTTTCATTCAAACCGTTGGAAAATGCGCAGTCCACTGCTGTGAAAATTTGTGTTATCTTTTGTTTTTTTATGTATTGTTTGAATTGTGCTGAATTTATCCCGGGATATTGATCTGTTAGTAGTATTTTAATGTTTCCATCTTTTTCTACTTTCTTTATCAGCCCTATAAAGTCCTTTGCCACTTGCGTTTTCGACGTTGTTATGTATGCGAATCGTGTGAAGTGATCTACCGCTAAATGTTAGTATTTTTTTGTGCTTTTGTTTCCTTTAAAACCTCCTATTGTGTCTAAGGATACTATTTCTAAAGGTTCTTTTGCTGGGCCGAGTTTAGACAAAGGAGCTTTGTAACAACCTATTCTTGATTTATTTTTAATGCAAGTTTCACACGATCTGCATGTTAATTTTATATGTTTATACATGTTTTTAAAATAAAATTTTTGTCCGAGTGTCAGGATTAAGTGTTTTGTACCTATGTGACCTTGATCTATATGTACGTCTTTGATGAGTGATTTCCCAAATTCTTCAGTTACCCATATTTTTTTTTGTTATTTAGAATTTTGTACATTATGTCATTTTCAATAATGTATTTATTATCTGTTTTCAGAAGCTTTTGATTCTCTTTTATGCTGTCTAATTTTAATGAATTCGCTATTTTAATCGCTGAATTATTGTCTGAACCTTCATGTGCTTCTAAAACTGGATTCCTTGATAAACAATCGGCCTCTATGTTGTCTTTCCCAGGGTTGTAGACAATCGCAAATTCAAACTGTGAGATATAGCTCAAGATTTGCAATAATTCTGGGTCGGTACTTTTCTTTACATTTAAACCCTCCAATGGTCTGTGGTCCGTAAACACTACGAATTTTTTTCCAATTAAATGGTATTGCCAGTACAGAATAGCTTCTTTAATGGCTAAACACTCTATAAAGATTGCCTTTTTTGTCTTTTGGGGCTGCGACAGTTTTTTTGAGAAGAAAAACACCGTCTTTAATGAGTTGTCTTCCTGTGGTTGCTTTAATATTGCTCCTACTCCTTCGATACTTGCATCCGTAAATATGTAAATTGGCGCCTCTGGATCAAATATTGCTAGAGAAGGGGCTGAGCACAAATATTTTTTGGTAGTCTTAAAACTGTTCTCACATTCCTTGGACCAGTAGAAGACCACATTTTTTCTCAATAGATTTCTCAACGGGTTTAATAAAGCAATGTGGTTTGGTATAAATTCCAAATAAAAATTAACTTTCCCTAAAAACTGTCTGATTTGTTTTTGAGTTTGAGGCACGGGAAAATTTCTTATAGCCGTCAGATTGTCGTTCATCGGTGTGATCATATTGTTTCCTATCTCGTGGCCCAAATATATTATCTTTCTTTGTCCAAACTGGCTTTTTTTTTTATTCAATGTAAAACCTTGTTCGTGTAACGCTGTTAACACTTGTTCGATGTGTTTTACATGCTCTTCATAATTTTTTGAAAATATCAGTATGTCGTCTATATAATTCACTGCAAACCTATCCAGATTATTTTTCCTGATCACACTTGCAAGGACTCTCTGAAAAATTGCGGGAGCGGACTTCAGACCGAATGGCAAACAGTTCCATTCCCAGTGCCCATGATGGGTTACAAAGGCCAGTTTATGTCTGTCTTTAGCGCGTACTGGGATCGACCAAAACGCCGAGTTTACGTCCAATTTTGAAAAATAATTACAGTTTCTGACGCGTACAGTAAGGTCATCTATCCTCGGAAACGGTTGACTTTCCGGCACTACTATCTTATTTAGTTCTTTAAAATCTATGCACAAACGTGATCTTTTCCCTTCTTCTTTTTTAAAGACCAAGGTTACAGGAGCTGCAAAAGGACTACTTGACTCCTTTATTAACCCGGATTTTAATAAATCCTCAATTTGTCTCTCAATTTCTTCTTTGTCTTGAAAAGAGCATCTATAGGGTTTCTTTGAGATAAATTTATTCTCTGTTAGCTTTATAGTGGCTTCATAACCTTTAACTGTCCCAACATCGAATTTTGATTTTGCAAAAATTATTTTATTTTTCTCAATAATGCTTTCTATTTTATTATTGCTTTCTATTTCATTTTTATTACTCATCGCGTTTAAAGGCCTTGACTCTTGTTTCTGTGATATTTTTAGGAATTCATCTTGACAAAGTCTAAATTCCTTTATTATATCTAACCCTAACAAAAATTCACAGTCAATTGCCTCTTCTTTCACTATGAAAAATTGAAAATTTTTTTCTATATTGCAGATTTTAATTTTTATTGTAGCTATTCCTTCTGTGTTTGCTGTTCCAGCTACGCCCTTAATACTATCTCTCCCACCTATTATTTTCTTAATGTCTTTATTCTTGTGTAAAAATTTATTATTAACTAAAGAGATGTTGGACCCAGAGTCATAAAGACCTGTTGCTGGAAGTTTATTTGCTATAATTCTGATTTTAATAAGTGGGAGAACTACTCGTTTTTTGCTTGTTCATAACCTGCTATTACCTCTTGAACTTCATTATTATTTGTGACCTTAATGTTCTCATTTTTTATCTTCTTTCCTTGTTTATCTTTGTTACGACATATACTTTCTGCGTGAAATCTATTTTTGAAGCCTAATTTATCACAGATGTTGCATGGTTTTTTTTTGCTTACAAACTTTTTATTAGTATTGTCAGTTCTTGAATCAATAATCTTACCAAATTGTTTTAATCTGCCCATTAAATTTTCTATGCTTGTAATAGATTTCTTTTCTAATTTGTTTTGTATAAAGTTTGGCAGGCTAATGACGATCATGTTTATCTGAGTGTTTATTGACATGCTTTCATCTGTTTCCAGAATCAGTCTTCTCTTCTTCAACGCATATTCTAACAACGAACCGTTATAAAATTTAAAATTATATGCGAACGCTATATCTACCCAGGATTGCTCGGAAAAAGTATCAACAAATGCATTATTCCAGGCCTCCCAATTTAACAAAGAATTCTGCCTTACAAAAACATGATACCAATCTAAGGCTGACTTCTCCAAAAATAATCTTAATGTTTCTGCATATTTCTCTTGAATTATTCCTACTCTTTCGCACTCTTGAACAAATAGTTTAATCCAAACATCCGCATTTAAATTTTCACCACTAAATTTTTCAATCACAATCTCTTGTACTAGCGTACTCGTTTCTCTGCTTGATGTACCTGTTGGGGCACTGTTTACCTCCATGCCCTTGTTTGTGTCGGCCTCTTCCAAATATTCATCGTAAAGCACAACATTTCCTTCGGTATCTAAATAAATACCTTGAAGCTCCTCAGTCAACGTGATCATGACATTACGGAATTTGTTTCGAACCTTCATACTCTTGACGACATTTTTCACTATTGCGGACTCGAAGAGCTGTTTGTGTGAGCGCTCGTTTGTTTCTCCTTTGGGAATGAAAAAATTTCCTCATGTCCAAGCAGCTGAATCCTCTTAACTTTGACTACAGTAGTCTTAGCATCTGCTCCGGATTCCGATGTAAAGAAGAATCTTGCTTTCTCCTCCATTGTATCGATTTGTAAGCTACTTTTGTAGGACATTTGAATGTGGAGGATAATTAAAGGTGATCGCCAGCACTGAACGATGTAGTTGTAATAACTGTATGTAGATAATATATACAGATTAGCGTGCGCTAACAATATTTACAAAGCGAAAGAATACTCATATACCTGAATCGATACAATTGTCGATAGCGAACCACCGTTTACATTACAGCGACGATCGTATTCAATACGAGGTTAACGGCTCGGAGTCTTATCCCGTACTGACTCTCTCACGCGTGTGGGGACAGGCCCCCCACCTAGCCCAAGCTTGATAACGCACAAGCTTACATATATATATATATATATATATATATATGTAAAGCAATACTATAGTATCACTTCGCTAATAAGATAATTCGCCTTCGATGCGCCAATTAAATATGTAAACAAACAAGGACACTGGGAACACCGAACCGCTGTCCTATGTTCCTAACCGACGAATTGTCGTCAGTTTAATAAGAGATACCGAACGGTAAACAGGATTAATTACTGTAAGGTGAAGACGATTGGAAGATAATAACTCTTAATGTCGTTTCTGATATCCTTACAGGTAAGAATAGTTATATAGTATTAAGTTAGTCTATAAGGTTGTTATAACTGTTAAAATCGTTATTGTTATTAATAAAAAAATACTGATATCCTTACAGAAACCCAATATCGTTATTTGACCCAATCGGAACAAGGGAAAAGAATTACGGCACATTATAAAACGACATTATTAATCATGGCAGTAGACAAACTATTGCTTTCGCTTAAAGTGGTCCCAATGGCAGACAAAAAAACCAACGTACTATGTCTGATAGCAATTGGAACACCAGACGGGAAACTCTATAGAGTACCACAAGAATATTATCCGCTAAAAGATCACATAGAACTGGTGAAAATCAACGCCGTAAAAAAAGTGAGAGAGAGTCTAAAAATGAGACACGAATCAAGGAGAATTTGGATCAAAGTAACAGAAGAGTTAAAGGGAAAATACTTAGACGAAAATGATAATGTAATCATCTACGAATATTATCCAGAAGAAATCATTGAAGAATCACAACATACACCAACAAGTGAAGAAAACAAGTGCCGTAATTTAAAAAAAGTAACAGAAAAATTTGTTCTTGAAAAGTTTACAAGTAAAAATGGTAACGGAAAACAGTGGTTAGAGACTTTCATGAGTGAATGTGCGCGTTTAACAATCCGCGAAGACACAGAAAAGATCGAAGTCTTAAGACTATTTCTAGAGGGCTCAGCTATAGACTGGTACAATTCAATGCTCATAAAAAATACATTAATATCAGATTGGAGCATTTGGGAAGAGAGCTTCTGCGATACATATACAAACAAAGGTTGGACTTCGATCAGACACGCAATTCTATATAAATATATGAACGGTTCGTTACTAGATTACGCGTTAAAAAAAGAAAGAATTTTGTTAGAAATGAATAAAAAAATCGAGGATAGCACCATGATCGACCTCATCGCAGTAGGATTACCAGAATTTATAACCGATAGGATTAATAGACAAAAACTAAACACACCCAAAGATCTCTTTACGGAGTTAGGAAGTTTGGAACATTTGATAAAAAGGAAAACTGGTCATAAAGAGGTTAAAGAAATTCCGGAAAAGAGGCAACAAAAACTTCCATGCAAAACTTGCGAAAAGAAAGGGAAAATGAATCGCTATCACCCTGAATCTCTTTGTTGGTTCAAATCAAATGAGAAAGATACGAAAGAAAGAAATGGAATAAGAGTTGTAAATAATGCAGAAATAGAGACAGAATTATTTGAAGCAAATCCAAAAAACTGAGAACCCCACCATTAATCAAAATTAAGCTAATTCTTGAGGGCACGGTCGAAGTTTTGGGAATATACGATTCAGGGGCAAACATATCATTTATAAATTCAAAATTATTGAACATAAGAAACGAGAAATTAGAAAATGTATGGAAAACAAATCTAAGAACGATTAATGGTGCAAAGAAAACAAGGGGAATGATAGCAATAAAAATAAAAATATTCAATACCGAAAGAATTATGAATGTTTTCGTAGTAGAAGGAGATGAGATCCGATATGATTTTTTAATCGGATTAGATATTATAAAAGAATTCAAACTCATTCAAGATGAGAACCTAAAAATTACACAGAGAGAAGATGACATTACAGAAGAAAGATACACCTTAAATAAGAATACTATAGATTTCAATGAATCTATAGATCAATCAAAATTCAATATATCTGTAAATCATTTAAACTATCAAGAGAAATATGAGATAGATAAATTAATAAAGAAATATGGTACGATATTCGCAAAAGACAAGTATGACATAGGCACAGTAAAAGACTATGAAGCACGTATCGACCTACAGATAGACAGATATTGCAGCAAAAGACCATACAGATGCAATACAGAAGATAAACGGGAAATAGAAGCACAAATAGCAAAACTATTGGAGAAAAATCTTATAGAAGAATCGTATAGTCCTTTCGCTGCGCCAGTAACACTGGCGTATAAAAGAGAAGAAAACAGAAAAACAAGGTTATGTATTGATTTCAGAGATCTAAATAAGATTGTAGTACCGCAATCTCAACCCTTTCCGTTAATAGAAGATTTAATGATAAAAACGAGAAACTGTAGGTTTTTCTCAACGTTAGATATAAACTCGGCATTTTGGGCAATCCCTTTACGGATAGAGGATAGAAAAAAAACAGCATTTGTGACACAGGAGGGCCATTTCCAATGGACTTGTTTGCCATTTGGATTAAAAACGTCCCCAGCAATATTTCAAAGAATTTTAAGTAACATAATCAGAAAGCATAAATTATCAAACTTTACAACAAACTATATAGATGATATATTAGTATATTCAAGGTCCTTCGAAGAACATATAAACCATCTATCCCAATTATTAGAAGCAATACAAAAAGAGGGCTTCCGATTAAAATTTACAAAGTGCAGATTCGCAGAGAACTCAGTGAGATACCTTGGCCATGTTATAAGGAACAATTCCATAAGTCCACTTAAAGATAACCTTACTGCAATAAGAAACTTTCCAGTACCAAAAACCCAAAAGAATGTGAGACAATTCTTGGGGAAAATAAATTTTTATAATAAATACATACGAAATATAGCTATAACGTTGGATCCACTACACAATTTGTTAAGAAAAGGGGAAAAATTTCTATGGACCAAAGAGTGCCAAGAAGCATTCGAACAAATAAAAGGAATGTTATGTTCAAAGCCAGTATTGGAAATCTATGATCCCAATTTACCGATACACATCTATACAGATGCAAGCCTACAAGGAATAGGCGCTATATTAAAACAGAAGCAGGTAGATGGTGAAGAAAAAACAGTGGCATACTTTTCAAAGAAATTAAATAATAGTCAAAAAAAGAGAAAAGCTATATACCTAGAATGTCTAGCCATAAAGGAAGCAATAAAATACTGGCAATTCTGGCTCATAGGAAGAGCATTCTTAGTCTTCTCGGATCACAAACCATTAGAAAATTTAAATATAAAATCTAGGACAGATGAAGAATTAGGCGACCTTACATACTACCTGTCACAATATGATTTCACTATAAAATATTCCCCAGGAAAAGATAATCTAGAAGCAGATTGTTTGAGTAGAAACCCTGTACTAGAAGCTTATGAAAATGAAGAAGAACAATTAAAAATTGTTAATACAATAACATTGAATGAAATTATTGAAGACCAACAAAGTAATGAGCATCTACAGAGCATAAGAAATAAGATGATTTTGAGGGATGGAATATATTATAAAAAAGTGAAAGCCAAGGAGAAAATTGCGTTATCCGAAAACTTGAGCAAGAAAATTATCAAAGCGATACATGACGATTATTGCCATCTAGGCATAAAACAACTACAGAACAAGATCATGCCAGTATACGCGGCAAAGAATTTGAAAGAAAACATAAAGGAGATTTGCAGGAATTGTTCAATCTGCATAAAAAATAAAACTAGAGGCCAGAACAAATTTGGACTAATGTCACATTTAGGACCGGCAACAGAACCATTTGAGATAGTGTCAATCGATACAATTGGTGGATTGGCGGGGTCTAGATCGACAAAAAAATACTTGCACCTGCTAGTCGACCATTTTTCGAGATACGCATTCATTTTAACTTCAAAGACACAAAATGCAAAAGATGCAATAAAATTGATAAAAACCGCTACAGACACAAACAAAATTGGTATGATCTTATCAGATCAATATCCAGCAATGAATTCAAGAGAATTCAAAAACTTCTTAAAGGAAAATAATATTCCAGTAATATTTACTTCAGTCAACACTCCATTCTCTAACGGTCTGAACGAAAGACTAAACCAAACTATAGTTAACAAGATAAGATGCAAAATCAATGAATACGGGAATAAAAAAGCTTGGACGACAATAGCACACGAATGCATACAAAAATATAATGAAACCGAACATACTGTTACTGGGTTCGCACCAATATATCTATTACAAGGAACAAACATCACAACGTTACCAAAAGAATTGAGTCAAGAACATAGTATCAATAATTTATCTCAAGATAGAAAGCTAGCACTTGACAACACAATAAAATCACATAATTACAATAAAAAATTGTTCGATAAAAATAGAAAAGAAAGAGCATTCAACAGTGGAGACATGGTATATGTAGAAAATGGAAATTGTTTAAATAGGAAAAAACTGGATGAAATAAGAATAGGTCCTTTCCAGATTATAGAAAAAATCTCAAACTCCATATACAAAGTGAATACAGGATATAAAAAAGCAGAATCAAACCTATTCCATATTACAAAACTAATTCCAGCACCAATTGCCACTTGATAGTTGTCTTTTAGAAACAATTAGTCTTAAGACTACACACAGAAAGAATTCTGTAAACAGAATCTTGGGCGAGCGGGGGAGATGTAAAGCAATACTATAGTATCACTTCGCTAATAAGATAATTCGCCTTCGATGCGCCAATTAAATATGTAAACAAACAAGGACACTGGGAACACCGAACCGCTGTCCTATGTTCCTAACCGACGAATTGTCGTCAGTTTAATAAGAGATACCGAACGGTAAACAGGATTAATTACTGTAAGGTGAAGACGATTGGAAGATAATAACTCTTAATGTCGTTTCTGATATCCTTACAGGTAAGAATAGTTATATAGTATTAAGTTAGTCTATAAGGTTGTTATAACTGTTAAAATCGTTATTGTTATTAATAAAAAAATACTGATATCCTTACAGAAACCCAATATCGTTATTTGACCCAATCGGAACAAGGGAAAAGAATTACGGCACATTATATATATATATATATATATATATATGTAAAGCAATACTATAGTATCACTTCGCTAATAAGATAATTCGCCTTTGATGCGCCAATTAAATATGTAAACAAACAAGGACACTGGGAACACCGAAACGCTGTCCTATGTTCCTAACCGACGAATTGTCGTCAGTTTAATAAGAGATACCGAACGGTAAACAGGATTAATTACTGTAAGGTGAAGACGATTGGAAGATAATAACTGTTAATGTCGTTTCTGATATCCTTACAGGTAAGAATAGTTATATAGTATTAAGTTAGTCTATAAGGTTGTTATAACTGTTAAAATCGTTATAGTTATTAATAAAAAAATACTGATATCCCTACAGAAACCCAATATCGTTATTTGACCCAATCGGAGCAAGGGAAAAGAATTACGGCACATTATATATATATATATATATTGAAACGTAATTCGTGTGGGGACGCGAGGAAAGTCAAGTAGTCGAGACGAAGGAAGGTGTTGGTAAATTAGATTTTATTACTTCTTATCGATACACGAAATATGTCGCGTGAGCCGTAGCGTGTACTCTCGCTAAGTACCCACGGTTCACTTAATTAGCCGTGATAAGCACCCCGGCGCTGTGATCACAGCGAGTTCCCGGTCAATGCTGATACGTCAATCGATGGCGTATCTGAAATCAATATGGCCGCGGCCGTGACATGTGCGCGCGAGTGTTATTACTGTTTTATACGGATTTTTGGTTTTTAGTGCGTTTAAAGGTGTTATTCCTCGTCCTTTCGGGATACTTAGATTGGTAAGTATTATTCTGGTGCGCGCGTTCGCTTGGGTCGTTTATTTTATCTCCTTTTTTTATCTTTTCACGTGTTGGCACGCCGTCTGGTTTGTCAACGGTCTTTCTTCCTTCTTGCTTGAATTTGAGATGACCGTGCTCTTGCCTTTGGATCATAAGTGAGTTATTTTCTGATTTGTGTTGTGAGTTTTTTCTTTTTTGTTGATTGCGTTGCCGTTTTCAGGTGATTATCAAGGATACCGTGCTATGTGACTGCGCTTTGCCGATCCTGCGCTCCAGCTTAGGTCTGCGCCTCCTGGTTCTTTCTCCGCCTGATAGTGATTGGTGGGTCTCTTAATTCTTGTTGCGCCTCCTGATTCTTCTTCGACCCCGGTAGGTTAATCTGATTCGAGTTTGCCCTAGAGGTTGCTCACCCGCTGACTCCGCTGTCACAATACCGAGGTATTGTGCTGCTCCGCCAGGGTTATTGCTTCCTACTAGTGGTTCGCTCTTATCAAAGCAGATTTGAGAGGTACCGTTCTCCTTTGTTAGTTGTCAATTTATGTTCTCGTAAACATTACTTTGTTTGCGAGATTTGTTCTTGTTGTTCGCCATCTGACGGTTGTTTATTTAACTCACCATTGTTTATTTTATTTATAGGTCACGTGGTTGGTCGTCGTTGGACCGTTATATTGTCCCCCAAATTTCTCGGTGAGTAGCCTGCGTATCACCGTGAAATTTCCTTTCTCTCCATTTGTGCCTTTCGCAGTCCATCCCGCTGTTCTGGTGTTGCTCGTTCGCTATGGGTTCTTATAGAAATTATCGTACTACTCTCTTTTCTGACTTTTTCTTTATTTATTTTACAGACATATTTTTTTTTTTTTTTTTTTTTTTTCAACTTATTCTACTCTGATGTTACGGACATCACATCCTCCTCTTCTTCCTCTTCTTCTTGCCTCTCTTCTTCCTCTCTCCTTCCCCATATTCCGTCGAACCGGTGGTCGGGGGTCACCTCTGTCTCCTCCTCGCTGTCCTCCGGGTCTTCCCACCAGCCTTCCGGTACTTCGTCCAGTACGCTTAGGTTGATACTTCGCCACCACTCATCGTTGTCGTTGGTGGCTGACGTACTTGGTATTTCCTCCTGTTGGCTCGTGTCCCGGTGTTCGTATTGTTGTAGTTTTCGGAGATTTTCCTGCGCGCTACTTAATTGGGGTCCCTCGCAGTACCACCTGAATGACTGTAATTCCCATGTTCGATGGGCTAACCCAAAGTGGGTGACGATACTCCTATAGTCTTGTCCAGTCTGGCTGTGGGTTAACCGACCCCAGATTGCATCCGTCCCGGTGACAGTTGGGTCCTTCACCAACCTCCATTTCTCCCCCACTGTCCATTCCCTTAGGAATCGGATGCCCTCTATGTCGTACTCTTCACGGATCGGGCTGATTCCTCTAATCCCGCATGGTATCGTGAGGAACGGGGTGTCCCTCATCCATTGCGGTGCTGTATATAGCTGCTCCACTTTGTAACTGAATTCGCCGCCGTAGTCCCCCAGCCATGCGTAGGTCCATCCGTCACTCACTTCCGTGATTGTTCCCCGGTAAAATTTGTGGTCTTGTCTGCACAAGACGCCTTTACCGGGGAACACCTCCTCCTCCACGCATGGTTTGACCTCCTGGTGGTCTCGAGGTGTTCGTTCGATCACCTCCAGGTGCGCGTGTACATTGTAGCCTGGCAAGTTAAATCGCAGGTAAACTTGGTCCGGAGAGAGTAGTCCAATTATTTCCACGTCGTCATATGTTTCCGCAAGAAGGTCGATTGGAAAATTTTTGAAATCCATGGTCGTCGTATAGGTTGCTTGTTGTTGAGATGTATCTTAGTTGCCTGGTTGATTGCTACTGTTCGGTTTTCCGTTGGTATCGTCCTCCCCACTTCGATTTTCGGGAGTTTCCCCTGGACACCAAATTTTGATGTTTTCGTCTGTGGTTGTTCTTATTTCGTATTCGTCCTTAATTTGTCTCCATGCTTTTGTTACTTTGTCCTGTACCGCTTTGATGGCTCTTGTTGCTCTCCTTCGTCTCACCCGTCTGCTTTGCTCTCGTTTTTGTTGCCTTCGTCCTCTGCTGGCCGTGTCACCGGATTTTGGTGGTTCCATGCTTTGTTGTTACCCGTGGACGACTGATGTGTTGTCTAGTGCTCCACTCGTATGCTCTGATCGTCCAGTATTTCCACGCACTTTTTTTTTTTTTTTTTTTTTTTTTTTTTTTTTTTTTTTTTTTTGGGAGATTTTCCGTTTATTTCCCCTTCTCCTTCGTGTACTTATATTATTGTTCTTATTATTATTATTATATTTACTCTTATTATTATTATTATTATTATTCTTATTTGTTTTTATTATATTTACTCCTATTATTATTATTATTTTTTTTTTCTTTCCGTGCTGCTGTTCGTCTCTTTGTCATTTTTGTAATGTCTTAACAGGCATGCGTGAAATTTACCTCTTTCTTTATTTGTTACAGGGTCTTCTAGGAGGTACGTAGCGAGCCCTACGCATTTTTTGATGGTGTACGGACCTTCGTACAGCGGCAGGAATTTGGCTGTTATCTTGTTCTTTGGATCTGATACGTTGAGCGCGCGTACTAGCACTTTTTCCCCTGCTTCGAATACGGTCGTCCGGTGTGTTTTGTCGAACCTGTCTGCGTTTCTTCGCCCCTTTCGTTCTATTCTAGTCTTTACAATTTCTATCTTTTCCTCGTATTTTAGCTTTTCGAATCTTTCTTCATTGAGCGCTAGAACCCACTCTTCCCAGATTCGTTGTGGTTTCTTTCTTGTTTGTAACTCCATTGGCGTCATTTCCGTTGTTTCATGGTGGGTTTCGTTTATGCACGTCTCTATGACCGGTATCCATTTTACCCACCCATTATGTTCTTTTTCGAGAAATGTCCGGAAGAATCTAGCTAGCTCCCTGTTGACCCTTTCAACCATATTTCCTTGTGGGTGCCTAATCGAAGAGAATATTCCTTTCACTCCTTCCTTTTCCAGGTGTTCGATCCATTTCTTTGAGGTAAATTGTGTTCCGTGGTCAAATTGTATCTTCTTTGGTTTTCCAAACTGTCGAGCATATTCGCCGAATATTTTCCGGATGGTGGTTTCCGTATTCGCTTTTCTTAGGGCGTATAATTTTACGTATTTCGTAAAAGTATCAATGGTGACCAGGATATGCTTTACTCCGCCGGCCGCTGTCGGTAGTGGTCCGTAGAAATCTATGGACAGGAGGTCCCCCGGGCCCTCTGGCACTATGGTCTGCATTTTGGCGTAATTTGTTTGATTTGGCACTTTATTTCTCTGACATGTGTCGCATTGCGCAGTTAATTGTCGTACCCTTCTTGCCAATTGGGGGTGTGTGTAATCTTCGTCGAGCAGCCGCCACAATTTCCGTGCCCCTAAGTGACCGTACATCTCGTGGCACTCTTGTATCAGTCGTCCGATGATTTTCTTCGGGATTAGTACCTTCCATGCCCCGTTACTGGTTTGCTTTTGTAGGCATGTCTCTTTTACGCGGTATCTTGTACAGCCCTTGCTGCTTTCTATTTGATTCCATAGTTTTCTTAAATCAGGATCCTCCCTCTGTAGTTTGCCAATTTCTTTGAGATCGTTTTCTAACTCCTCGCTTGCTGGCTTTGCTAGCATGGTCGCGATGACTATGGCCTTTGTTCTTTGTGTGTTTTCGTTTCCCTGTCGGCTCAGAGCATCCGCTACTTTATTCTCCGCACCTGGGCAGTGTTCTACTTCTAGGTCGTAGTCTTGTATAAGTAGAGCCCATCGTAAGAGTCGGTCTCCCGCGAATCTACATTTTCTTAGAAAGGTCAACGCCTTATGGTCCGTGACGACTTTTATTTTTGCGCCCAGTATATATGTTCTAAACTTCTGGAGCGCCCATACAATCGCGAGTAATTCTTTCTCGGTAGTTATGTATCCCAATTCGGCTCCTTTTAACGTTCTGCTCGCAAATGCGATTACTCCCACCTCGCCATTCTCATCTTCCTGCCCAAGTGTCGCGCCTAGTGCGTAATCGCTTGCATCCGTTGTGAGAGTGTATCCTTTTCTGGGGTCCGCGTGCCGCAACATTATCTCGTTTATGAACAGTTGTTTCGTCTCCTCAAAGGCTTTCTGGTGTTGTTCTGTCCACTGCCATTTGTGACCTTTTCGGAGTAGCGCCAGCAGAGGTACTGTGGCCTCTGCGTGTTTGTTTGTGAACTTCGAGTAGAAGTTTATAAGTCCGAGGAACCCTCTCAACTGTTTCAAGTTGGCGGGCTGCGGGAAATTCTTTATCGCGCTTATCTTTTCTGGTTGGGGCCTGATCTCCTGTGCTGATAGGATATGGCCCAGAAACTTGATTTCTTTCTTGAAGAAGGCCGATTTACGGAAGTTTAGCGTCATGCCGTGTTCTTCGATTCGATGTAGAATGCCCTCTAAATGTTTCAGATGTTCCCTTGGATCTGCCGATACGCACAGGAGATCATCCACAAAGTTAATCACCGACTTTCCCAAGTCCTGCAGGACAATCTCAAGGCCTTTGATGAGGCTGGCCGTGCTTGTCTTCAGCCCAAACGGCGTTACGGTGAATTGGTAGCATTTGCCCTCATGTAAGAATGCCGTGTATTTCCTCGAGTCTTCGTCTAAGGGTATTTGCCAGAAGCTGCTGGTCATGTCGAGACTAGACATTACTCGTATGTCTCCGCATTGTTGTAGGATTTCCTCCGTTGGTGGTGCCGAGTCGTGGTCTTCGACTAGGTATCCGTTAAGTTGTCTCGCGTCGAGGCATAGCCTTACGGATCCGTCCTTTTTTATCACTGTGACCATCGGGTTTATGTATTGGCTTGTCGCTCTTTCAATTACTCCGTGCGCTAACATTCGTTGGATCTCTGTTCTTACTGCGTCGCGGTGCTGCATGGGTATCGGGTATGATCTTCTCATGTATGGTTCTGGTTCCTTTAAGACCAGTTTATGTATGTACGCTTTCATTCTGCCCGGCCTTTTGGTGAATAGGTGTCTGTATCGGTAGATTAGGGCCTTGAAGTCGTCCCTGACCTCATGCGGCATTTCTTCGCTCTCTTGGATTTTCTGGTCGACCTCTTCTTCTGCTAACTCCCCATCTTCTTTATTCGACTCGATTGTTGTTACTTCTTTTACCGCTTCTTTTCCTTCTCCTTCCCACCGTCCTTCCGTTAGACGTAGAAGTGGTCGTCCCCCCGCCTCCATCGTGCCAGTTTGTCCATCTATTTTTATCTTCAGTTGTACAATACCGTCGATGCCCAAGATGCCTTCTCTCCGCAATTTCGGCGTTATCAGTAATTGTAGGACCGCTTTCTCCTCTCCAACTGTGACCTCCGCCCATATCGACCTCTTGACTCGACAAGTATCACCACCGAACGCCCCCCTCACCGCTCCTCCTTTGACTGGCAACACCGGACACCTTGACAGACCTTCCTTGCGTCTCTCAAAACACTCCTCCGATAGACAGGATATTTCGCTGCCACTGTCTATCAGCATCGTGATCTGCTCCTCTTCCACTCCGATCTTTATCTGTGGACACTCTAGGTCGGTTTTGTTTTCGGTAACTATTTCCTTCTCCTCGGTCAAATACTCCCTCGGGCTCTCATATGTATCACTGTCCTGACCCGTTTTGCCGATATCTTGTTGTTTAGTGATATGTTCAACGTACTCTCGCGACCATCCGGGAATTTTGTGCTTTTTCTCTGGCTCCTCTTCTTTACCGGCAGAACGTACGAGTTTATTGTTCGTCTTTTGCCGCTCTTTGCGTTCCTTCTTTTTTTTGTTTCTTTTTTGTCGCTTCTCCACCTCTTCTAGAGCCCACTCGATTTCTTGTTCCTGCGTTGCGCCTCGTGCTTCTTCTTTCTCCGTGGTCACTACGGGCGCAACGCTTACGCGTTTCCCGACTCCGTTGCCGTACTGGTACTCGGTTTGCTTTCGAGATTGTTAGCCGTCTGGTTTGTTGCTTGCGACTGCGGGTTCTGTGCTCCCCATGGTCGGTGGTTTGGCTCCTGCGTCCGTCCCCCAGCGTATGGTGCTTGGTTGTTCCGGGCCCATGGGTTTGTACCCCATCGCTGTGCTGGCGTTTGAGACCTCTGTGGTCTTCTGCTCGCGTTTAACGGTCCCGCCACATCCATACTCTCGAGGAGTTCGAGGAGTTCGTCGATCGTTTGCACGGTTTTTATTTGTACTGCTGATCGGACCGTTTCATTGAAATGATTACTTAGGTATCGGACGATCTCGCTATTACTTAATTGTTTGCTCAAATCTTTAGCGTTGCCGAAGATCCGTGTTGCGTACTCGGCTCTCGTCACTTTCTGTTCATCTAACTCGTACGCGCCAAACTCCAGGTTCCTGCTCACTTTGTCCTGTATCTGTCGGCTCCAGTATCTTGCCTGGAATTTTCGTGAGAAGTCTTCTATACAGTGCACGTCGTCTTCCACGACCCTCGACCAGTCTTTTGCGGCGCCTTTTAGTGACTGCCCTATGAGATAATGCAGGTCCATATTTCCTGTAATTTTCCAGAATTGCTCAAGTTCTCGTAGATATCTCATCGGGCGTCCTTGACCATCTCCGCTGAACGATGGTGGCTGTTGTTTGGCCACATACATCTGGCTCATATTCATTCCACTTTGCGCTAGATTTATCGTTTGTGATAGTCGCGTTCGTAATTCGTCCTCATATGCATCTATTCGGTCTCGATTTTCTTGGACCACTGTCGCGGTCTTCTTCAGATTTTCATTGACCTGCGACATGCTCGTCATTGTTCGCTGTAGTTTTTTTTCGACGGCGTCGAAGTCGGCTTTTCTTTCTCTATCCATCGCTTCGAGATTTGCAGCTATTGTGTCTTGTGCGATCGTTATTTTTCTGTCTGTTTGAGCTACGACGCGATCTAACTCTTCCTGGCATTCCAACCGGGCGAATTCCTGGGTCTGTCTGCAGCGAAGGACGCATTTCTCGTCCTGATCCTTGATATTCTCTGCTCTTAAGATTCGCTCGCGGTTCTGGTTGTTTGTCAGTTCTTTGATTTGTCGCGTCAGGAGTTTAATTGATTCCTCTAACTCGAGGTGCATTTCGTCTGTGAAATTGGTAACATCTTCCTCGATGTCGTGGTCCGCTGTTGGATCACCCTCTCCCATTTCCGGGCTAGTTTCGCTAACAAAGACCACCGTAGAAATGGCCAAAAATAACAGAACGAGAATAGAAGAAGTGGAAGAAGAAATACGAAATCGACTATCGCAGACGGTAAATATGACCCAGGGTGGCGTAAACATAAGTCAAGCCTTCGCGGTAAAACAGAGACCCCCGACATTCAGCGGAGATGGTAAAGAGAGACCAATGAGATATCTCAGAGAATTTGAGCAATTTTGGGACCTCACTGGCAACACAAATTTGCACTACCTAATAAATCAGTCACTCCGCGAGGCAGCGAAAGACTGGTGGCGTGTAGTCGAGGACGACGTCTATACCATCGAGGATTTCGCGAAGAAATTCAAAGCTAGATACTGGAGTCAACAGATTCAGGACAAAATCAGCCGAAACTTAGAATTCGGGGCATATGAAATCGACGAACAGAAGGCAACCCGCGCTGAATACGCAACGAGAATCTTCAGCAACGCGAAGGACCTCACAAAGAAGCTCTCAAATGAAGAAGTCATCAGATACCTCAGCAACCACTTCAACGAGACGGTTCGGTCCGCGGTCCAACTAGGCACCGTAAAAACCTTTGACGATTTCCTCGCCTTACTAGAGCGACTCGATGCATCAGGATCTCTCAACTCCCAAAGACGACGAAATCGACACGGAGAAAACGAGAGAGAAAGATTTCGATCATATCACGACTCATATAACGGGGGACAACGCCCCAGAGGAAACGAAAACACGAGAGATCAGTGGCAGCAGAGACAAAATCCTCCACATCCACGCCCGCAGTGGACATATAACAACCAGCAAAATCGCGATAACCGCGCATGGGAGAGGACATCGCAATCTCGGGAACCACGAATGGACCCAACGGCACCAGCATGGACGCCACCAGCACAACCGCAAAGTACGACGGAATCGACACCGAAAGAGCAGAACCAGGGAAACGAATAGCCGTTACGCCCGAGATTCACGTCCTGGAACAACAAGAAGGTGGCGTAACGGATGACGAACTCACGAAACACGAATTAGAACAAGCCAGGAGAAGACAAAAAAGGAACGTACAGAAGAGAGAGAGAGAGAAGAGAAAGAAAGAAAGTAAGTAGAACTAATCGGGACGCAACGAAAATATCAAATATAACCGAGGACGTACAAAACGAGAACAAGCGTCAAGTAAGGAAAAAAGAACAAAAGGAGTACGAAAGCTATGAACAACCAAATGAATATTTGATGGAAGAAGGGAAAAACAATTAGCAGATAAGAGTAACGAAGAGCCCAGAAATCGAAGTAAAGCTTGAAAACAAGACAAGCCTCAAAATGCTCGTCGATAGCGGGAGTGAAGTATCCGGATTGTCGGAAGAATGCTATAATAGAGTACAAAAGGACGTACAGGAATGTCCGATGTTACCAGTAACCGGCGGAGAGGTACAGGGAGCGTTCAGCGGACAGGTGAGCAGGATACAGAAGAGTTTGTTTGCAGAGATCGCTATTGGTGAAGCAAAAGCCATATTACAACTCATGATAATTCCAAAACTAAAACGAGAGGCTATCTTAGGAATAGACGGCATGCGAGCAATGAGAATGACGGTTGACGCTGCAAAGGATCAGGTGTGTGTCGACGGGAAAGTGGTGCTGGTATTAGAAGAAGAAAGGTGGAGTGAACCGAAGAGGAGGGAAATAGACGAACTTGGCCAAATAAGGGCGGTGACGGCAATAAGAGAGGAGGTTTTAACGAGAGAAGAAATTGAAGGGAAAAGTAGGGAGATAAAAGGAGTTTCGGAGGCCATACGCAGCAAGTTCGTAGATCTCATTTGGAAATACCACCACATATTCACACGACGACCAGGGAGGATGACGGCATACATCCACAAATTACACTTGAAAGATCCAAAGCCATATGTAAATCGATCATACCCGATACCGATGAAATATCGCGAAAGTGTGAGAGAAGAAATAGCACGCATGCTCCGGCACGGGGTAATAGAAAGAGCAAACAGCCAATACATCAATCCGATGGTAACAGTAGTAAAAAAAGATGGCACGGTTCGGCTGTGTCTAGACGCCCGGCAGCTGAATAAAAATCTGAAAGAGGACCACGATTCGGCACCATCCATCGAAGAGATATTCCAGCAATGTAAAGGAATGCGCACCATGTCCAGCTTGGATATGACCAGTAGTTTTTGGCAGATCCCACTTCATGAGGACTCAAGACCGTACACCGCCTTCTTACATGAAGGACGGTGCTACCAATTCACGGTGACACCTTTTGGGCTGAAAACGAGCACGGCAAGTCTCATCAAAGGCCTCGAAATAGTCTTAAAAGACATAGGACCATCGGTCATAAGTTTCGTAGATGACATCTTATGCATGTCAGCAAGCACTGAGGAGCACCTTAATCACCTCGAGGAACTTCTGAGAAGAATCGAGCAGAATGGGATGACGCTCAACTTAAAAAAATCAGTATTCTTCCGACAAGAAATAAAATTTCTTGGGCATGTACTCACGACCGAGGGAATACAACCAGAAGCTGAGAAAATTGCGGCAATACGAGAATTCCCAAGACCGACAAATCCAAGAACATTACGTGGGTTCCTCGGTCTTATCAACTTTTATTCAAGGTTCACAAGCAAACATGCCGAAGAGACAATACCGCTGCTCGAACTGATAAAGAAGGGTGCAACTTGGCAATGGACCAAGAAACATGAGAAGGCATTCCAAAAAGTGAAAACATTATTCACAGAAAGCGTCGTACTAAAACACCCGGATGTAACAAAACCATACTGGCTAACCACGGACGCCAGTGATTACGCTCTCGGTGCAGTACTCGAACAAGAAGACAACGATAGAAAGAGGGCAGTAATCGCATTCGCCAGCAGAACGCTAAAAGGTCCAGAAATCCGTTACATGACGACGGAGAAAGAGCTGTTAGCCGTCGTATGGGCACTGCAAAAATTCAGAACGTATCTTTTAGGTGCAAAGGTACATGTAAGAACGGACCATAAGGCAGTCACCTTCCTCCAAACATGCCGATTCGCGGGGGACAGACTGTTAAGATGGGCGCTGGCGATACAGGATTATAACCTGACGATTGAACACTGCCCAGGAAAAGAAAACGTCGTAGCCGACTGGTTGAGCCGACCATACGACGAAGGCATGAATACGCAAGGCGGAAAGAGAGTAACAATAGCAACAACATGGGCAACGGACTTTAGCAACAAAATGAAAAATGACTTTGAACGACTCGGTGAAATACAAAGAACGGATCCGGCAACAAAGGAGGCATGGAAACTTGCCGAAAATAAAAACGAAACAACTAAATACCGAATCCAAGACAAGCACCTGCAGGTAAAAACTCGCATGGGAATTTGGAAGACCCTAGTTCCATCGGAGATTATCGAACGACTGATTCAGGAAAGTCACGAGATGTATGGACACGTTGGAGCCAGAAAATTACATAAAGTACTGGACGAGGAATTCACATGTCCGCACCTCGCCAAAAGAACACGACAGGTGATAGCAAGATGCGACACCTGCCAACGGAATAAAAATCCGAACTTCACGAGTCACGCAAAGATGCAGACAATCATACCAGAAGCGCCGGGAGACTTATTATCTATCGATTTTTTTGGTCCACTTCCCCCCGCCCAAGGAGGCGTAAAACACATATTGGTGACCATCGATGCATTTACAAAATTCGTCAAGCTATACCCGCTACAGAAAGCCAATGCGGCGGCAACAATCCGAAAAATCTTCCTCGACTACATTCCCAAATATGGAAAACCAAAACGCATACAGTTCGATCACGGCACGCAATTCACATCCAAAATATGGCTGGAGAAATTGGAAAAGGAGAAAATCCAGAAAGTCTTTTCATCGATTCGGCACCCACAAGGAAATATTGTGGAACGGGTGAACAGAGAACTAGCAAGGTTTTTTCGTACTTTGTTAGATGATAACGACGCGGCATGGGCGAAATGGCTTCCCACAATCGAAACATGCATTAACGACGTCTATCACGATACCACTGAGGAAGTGCCATCGGAGATCCAAACCAGAAAAAGACCGGAACGAGCATGGAAGAAATGGTTCTTATCAGAAGACCCAAAACAACTAAATGAAAACGACTACGAAAAGAAAATAGCCCTAATCAAGGAGAGAATCCGAAAAAAAGGAATAGCAAGAGCACAAAGATTCGATGAAACGCACAAAACGACCACGTTTAATGAAGGGGACCTGGTGCTAGTAAGAGCGCTCAACGTCTCGGACCCGAAAAATAAAAGGGCCGCGAAATTTATGCCCTTGTATGAAGGCCCATATCGAATAAAAAGATGCGTAGCACTGGCGACGTATCTCCTCGAGGATCCCTCGACGAAAAAGGAGAGAGGAAAGTTCCACGCGTGTCTCCTGAAGCAGTACGTCCAACCGGAAAAACCTACAGAGCAAAAGAAAAAGCATGAGGAAAAAGGATTATAAAAAAAAAAAAAAAAAAAAAAAAAAAAAAACACTGATGACAAAGAGCTACGAATAAAAATAAAAATAACGATAAGAAGCTACAAAAAAAAAAAAAAAAAAAAAAAAAAAAGATTTAAGTATCTAAAATAGTTCCTACAGGATCAAGAGATCAAAAAGGGCACGATTGAAAGCGACTAAGAATTTAAAATTTAAAAGAAAGCGAGAAATTAAGAATTCAAGTTTACAAGGCATTAAGGATTTAATTTAAGCAAACAAAGGAACTCGAATATAATCCAATATTCGGTGAGCGAGCCGTAAGTGGATCAAAACAAAAAAAAAAAAAAAAAAAAAAATTTTTTTTTCCTCTCGCACCACGAAAACCGTTGCGAACAGCAACGAGGAAAGTCAAATCAGTGTAATAACCGAAATGGAGAAGAAAACCGATAAACGTGACGAAAAGGAAAAGGCGGCAAAACAAACTCACGCAAACCAGCAAAAAAAGGAAAAATTATTAAGAAAAAAATTACGGAAGGCCGAGAAACAACGAAAGCACCGGCAAGAAAAACAAAACAAAAACGTCATAGAAAATATCTTCGAATTAACACTAATAACGGATACCAATATCAGAAGTTGGTATCCGGGGAAATCACTCGGACTGTAAGAGAGGGGAGCATCAAATCGGCCGGTACAATTAGTTCACCGAGAGACACGAGCGAGTCAAAACGTAATAATGGAGTATCAAACCGTCGACACGAACGAGATGAGAGGGAAAACATACAACGTCCAGATATCGGCGATGGGATCCCCAAACCATCTCTACCTACATGTGAGGACACCAAATAACGATCCGCGGCGAATAATTACACGCATGAGATGCGTGTCAAAAAGGACCGCCGAGGTAATGCATTGTATGGAGGAGGAGCTATATCCGGGAAAAGCGATCTTCTACCACGACGGCCAAAAATTCCATCGAGCCACGGTGATGCAATACGAATACGGTCAGGCATGGTTGTGGCTGGGTGACCACGGGGACGACATTGATACCGAGATTGAGAGGTGCTACACGCCAACACAATGGGCTAAAGAATACCCACTCGCTACTGTGACGTGCGCCATCCGTGATCTCATACCCTATGACGAAGATGAGTACGACGACGAAATGTGCGAAAAACTCCTAAATTACGTACAACAGCGAACATGGCAGGCTACGTTCGAAAACGACCGACCAGAAGGACAGGCGTTATGGGGACACCTGCGCCAAGAGGACGGAAGATCATTTGAGGAGATTGCCGAAATATTCGGAGCGGCGAAGAGATCAAAAAAACCGGTCCCATTCATATGGAGCACTCCTGGACCTCTTATGTGCGATCCCGTATATGGCATGCGGAAAATTAAAAACAACATGCCATATAATCCGATAACGGTCGCCCCAACGGTCGCACCGACGACATCGGCTTTCCCCGGCGACGACATCGACGATCCGGAGTGGTGGGAGGACCTCGAGACCCTCATCCTGGAGGACGAATCCGACGAGGAACCGACCACGGAGAGCCGTTTCCAGTGGCTGTGGCCGCACGCCGACGACTGTTAGGAAGAGTGAGACATAAGTGGAAAAGTTTTTGGTTAAATATTTTTTGTTATTTTCGTTGTTCAAAACGAACCAGTGGACAGTTTTGACAAGACAATTAAAATCTCAAAGTTTTCATAATGAATATGAAAAAAAAAAAAAAAAAAAAAAAAAAAAAAAAAAAAAAAAAAAAATTTTGAAAGTGAACAAATTCAAGAAGTTTTTTTTTGGTAATAAATGGAAGAAGTTGTGTTCTCTAAAAATAAGAATAATTAATAAGAAGTTTTTTTTTTGAATTTTTGTACATAAAGTAGGCATAATAAGAAGTTTTTTTTTGTAATAAATGGAAGAAGTTGTGTTCTCTAAAAATAAGAATAATTAATAAGAAGTTTTTTTTTGAATTTTTGTACATAAAGTAGGCATAATAAGAAGTTTTTTTTTTTTTTGTTGTAATAAATGGAAGAAGTTGTGTTGTCTAAGAATAAGAATAATTAATAATACAAATTTTGTTGGGATATAAATTCAACCACAATAAGAAGTTTTTTTTTTTGTTGCTCATAGTGAGGCATGAAGCCCAGAACCAAATTTTTTTTATATGGCTTCAATAATGTAAGCAAATCTTTCTTTTGGTGACACATAAATGTAGACATACAGCGATAGAAAGAAACTGAAATGAAAGTACTCTTACCTGTCATAATAAAAAAAAAAAAAAAAAAAAAAAAAAAAAAAAAAAAAAGGAGCGCCGAAGCAAAGATAAATCCAAGGAAGGGATTTTCCTTCCCGACCCAGCGACAAAGAAGGCATGCTGTGTCACTCAGGAAAATCCGGGGGACAATGAAACGGGTCCACCTGAAACAGAGAAATAAATTAGTATCGCCAGGGGGCGATCTTTCTCGTAAACAAAAGCACACAGTAATGAGTATAAATAGGGGCAAACACCCTCTCGAAATCACCTTACATACCTTACTCACCTTAGTCACTTTGGTTTCTTACCCGACTGTTGCCTTACGACGCTTGACGTCTCTACCACGGTAGAGACAACGAGTCTCGTCTGACTCTCGGAACGGTACAGATCTGAAAAGACAGAGAGACAATTAATTTCGTATCAAAATTCGCGACTCACCTGAGAAGCAGCCGGCACCAACAACGAAGTTACTTGACAACGGTCCACAAATTCGACGAAGGGTCAACGACCCGAGGCATCAGCTGGAAAGAGGAGAGAAAAATCATACCGGGACGCTTGATCTAAAGAAAAACCGAAACGACTCACCAGTCTACGGAGAATCCCAACAACACAGATACTCCACACTAGACACACCGCGATTCGAGCAAAATGATTATTTATACGTAAAACGAAATATAAACAAGTCACACGCACACGCGGGACAAGACAGGCCGCAGCCATATTGGCAAAACTCACGTATACACTAGACGACGCACCCTGAATAATCGCTAGCGCCACGATCAATCAATCGAGATCGATACGCGTAGCGCGGTACTAATTAGAGCACCGGCGTCGATAATAAGGAGCAACTGTAATTACCCCGAAATGAATTCTCAATAAATTTCTTTGCCTTACCAACAGGATAGTAACCTATTTATTCTACCTCGAGTCCCGAACTTACCATAAAATTTAATGATTCGGGCAATACCGTTTCAATATATGTATATATATATATATTTATATATATATATATATATATATATATATATATATATATATATATATAATTATAATACATAATTATATATATATAATATATATATATAATATATACATACTGAAGAAAAATGATAAAGCTGTCATAGTCGTACGATTATTCTTATCATGTTGAAGGCAACATTTCATGCTCACTGGAAACACACACATTTTGGGCTTTATTTCGTATCATTTGATGAACAAATGACTGAATTATGAGAATTAACATTTTTGTGGAAAGCGGGCCGACGTCGGTAGTTCGAGCGGCACGTGTAGTCGTCGACTTCGGAGGGGGCCGGACAACGCTCTCTAAGGGATTTCTATATTTGGGCATAGAGGTGTGCCTATGTGACCTATGGGCCGTGACTTTTCAGACGTGTGTCTCCTCCTCTACCAGTTACCACACCCATCTCGCGAGAACATTTCGTCAGCGCTCCGTGCAGATTTTCGTCACACTATTTTCTCGTTGTGCCGATAAAAATTTCGATGTTTTCTTTCAATAACGCAAACTCGTAATTTGACAGCCAATTTTGCATCAAATTACATGAAACAAAGCTCAAAATGTGTGTTTTTTAATGCTGCATGGGGTGACTATCAGGAAATTTCGATAGCATTGGTCCAACCATAACAAATTATCTAATTTCTCCAGTGTTAACTAAATCTGCAAATTTTTTTTTCAAAATTTTGGGAAAATAAGAGAGTTAGCCACTTTGTGCCATAATTCTCTATAAGCCCTCCAAATTTTAATGCAGTTGCTTGCTCAGTGCCGGACAAATTACGGGTCCCGTTTTCGAAGCGCTCGTCGTGTGTGACACTGACTCTTAAGAGGCAGTGTTAGTCAGCGGAAATTTCAGACGGCTTCGGTAGTGCAGAGCTCGCAACATTTTGCTAAGCGCTCCCGCTGCCTACCGTTATATGGCATGGCGCGCGTATGCTACGAAGCCCCAGTATGACACTTGACAAGACGGGCCAAGCGCTGAGGCCTCGTAGCGATAGCCAGCCGCCCGCGTTTCCCCCCGCACCACCCCGCGGAGGGAATGAGACGGAGCGAAAACAATCGAGTCGCGCGACTAATCTCGCAGCTTTGGTCATGCATATTATGAGAATTGCTGTTTATAAAAACTGTTCACGAAATAATATGATTCTTGGAAAAGATATCTGGGTATACATACAAACCCATTCAGCAATATATATATATATATATATTGTCACGCCGACGGGGGGGGGGGGGGGGGGGGTGGATCCTAAGGCGCTCGGAAAAAAAAATTTCGACGCAAACACAAAAAAATTTTTTACAATTAACAATTTATTATTCGTATCGGCGGACGATCTCTGGGGGGGTATTCTTACTGAACGGGGGTGGTTTGGGCGCCAGTTAATTTATTCAAAAAAAAATTAACAAAATACAAAAAAAAGAAAGAATATATAAAACCAAAACAAAACAAAAAAACAATAGTGCGCCACTAGCTCTTGGCGACTAACTGCTATAAGGGGAGGGGAGGGGTATCTCAGGGGAGGGGGTTCTCCTACTCTATTAGGTCTCTTGATAGTTATTACGGGTATGGGTGAGTTGCTTGTAAATTCGGGACGTACTCGAGGGGGGACGGTTGGAAACTGGTGGCTCGGGAAAGGGGATTGAAGGGAGAGGGGGTTACTCTAATCTTAACGTTACGCACAACCGTTCCACGCTCTATTTTCTCTACTAAAATTTTTCTTTCGAAAATTGTCCTCGAACGCACGCTAAAGAGGGGGACAGGGAAATATAAGGGGATAGCTCTAATTTTTATTTGAAAATACACAAAAGGGGGGGGGGGCAATGCACAATTTTATTTTGAGATATAGAATAGGTTTCCTCTGTGTGGAGAGATTGCCGTGCAAACACTTACTTTCGCAGCGCCGGTGCTCGGTCGGCTCGTACCGCTCGATCTCTCTATCTCTCTCTCTCCTCGCCGCTCGCTCTCTGTCTCTCTCTCGCCACTGCTATGTCCTTCCTTCGCTCCTGTCTTCTCTTCTTTCTCGTTCTTCACTCTGTTCTTTTTCTCTCCCCTATTCTTCCTCACTCACTCTCACTCTGTCCTTTTTATCACTCACATTCACTCTCGCCTCTTTTTTTTTTTTTTTTTTTATCACTCACGCTCACTCTTACAATTTATTATCTCACGCACTCTGTGTCACTCTCACTCTCACGATTTTTACTCTTTCACTCTAATTATCGTCACTCACACTTTACAACTCTTTCACTTGCACTCTAAAGTCTCTTTTCACTCGCACTCTGAATTCTCTTTTCTCTCGCACTCTAACTCTCTTTCCTCTCGCACTCTAAATCTTATAACGCTTCTCGGTTTTATTCTCGCCGGTGGTCACGCTCTAAGTGACGAGTCTTACGTTGGAGAAAAATTTTCAAAATTTTCCCCTTTTGCTCATTGGCCGGGGCGTCCTTCGTTGATTGGGGCAGCAGCGGCACGGGTCGACGATAACGGGTCGATGGGAAATCGATGATTGGGAAGTGGCGCTGGGACGATCTAACGGAAAGACGGGTAATTACAGTAACGGGTCGATAGGGTAAGGTCGCTCTCGTGATTATCGGAAAGGAATTTAGGAGGATCTACGTGCGCTGCTGCCCTCTCGTTACTCTCTCCGTCACCATGCCACTATTTTTGCATGCGTGACGGAGTTTTCGCGAGTAACGAGATTTTGACAGCTCTCTTACGGTGTGGTGCAGTGTCGGTGGAGTTTTGGTGATAATTGCTGCGAGATTCTTCTTCGTCGGGTCGTCCTGCTGGTCTTGGGATATCCTCGGGGTGATCCTGAGGTAAGTACCGTTCGTCTGAGATTTCTCTATATTTTTCCTTATAGGTTATCGTCGTGTCGTCCGCTAATGTACGGCGACGCCGACAACGATGCCGACGACGACGACGACGACGACGACGACGATGTCGACGACGACGACGACGACGACGATGACGACGACGACGACGACGACGACGACGATGACGACGACGACGACGACGACGACGATGACGACGACGACGCCGCGAACGACGACGACGACGACGATGACGACGACGACGACGACGACGATGACGACGACGACGATGCGGCGACGACGACGACGAGGATGACGACGACGACGATGCGGCGACGACGACGACGAGGACGACGACGACGACGACGACGACGAGGACGACGACGACGCAAACGACGACGACGACGACGACGAGGACGACGACGACGCAAACGACGACGACGACGATCGCGGCGATCGGGGTATTCCGGTGGCTATGGTGGAGATCTGTTCGTGGCGCGGTAAGTGCTTGCATGCTCACATAATTTAGGGATGGAAGGGGAAGTTAGGGGTGCTCTAGTATTAATTGTCGCTGTACTTACTGTTCTAGGCGCTGCGTGGAACGATTGCCTTAGAGGGCCACCGGCGCGGGAGGAAATTGTGCAACGTCACAACTCCCCCCGGCCTAATCGAGAGTACGTCTCTAGACGTACTCGAGCTACATACATGATACAGAATATTTTATGCATTCCATATTCGGTTGTCCCTTCACTCATCCGTCCACTCTCTAACATCGCGGGTTATGGCATATACGATAAACATTAATCCGTGGTGTTTCCACAGCTCTCTCCAAACAGTGCTATTTATGTACTTGACCACGGCGTTCCGTTCCCTTCCTCCTAGGTGCGTCGAGTATCGCTTCATTGACGTGGTGCATGCCTCCTCTTTTGACTATTATTTCCTGGCTTCAGGGTGTCCTTGACGATGGTTCTACTCGGGGTGTTCCTTGAGTAGGGCTACTACCGGGGTATTCCTTGAATGGCGCTATTGACGGGGTGCTCCTTGAGTGGCGTTACTGACGGGTGCTCCTTGAGTGGCCTTCGGGGGGGGGGGGGGGTCTAAGTTGTTCAGGAATAGGGGGAGCACTTCGTTGAGTCAGGTACTGGGATGGTCCTGGGAAGGTGTGGGACAAGGGTTTAGGTCTCAGGTCTGGGGAGGGGTATTCTAATCAGTCTTTCGTCTCGACTAGGGATATCACAGGGGGGGGGGGGGGGGGTTCTAGTGGAGACGATTCTCGATTTTATGGGGGCAGTCCTTTGCAATGTGGCCCGCCTCGCCACATGCCCAGCACTTTTTACCCCTCGGGATACTCCCGTAGGGCATGGTGGGCCGGAGGGATTGGGGCATGGGGATGGTCAGGGCCATTAGGGCGGGGAGCTTGGGGGGTCTGGGAGAGGGGGTGGAGGCTCGAGTTTGGCGCTGTCTTGAGGCGCTTCTCGGTCGCGATCTGGAACGACTGGGGGTGCGGGAGCGACGTCGCGGGGCTTGCTGATAGTGGGGACTGGGGGGTCTGGTGGCACGCGGGGTGGAAGGGCTCCTCCCGGCGGCGGATGTTGGACGGCTGGGGGTTCGGGAACGGTGAGTTTCGAGGCGGCTTGGGGTACGGGCGCGGGGAGTTTCGGGGCGGCTAGGGGTACTAGCGCGGGGAGTTTGAGGGTTTTTGAAAAAACGGAGTCTTTCCGTAAGGTTGGTCGGAGGTAGTACGCTGGAGGGTGGGATTCGCGGGGGGTTTGCGCCCTGATGGGCGGCCAGGGAGGGAATAAGGGGTCGTAAGGGGCCGGGTGATTGGTGGGCGAGGTTCGGACGGGAGGGGATCTCCTCTTGAAAGGAGACCCGGGGTCGGAGGGTCCGGGGTGCGGGGATGGGGGTTTCAGCGGGTCGCGGGGTCGGCTTGGGTGTTAGGGGGGAACGAATGGGGGCTGGGTCGGGGGCGGAAGGATATGGGCGGCTAATAGGGGCAAAGCTGGCCCGTCCCCGGTGGGCTATAGGCTCCCCAGTGTAGGGGTTAAAGTTGTACCCTTCCGGGTTGTCTAAGGTAATCTGGGTGACGGGCAAGGGGTAAGGGGGTGTAGGTGTCGGGTTAGTACCTTCCGGCATCGGTGGGGATTCGGTGGGGGTGACGGGTAGAGGGGAAGGGGGGGTCGGAGTGTTTGGGTCCGTGAGGGTGCCTATTGGGAGGCGATATTCGCCTCTCCCCGAAGGCCGGCCAACTCCTATCTTTCGGGCTGGCATTGTTCCTGCAAGTTAAGCGTACACAAGTTATTCCCCGGGCCTATTACTATTGTCGAGGAATCATTATTCGCGCGGCATATAGGCTTTCAGGTCACTTACGTGCACGCGAGGGTTTTTCCGGGAGGTGGGGTCGTCTAGCTCGTATACTACGGGGGAGGGAATGCTCAAAATTTTGTAAGGGCCAATGAAGCGGGGTGCTAATTTAGCGGCGAAATTTTGGGCTCCCGAGGACAATACTCGATTGCGCCGCAGTACTTGGTCGCCCACTTTAAATCGGGTGTCCTTTCGACCTTTATTGTAGTACTTGGCTTGGCGTTTATGGGACTGCTCCAGTTGCTTGTGGACCCAGTCGTGCAGGAGGGGTAATCTCGTCATTCGGTCTGTCCAGGTCTGTAGGTCGGTGAGGTGGATGGTCGGGGGCGTGGGGGTGTTGTCTCGAATACTCTTGGCGGGGCGGGGGTTCCTTCCAAAATTGAGGAATGCTGGGGTCATGTGGGTGGAGGACTGTACGGCGGTGTTCATTGCAAAACATAGCTCTGGGAGATGCTCATCCCAGAGTCTATGATTCTGCCCGACGTACGCGGTGATCATAGTCTTGAGGGTACGATTTACCCTCTCGACGGGGTTGGCCTGGGGATGGTAGGGAGGGACGGTGGTTTGGTGGATGCCGTACTGGGCTAGATGTCGGGTCATATGGGTGTTTACGAATTCCGTCCCATTATCGGTCAGGAGATATTGGGGGCATCCCCATCGATTAAGGATAAGGGTCTCTAGGGCGGACATGATATTGGGACCGGTAGCGGCACGGAGGGCTTTGGCTTCCACAAACTTAGTAAATAAGTCCTGGAAGACAACAACATATTTATTCTGGCTCTTACTGGGGGGGGGGGGGGGAAAGGGCCCATAACGTCGGCAGCAACTACGCACCACGGACCCTCGGTCGTCCGCTCTCGCATAAGGCCCCCAGGTGCTCCCTGAGAGACCTTATGCAGCTGACACTCCGGGCACCGGGTGACGTAGTGTGCGACGTCCTGGAATATACCGGGCCAAAAGAAGTCTTGCGTTAGTCGGTGGTATGTCTTGTCTATCCCCAAGTGGCCAGCTTGGGGGTTATCATGGGCTTCTCGGAGGGCCTCGGGACGGGAATTAAGGGGTAATACCAACTTCCAAGCATCTAAGTCGACAAGGGTTGGATCTATTATGGAATGGGGTCGATGATAATACAATTTCCCATCTTCTATCTTCCAATTGGGGTATTTCCTTGGGAATTCTCGGACGTTTTCGATTTTTTCTTCATACCAGGAGTCGACAGTATCTCCAATGGCTGAGAGGGACTCTAGTTGGTTCTCAAACATTCGGGACAGGGCATCTGGGACAACGTTTAGGGCTCCTTTGCGATGCACGATTGTCATGTCGTAGGCTTGCATCGACAGGGCCCATCTTGCTAGCCTTCCTGAGGGATCTCGCAAATTCTTCAACCACTGAAGGCTGCTGTGGTCCGTGATAACGGTGAACGCTGCGCCCTCGATATAGGGGCGCAGTTTCTTCACGGCCCACAGCACCGCTAAACATTCCTTTTCAGTTACAGTGTATTTCCTCTCCACCCGGGTTAGGACACGACTGGCGAAGAGGATGGGGTGCTCTTCACCATTTAGGATTTGGGTCAGCACAGCGCCTATTGCGAGGTCGCTGGCGTCTGTGTGGATTGAAAAGGGAAGGGTAAAATCAGGTCGGGCCAATACGGGGGTTTTAGTTAGGGCTTTTCGAAGGGAGTTGAAGGCTTTTTCTTGTTCCACACCCCAATGCCAGGGGACGTCCTTATGCAGTAGGGTGGTTAGCGGAACTTTGTCGGTGGAGATATCTCCCATGAACCGGGCGTACCAGCCCACCATTCCTAAGAATCGGCGGAGCTGTTTGATGGTCGTGGGAGCGGGGTACTCTAGGATGGGGGATATCTTCTCGGGGTCGGTTTTGAGTCCGTCTTTCCCAATAACATAGCCTAGATACTTCACTTCGGGGCAGAAAAACTCACTTTTCTCTCTATTAATTTCTAGGCCGGCGTCTCTAAAAACTGTCAGTACTTTCGTCAAGTAACTGTAATGGTCGTCCTCCGTATCTGTCGCAATGATAACGTCGTCCAGATATGCAAAAACGTGAGGTTCCCATTCCGGATCTATAAGTCTGTCCATCAGTCTCTGAAAAGTCGCGGGAGCGTTCGTCAGTCCGAAGGGCATGCGTCGGAATTGAAATAGTCCGCGTCCAGGGACGGCAAAGGCTGTTATTGGGCGACTTTCGGGTTGCACGGGAATCTGAAAATATGCCTGACTCAGATCCAATTTGGATATGTATCTGGCTTGTCTCAGGCCCGCTAAAATTCTATCCATGTTGGGAAGGGGGTACGCGTCTTTCCGGGTGACCTTGTTTACATCGCGATAATCTAGGCAAAAGCGGTGTTTCCCACCGGGTTTTGGGACGATCACGGGGTTACTGAGCCAGGCGCTCTTGGACCTCTCTATTACGCCTTCTCTCCACATCTTATCCACTTCTCCTTGAGCTATTTTGAGAAGGTGTGGAGAGATAACTCGGGCCCGCTGGCGTATTGGAGGGTGACCTTGGGTGTCGATGTCATGCTCCGTCAAATGCGTCATTCTCAGTACGGGGGAAGGGTTCGGAAGAATGTATTTGGTCAGTAGCCGGTCGAGTCTTTGTCGGGAGGCGTCGTCGGGAACTACAAGACCAGCACAGTCTTGTAGGTTTCGGGCTTGAACGGTAATTTGGGTGGTACGGAACGTCTGGGGAGTACTGCGTCTGGTTTGCCACGTCTCGTTGTGATAGTGGATCGTCAGGCCTACCGTCATCAAAAAGTCCAGGCCGAGGATGCAGGGGCAGTTTACGGCAGCCACTCTAAATAGTACGGGGCCACTCTCCTCTCCAATCTCGAGTTGGAGATGGAGGGCTCCATCTACTGTCATTACTTGGCCATTGGCCACTTTAACTCCTTCGTCCAGGGGTATCAGGGTTAATTCCAGCTGTTTGATGAGGTCGGGGCTGAGATATGATCGGCAGGAGCCTGGATCTACCAGACCTGGGAATTTGCAGTCACCCAGGAGGATCCAGAGGAAGTGACGGGGATCTCCTTCGATCATACTGAGGTGGTCTTGGGGTTGTTCTGCCTCTAGGTTGGGTCGGGGGGTCTGGGAGGGATCATCAGAGGCAAGTACTGGACGAATGGATGGGGAAGTGTCAGTGGTTTCAACTGGTGTGGACCCGAATTCTCTAACTGCTAATTTCGGGGTCCGTTGGTCCTGTGGGGTTGTCGCTATTTCCTCGAACTCTAAGGGGGGAGGAGTCTTAGTTTTGCGGTTCCACGATATCTTTTTATGCTCCAAAGGGGGGTTGACTTTATCGGCTGGGGTCACATCTGCTTCGGTGGCTTTTATCGGGCGGAGGGTGTCTAGTCTGCGTTGGGGTTGGGGATTTAGGAGTGTTCTGGTTTCTGCCGGTACTTTAGATCTTTGGCGTCGGGAGGGTACGCTCTGGTGGGGAGGCGGGTCGTTCATTGCCTCCCCCCGGCGTAGTTTCCCGACTGCCGCTGTTGGCACCGTGGGCAGGACCGCGTGTCCGTACCCCGGTGTCCACAAAGTCGGCAGAAGTAGCCGAGCGGGTGCGCGCAGTCGCGGTACCGGTGGCCGGGTTGGCTGCAATTGAAGCAGGGCCCAGGGATGAACGCGGGGGTGCTCTGCTGGCGGGTCTGGGGGAAGTGTCGGGGAGCGACGTCTTCTAGACGCGGTATGGGAGCGGGATTAAGTTTACGGGGGGGGGGGGGGGGTGGCTGACTCGAGGGTTGGAGGGGTAGTGTTCCGGTCGGGGAGGGGAACGGGATTCCGCGGCTGCCACCTCTCGGTAGCTGCGGGTGGGACTTGGGATTCGTACTTGTTTCGGGGGAATGGGGGCTGGTTTCACTGTTGGTGGGGGGACTGGGGGGTTTGGGGTTGTTTCCAGAGCGGCCGTTCGCCTGGGCTCTGGCTTCGCCTGTGGTCGGTAGGAGATATAGGCCTCACAGGCGGGAAGGGTAGTGGGAGGGGGACGGTATGCTTTCCGCTTCTCGCGGATGAGCTCCCGCTGTCGGCAGGCGTGGTGGAGAGCTACAAAGTTAGTTATTTGCTCCCGCGGGATGTGCTCGCTGAAATCGGGGTGGAGGTTCGCGTGGCACATCGAGATCTGGTCTTCTAGTGGAGGAAGGGGGTTGAGTCTCTTTATGAGGGTTCTCAATTTGTCGATGAATTCCCCACAGGGTTCATCTGGGCCTTGGGTTCGCAGGGTTATCGCATGCCGTATTCTCTCCTGGCTCACTTCCTCACCGAACCGGTATCGGAAGAAGTGGAGGAACTCGGCATACGAGGTCCAACTCTCCTCTTCCAGGCGATGCCACCTCAGGGCATCCCCGGTGAGGGCTTCTGGGAGGGAACGGAGGAGTTCGTCCTCGGAGTAATCGCGAGCCCGGCAGTACTCGTGTACTCTCCGGAGAAACTCCTCGCTATCCTCATCGCGCTTGCCGGTGAATTTTGGCCCGTTTCGGCGCCAATCTTCGCCGCGTCGGGCATCCCGTGAGCCCTGCGAGTCATGGTATCCGCTGGCCTCGAAGATACGGGATTCGGGTCCTCTGAGGGGACGGGAGGAGGGCGCGGGGTGATAAGATGGTACGCGGGTGCTGTTGAGGGTTGGGCCGGGGTGAGGAGGGGGTCCCCATGGACCGGCATCCTCAAGATACGACTGGTCTGGTGTGGGGTTGGTGGTTCTAGCCGAGGTTAAGGGTGGCTGGTAAGAAGGGAATCTGGGGCTAGGCGCGAAGGTTACCGCCGGGGCGGAGCGTCTAGTCGGGGGAGGGGATGGTGAGGGGTAGTAACGGACGGGTTGGGCCTCGTCCGTCTGAATCAGGAGGCCCTGTGTCCTCTGATCGACTGGCGGGGAGGGGAGGGGAGTTCGCAGGCCTCTCTGAAAGAGGGGGCGTCTTTCGATCGGGGGTGGAGGGGAAGGGGGATTGGGGGGATTCTCCACTAGATTCTGCGGAGGGTCAAAGGGGATTTCTAGGGGTTCGGTTAGGGGGTGGTCGCCTAGGGGAATGGGGGGGACGAGCCCAGACTCGTCCTCTACGGGGTCCCAATAAACAGACGCGGACGGGTCCAGGCGCCGCGTCTCGTAACGGATCAGCCGGTTACGTAGGTCCGTTTCCGATCCGCGAGAGCTGATCCGTGCGACGATACACCGTCGCAGCAACTCTCGAACCTCATAGACGCGTTCAAATTTAGCTCGAACTTCGTCAGTGAGGCGTGGGAGGGGTTCCACCTGTCGATAGGAGGGGGGTGTTAGGGAGCGGGTGTGCGAACTATGCGTGATGGGGGGGTTTATGGTAATCGTCGTGGTGGTCGTGGGGGGGACCGTCACGGCGAGGGTTGTTACGGGGGGCGTCCTCTCCATCGTGGAGGGAGGGCCGGTTCCTGTCGGAGCGATAAGAAGCAGACACGGGGAGCGTAATCACACACGCTAATACTCGTAACCTATCTAGTGTAGTGGCTCGAAAGGCGGCGTGCACCCTGTTGCGTGGAGCGGCGGCGTCTATCGTAGCCAACAATTTTAAACAAAAAAAAACGCAATATTCTTCAATTTCCTAGGGTCTTTGGTGGGCTCTATTAATACTAAACAGGGGGGGGGGGGCAAGTGGAAGCACGGGACGCTCTGCAGACGGGGAGTTTGTAAAGAACTGCAAAAAAAAAATAAAAATCTCGAATAAGGAGAAAAAAACTTTTCTAATTCTCAAACGGAAAAAAAAACAGGGTCTCGAAGAAGGCAAACACAATTTCCAAAATCCAAAAAAAAGAAATATGAAAATCTGAAAAAAAAAAAAAAAAGAAAAGAATTCCAAATACAAAAAAAAATCAGTCCCCAACAAACAAAAAAAAAAATTCAAAAAGTAAAAAAAATGAAATCTCGAATAAAAACAAAAAAAAAATTAAAAAAAGAACTTTTAAAATCCTACAAAAAAAAAAAAATTACACAACATTTACACAACAAAAAACGGAATTAAAAATCTCGAAAGAAAAAAAATAATTTCCAAAATCTCAAACTTTGTTTTTTTTTTTTTTTTTTTTTTTTTTAAGAGCCTATACGGCGCCGGCTTCCGCTGTGCTCTATCCTTTGCGGAGGGTAGGGGGGGGGGGGGGGTTACTCTTTTCGAGCCCCACGTTGGGCGCCACTTTTGTCACGCCGACTGGGGGGGGGGGGGGGGGGGGGGGGATCCTAAGGCGCTCGGAAAAAAAAATTTCGACGCAAACACAAAAAAAATTTTTACAATTAACAATTTATTATTCGTATCGGCGGACGATCTCTGGGGGGGTATTCTTACTGAACGGGGGTGGTTTGGGCGCCAGTTAATTTATTCAAAAAAAAATTAACAAAATACAAAAAAAAGAAAGAATATATAAAACCAAAACAAAACAAAAAAACAATAGTGCGCCACTAGCTCTTGGCGACTAACTGCTATAAGGGGAGGGGAGGGGTATCTCAGGGGAGGGGGTTCTCCTACTCTATTAGGTCTCTTGATAGTTATTACGGGTATGGGTGAGTTGCTTGTAAATTCGGGACGTACTCGAGGGGGGGACGGTTGGAAACTGGTGGCTCGGGAAAGGGGATTGAAGGGAGAGGGGGTTACTCTAATCTTAACGTTACGCACAACCGTTCCACGCTCTATTTTCTCTACTAAAATTTTTCTTTCGAAAATTGTCCTCGAACGCACGCTAAAGAGGGGGACAGGGAAATATAAGGGGATAGCTCTAATTTTTATTTGAAAATACACAAAAGGGGGGGGGGGCAATGCACAATTTTATTTTGAGATATAGAATAGGTTTCCTCTGTGTGGAGAGATTGCCGTGCAAACACTTACTTTCGCAGCGCCGGTGCTCGGTCGGCTCGTACCGCTCGATCTCTCTATCTCTCTCTCTCCTCGCCGCTCGCTCTCTGTCTCTCTCTCGCCACTGCTATGTCCTTCCTTCGCTCCTGTCTTCTCTTCTTTCTCGTTCTTCACTCTGTTCTTTTTCTCTCCCCTATTCTTCCTCACTCACTCTCACTCTGTCCTTTTTATCACTCACATTCACTCTCGCCTCTTTTTTTTTTTTTTTATCACTCACGCTCACTCTTAAAATTTATTATCTCACGCACTCTGTGTCACTCTCACTCTCACGATTTTTACTCTTTCACTCTAATTATCGTCACTCACACTTTACAACTCTTTCACTCGCACTCTAAAGTCTCTTTTCACTCGCACTCTAAATCTTATAACGCTTCTCGGTTTTATTCTCGCCGGTGGTCACGCTCTAAGTGACGAGTCTTACGTTGGAGAAAAATTTTCAAAATTTTCCCCTTTTGCTCATTGGCCGGGGCGTCCTTCGTTGATTGGGGCAGCAGCGGCACGGGTCGACGATAACGGGTCGATGGGAAATCGATGATTGGGAAGTGGCGCTGGGACGATCTAACGGAAAGACGGGTAATTACAGTAACGGGTCGATAGGGTAAGGTCGCTCTCGTGATTATCGGAAAGGAATTTAGGAGGATCTACGTGCGCTGCTGCCCTCTCGTTACTCTCTCCGTCACCATGCCACTATTTTTGCATGCGTGACGGAGTTTTCGCGAGTAACGAGATTTTGACAGCTCTCTTACGGTGTGGTGCAGTGTCGGTGGAGTTTTGGTGATAATTGCTGCGAGATTCTTCTTCGTCGGGTCGTCCTGCTGGTCTTGGGATATCCTCGGGGTGATCCTGAGGTAAGTACCGTTCGTCTGAGATTTCTCTATATTTTTCCTTATAGGTTATCGTCATGTCGTCCGCTAATGTACGGCGACGACGACAACGATGCCGACGACGACGACGACGACGACGACGACGATGTCGACGACGACGACGACGACGACGATGACGACGACGACGACGACGACGACGACGACGACGATGACGACGACGACGACGACGATGACGACGACGACGCCGCGAACGACGACGACGATGACGACGACGACGATGCGGCGACGACGACCACGAGGATGACGACGACGACGATGCGGCGACGACGACGACGAGGACGACGACGACGACGACGACGACGAGGACGACGACGACGCAAACGACGACGACGACGACGACGAGGACGACGACGACGCAAACGACGACGACGACGATCGCGGCGATCGGGGTATTCCGGTGGCTATGGTGGAGATCTGTTCGTGGCGCGGTAAGTGCTTGCATGCTCACATAATTTAGGGATGGATGGGGAAGTTAGGGGTGCTCTAGTATTAATTGTCGCTGTACTTACTGTTCTAGGCGCTGCGTGGAACGATTGCCTTAGAGGGCCACCGGCGCGGGAGGAAATTGTGCAACGTCACAATATATATATATATATATATATATATATATATATATATATATATATATATATATATTGTGACGGGTTTTCCCCACACCTACCGAGAACCTCCTCTTCCTCCGCCCGAGGAGGAGCGCGCGTTGGTCCGCGCCAGCTTCCACCGCTCCGGCGAAGTGGAATCGGGACCTGCTGACGTAGCAGGGACAACCGGGGGCGGACGGGCGCCAGGTACACTCGTGTACCACCGACCTAGGCCGGCTTTGTTTAAATTCGCCGCCACCGCCACCGCCCCCCCCCCCCGCGTCCAGCTCCGCCCCGGGGGCGAGCCCAGGGGTCTCGGGCTTCACGACGGCTGGCCCAGGCCGCCTGCGGGTCGGTAAGGTAGAGGGCGTGGACGTGGAGGATTTTGGGGCAATCAGGTAGCATAATCAATTATTCTCACAATCAGCGGGGCAACAGGTTTATTGCACGGTGGTCATGGTATGACATCAAATATACATGAAATCTAGTGACATACATTTCTCGGCTACCGCTCACTCGCGGTAGATAGCCTTGTCCCGCTGTTATACTATTTCCCTTGGTCGGAAGGTAGCCGTGTCCGAGAGAAGGATTAACTTTACGTCACACCCTATAGATAACGCCTACGTAGGGATTCCCATCCAGGCGAACGCCTTAATTTTCGGAGCAACTTATAGATCACCGATGACGCCAGGTAGCCCCCTCGAAGATAGGTAATTCACATAACACCCTTCAGGTAGCCAATAACGCGAGGTCGCCGCCTCGAAGATAGGTAATTTACATAACACCCTTCAGGTAGCCAATAACGAAGCTCGATTGATCTAAATACCATGAAAATAATAGAATTACATTTTTTACATACCAAGTAAACTTTGGTGTCGTCGAATAAAGCTCCGAAGAGACCAAAGTTTAATATGTAAGTAAAAAATTGAATTCTATTATTTTCATGGTATTTCGATCAATCGAGCTTCGACCGAAAATAGATGGAAAACAAATTTCGAAAAAAAAATCTGAAAAAATTCTCGTTAACTCATCAAGAAGTATTACAACTTTTTACCGTCTTGAGGTTTTGTTGTAAACCTCATCGTTTTCGTCCTGCGCAGCAATTTTCAAATCGTCTATTTTTTCTCTAAAAATGAAATATTTTTGAAAAAAAAAAAAAATTGCTCCTCTTTAAAATAACGCTGGTTAAATTGGCCTAGGCCAATTACCGGCGAAATGACATAAAAAACCGTTCCGACACTTTATACTAGAAAGTGTCCACTCAATTTCGTCTCTGACTGTATATATATATTGTATACACATGATTGATATATATATATATATATATTGATATCATCCACCATATATATATATATATATATTGTCACGCTGTTCGGGAGGGGGATAGGGGAAGTTTGGTGTTACAAAGATCAAATAACTAAAATTCCCATTAACTTTTATTATCCTCTTAGTCTTTTAAACTTTTATTATCAAGGTTATGTAATTTTCACACCAAGGAAATTAACAAAACCAAAATAATACTCGCAATCCCTACTGATAAAGAGAAGAGTGGGCTAGCGTGTAGGAAGGAAGGGGGGGGGGGGTCAAGCGGGAAGGGATCTCAGGGTATAGGTTCGCCGACGCGATGGCCTCTTAAAAATTACCACTGGCTTATAAGGCTTGTTCATGTACGTATTCGCTGTCGTTTCGCAAGACTAACTGTATTACGTCCGGTCGTATGGAGAGGTGCAGGCAGGGAGAAGGGTGTTGTCGTCCGTGAGGACTTCGGACGATCGGTGGAAAAGGGCAAGGGGGGGAAGGTGGAGGGTGATCGCGCGACGCGCGCGATCGAAAGTTCTCGACGGCGGTCGAGGTAGTAGATAGAGGGGGAGGGGGGGGGGCGGGAAGGAAAAGCCGTTACAATTAATTTTGCAAAGTTTAATTTTTAAGTTTAAGTGCCGTCCCACACGGCGACTACAGAGAGAAAGAAACTACGAAAACAATGTCCTACTTCCGATAATCGCGGATAAGGGAGTGAATTACACTACGAATTTTTAATCGCCGGTCTCCATAAATTAATGAGCCGGGTAGTATTTTGTGTGGGGGGGGGGGGGGGGGGTAACCTGTGCAAACACTCACCGTTATTGCTGATACTCGCCGCCTTTCCCTTCTCGTCTCTTTTCCTTTTCCTCTCGAAACCTTTTTCGTCAGCCTGGTCGTCTTTCGTATTCTTCGTGTTCCTTTCCCGTTTTCCTTTATTCATTATCCCGTTTTAGTTCCAATTCGTCGTTATTTCGCAGTCGATAGTTCCTTTCTCACTCTCTCCTTCTCTCTCGCTCACTCACTCAAATCTCGTCTCACTCTACACTCTATACTCTCGCTATTAACTCGCTCTATACTTTCGCTCGCTCTATACTCTTCGCCGGCTCGTCACAAAGTGAGAGCCGCGTGGTGTGTCGGAAACTCGCGAATTTTTCGCGAGCGTTGATTGGCTCTCTCTCGATCATCGAGGCAGCAGCGTCACGGGTCGATATAGACGGGTCAGACGGATAATCGATTTTAGGATTGTCGCGAGCGGAATCTATTGGGGACAGGCAGGTAATTAGGTCGGTCGATAATTCAGGGATAATTGTGGACGGGAATTTATAATTGTGGGTAACAAGGGTGTATCGCGATGGCCGTGCGCTGCTGCCATCTTCGTCTCTCTATCCCCGCTTAGCCGATGGATGGCCAGTGTGCGGGGACGGACAGGTGCGTAGAGTTTGACAGGTGGTGAATTTTCGAGTGTGTGGTGCGCGATTTTTATTCCTCCGTGTTGATTTCGGTATGGTGAGTGGCGACGGGAATCGTCGGGGTGATGGGGATGGTCCTCGGGCCTGTCCAGGTGAGTGAATTTCCATTAATTCCTCAGTATTTTCCTTGTTATTAATTTCCTTGTTTCTCTTTGCAGGTTAGGCCGGTCCCGGACGACGTCGACGACGACGACGAAGAAGGCGACGATGACGACGACGATTACTCGGAACTGAAAAGGACTAGAGAGATAAAAGTCACGACGACGACGGTGGCGACGACAAGGATATCCGATGTCTTGCGGGTCAGTCCGGTGAGTAGTTTTCCAATGTTTTCTTGTCTATGTTCCGGTGACTTCTTCTTCTTCCCTTGTTTCAGGCCCTGACGATGATGACTGTGAGGGTGATGGCGATGGTGAGGGCGGTGATGGTAGTGGTATGGTGGGGTCAGTCGCATTGACTGACTCTCGGCACGGTGAGTTTGCACAGGTTTGTAATTCTAATACGTAATTCTTATACTTACTGTTTCTTTCCTGTTGCAGGTGTGGGACGGCGACAGGGGAGGCTGCGACGCACAACGTCACAATATATATAATATGATTTCTGATCTGAATATATTCAGATATACATATATATACAGAAATATGTATGTATCTATACATACATATACTATACATATACAGGGTGAATTGCGTAAGGGTTGCCATCCGGGATTTCAAGGTAGATGGGCACAGTACGAACAAAAGTTGCAAATAAACATTAGGGATATTGTTAATAATTTACGAGATATTAATTTTTTTAATCGGACCAATCAGAGCGCGCCCAGAAGCGTTGAAGCCACCCACTTCCACCCTAGCCGTAGATATAGCATAGATTAGGGCGTTACATTTAGGTTTGCAACATTCAGAGCAGTCAATTAGATTGCTTGTATTTTTCCGCAGTCATTTTTTTTTCTCGAGCATTGGCTGCTCTGAGTTTAGCCGACCTTCGCGAGAAGCGTTAGAGCTTCCCACTCCCCGCCTTAGCCGTAGAGATAGCGCAGTGAACTAGGCCGGGCAAAATTCAGAGCAACCAATGACCGCGAATAAAAAATGACTGCGTAATAATACAATCAATAAAATTGACTGCTCTGAATTTTGCAAATACAAAGGTAACGCCCTAATCTATGCTATATTTACGGCTAGGGTGGGAGTGGGTGGCTTCAACGCTTCTGGGCGCGCTCTGATTGGTCCGATTAAAAAAATTAATATCTCGTAAATTATTAACAATATCCCTAATGTTTATTTGCAACTTTTGTTCGTACTGTGCCCATCTACCTTGAAATCCCGGATGGCACCCCTTACGCAATTCACCCTGTATATCAATACATACATACACTATACATATATAGTCTGTATAATGGGATAATTTCTTTCTTTGAAGAATTATATTATTTTGTGTATATTTTTTATAAGCTGCAATGCTTTCTAATATGTGTCAAAAATGTACGAATGCTGTCGAGATTCAGATGTGCGAACGGCAATCGGAAATTTTCGATCTTGTCTCAACTCGGCTTGTTGCATTCGCCAAACATCTCTCTTGCACCGAAAATGCAATATCGGTGACTGACAAGTCTGGTCAGCGAGAGTCGCAAATATAAGCGTCAACAAACAAATCTATGTGATGCCGAGTTTTACAATAAAATTCGCGACCAAGAATCGTAAATTCTCGGTCGAGTTTCGCCTCAAATATTTTGGAGCAGGCATGTAATGTTCAGGCAATCTACAGAATATTGCGAGTAGAAAACTGACAACCGAGAATCGCGAATTCTCGGTCGATTGTTTACTTGAATATTTTTATTCGTCGAACGATGCTTTCTTCTGAAGCATCGTCGATGACGTATGGTCGACGTCAGCCGAGAGAGTACGATTTCGGCGACTGACGGCTCTCGTCAGCGAGAGTCATATATACAATCGTCAACAAATCTACATATTGCTGCGAGTCTGAAATTCTACATATTCCTAGAAAAATAGGATCTACATAAATCTACTCATTCTTTACATACTATTCATATTTCAGATTTCATATTTCCCCTATCCTGAGTATATTTTGTGGTAGGGAAACGAATAAAGATAAATTGTATTGCCAAAATTATACGCTCTTTACCGAACCCTCTTTACCAAAATTTAGTAAATCTTACAATCTTTACTAAAATTTAGATGTAATTTACGTAATAGTCTGCACGAGACAAACACTAAATTATATTGTTCGATAACTTTTTGATGTGTAACCTAAGAAGCTCAAAAGAGAGATCTTAGGTTATTCTCAGGTTTATTGTCGCATAAATAGAATTTTATTTGCATAAGTGTCGTGATATATACCTTTTAAAATATTCCTTTCTGGACGAGAATGAGCCCGTTTATCCTTTTTTTCGTCTTCTATTGCTTATTTTGCGTATATCACCACTCACTCACTGATTATACTATTATTATTTACACTATATATAGACTATATACTGTTTCGAACTAGTAAATTATAAATTACTGTTCGTCTCTTATAATATAATTAGCACGTAATTACAACAGTACGCGTCTTTTTACTGATATGAGAGCAGCAAGTCCAATATATCACGCTGCTCAGCTGCCGCGTTAGAAAATGACAGCGTGCTCATGTTTTGTTTTCTTCTGTCTCTCGATCATGCGGTGCGTAAATATACCAACACATATATGCAGATGTGTTGGTGCATACATATAGCACATCGATTCGGTGATATGTAGCGTTGTGGCACGCGCACGGTACGCGACTGCTCGTGTCTTCCTCTCGCCGCACAATGAAAACAGAGACAGGCCCGTGAGCCGATCTCAACGCTTCGTCTACATATACAGGGTGGTCCAAGCAACTTGCGCAACGTCATAATTCTCAAAGTATCGGTGGCACAGAAAAATGGTGTATACAAAAGTTACATGATTTAGAAGGATGCACCACATAGCGCATAAATTTTTTTTTATAGGTCGAGGCATTTTCAAGATTTGAAGGACAACTCTGTTTTTTTATATGAAGAAAAATTTCAAATAATAACGTGAAATTACTCGCTAGGTATTACGTTTAGGACTAATAAAGGCCAATACTTTTTTATTCGGAATTCGATTCTCTACCATATTTTGCTATAAAACATGTTTAAAAAAAACGAAGTTGTCCTCCAAAGTTTCGAAACGCTTCGACCTATAAAAAAATTGATGCAGTACGTACTCTTTTGTGTATAACATTTTTTTGGGCAACGAATACTTCGGAAATTATAGCGATATACACGATGCGTGAACCACCGTATATATATATGGGGCATTGTAGGGCAAACCGAAATACAAAAATTTTTTTATATTGTAGTATTTATTGAAAGATGCCTTTGTTACGGACCAATCAACCTGGCAACGGCCAGATTTCGCAATCCGTTCGTTTCCACGGCGCGATGAGCGCATTCCACGCCGGCGGTCAACCCCGTGTGGAAATCGCCCAAATCGCCGCCTCAGCAGCACACTTCGGCTTCACCGAAGCTATCGCCGCAACACCGCTCACGCGCTGCAAGGTCAGCGCGGCCCATAATATTTTCTCAAAATGCAACGGCCCCGCGAGTTCTTCCCAAAACTCACCGGGCCTGAGAGCCCTTCTCGAAATGCAACTGCCGATTGAGAAGTTAACCCGATTGACAAATCAACTTCCCAATCGATGACCGACATATTGTTCCTGGTAACCCCCACGAGCTCCTTCCCCAAGGCAACGAGAGTCCGGACAGACCAAAACTCTTCAGTCTTAACTGATTTCTCGGTCTTAACAGACATCGGTCAACCGGTTCCCGTGCCTTAGTGGTATGCACGCTTCACGTACTTAGAGCATCGTGAGTCTTACTGCGAGGTTCCGGAAAACCCCCATAGTTTCAACCGGGAACTTTATTAAAACAATTATTTTTATAACACCGTGTGAGTGTACGAGTCAGGCGAGTCGAATCGTATTCTACACGCTCGACTTCTGCCGACTCAGCGAAACCTCGACATCGTAGTGGCAGCGACGAGGGCTCATCTGTGTAAGCCACTACGAGCGTGTTTGCTAGTGTGAAAAATAAACAAGTCGAAGCCATCTTTTGTGTATCATTTCTACGGCCTAGAAGGCCGTCGCAACCGACCTTCCCGACGATCCCAGCAATTCGCAGGCGTCAGCAGTTCGGACACACACACACACACGCGCGGAGACTGGAAAACCAGGTGAGGTGAATACCCCTCTTTAAACAGGACAGGGATCCACGCGTCGGAATCCTGACTAATCCGAACGCGATAATAAAACAATAAATATTAGGCCGTAAATACGAACCTAACAACTGGTGTCAGAAGTGGGATCTCTCTTCACCAACTCACCTAGTATTTCCAATAACAAACCCTCGCCCCCTTCACACAATGGCGGAGCTATTAACGTCGCTCCTAGAGCAAACGACGCTCGAGAACCGACGCAGAGAAATTCGCGAAGCAGTGCGCGCCCTCCCGACATTCGACGGCAGGAGGAAATCGCTGTCATCGTTCCTCCAAAGGGTGGCAGATGAGTACCAACTACTCAACCCTGCCGATGAAGCGGATCTTCTAAAGGGCGTGAAGTCGAAGCTTCACGAAGCCGCCAGGGACTCGATAGAAGGTAGAACCATAGAGACCCTGAATGCCTTAGTGAAACACCTTAAGGCCAAGTTCGCGCCGGGCAAACATGCTGACTTGTATGTTACCGAGCTCCACCGGCTTGAACTCCGGCATGACGAGTCCGTGAGCGATTACGTCACGCGGGCCTCTAAGCTTATCAAAAAGGCACGCGGTGCGACCCGAGGTGATCGCACGATCGCGGAAGCCAGAACTGACCTCGACAATCTCGACCGAACGGCGCTTACAAATTTCTGGAGGGGATTACCGTCCGATATCCGGTATGAAGTGCGACTCCAGAACCCGACAAACCTCGACACCGCCTTCGACCTCGTCGTCGAGGAGGAGCGAGCGCGGCGTAATCGCCGACGCTTCCAGGGCAGCGCGGAAGGAAAAAAATCCAGCAGGCCGCACAAGAAGAGATCGTACTCGAAGAAGAAGTCGCGACGGAGACGATGATCGTCCGAAAGGTCCTCACAATCCTCTGACAGTGACGACTCCAGCTCATCGGAGTCGTCCTCCTGCGAGGACGAGAAGGAACCCAGGAGAATCTACGTCACAGACACGAGATACCCTGGCGATGACGATCGGCGAGCACATTCGTCATATGCGCCAAAATATCGCGAGATCGAGATCGAAAGGCCGTGCCCGCATTGCAAGAAAACTCCGGCAGAACCGCCGCAATCTCGATGGAAATGGCGGTCGCCACCCCCTCGGGAACCCTCGAGAACGCCACCCGCAAACTCCGGCAAGCATTTAAACTTCTAGGGCGCTCGCCCAGCAAATCGCCGGACGAGCGCACAAGAAGAAATCGGAGAGCGAACACCGAGCACTGCAGACCCGAGGAAAAGCGTGCGATTGCTCCCTCGCGAGGACCACAATGCCTCCTCAAAGAGGTTCCACCCGCGAGAGTCAAGGTGGACTCGCCGCAATTCAGAAAGGGCTACGCCGAATTCATCATAGACGGCCGTTCGTCCCTGAACCTTATCCACGTCGGCGCCCTTGACGAAGATCTCGAGGTCGATACTAGCGACACGCGTTCAATCAGAGGTGTGGTTCCTCACGCGATAAAAACGCTAGGAACTATCGCTCTCGAGATAAGGAAGGCACACGCGGGTTTCCATGTATTCAATGGAGAACGATTACCGCGATCTGACGGACTCCTGGGGGCTCCGTTCCTCCACGATCAGAAGGCCGAAATCTCGTACCACCACTGTACATTGGTCACCGCGAGCGAGCCGATCAAACCGATACCCTTCTGCAATCGCCGCGAACTCGAACCCGCTCTCGAAGAAGCAGAAACGGTCAAGGTGCACCTCGAGGGACGAAGCAGGCAGCAAATCGCGCTGAAATTGCGAAACTCAAATGTGTACGACGGATGTTTACCACGCATCGAGCTCGGTCCTCACGTAGACATCGGTGAAGCTGTAGTGACAAATCGCAACGGCACTTGTTACGCCATCGCGAACAACACACACAGCGACTCCGTCGATTTCGAAATACCGGCCCAGGAACTCGAGCCTTACGTAATCGGATCCGGCCCGCTGTCCGACGCCAACGACGAACGACGCGCGGCACCGATCACCTCCAAACAACAACGAGTGAGTACAATTCTGCAGAGTTTGCGTTTTGACCACTTAAACGAGGTAGAGCGTAAAAGCGTCCGTGACCTGGTGAAACACAACTCGGACGTTTTTCACCTGCCCGGCGATGAATTAAAAGGCTCGAATTTGGTCAGCCACGAAATCCCGACGGTAAATGATTCTCCCGTACATACCAAGCAATATCGATATCCGGGGGTACATCAGGAGGAAATCGGGAGGCAAATTAAGGGCCTTCTCGATAACAAGATTATTAAGCCTTCGCACTCCCCTTATAATTCGCCTCTGTGGATCGTTCCAAAAAAGGCCGATTCTCAAGGGAATAAAAGGTGGAGGATGGTGATAGACTATCGGCAACTAAATGAGAAAACTGTCGGCGACAGTTACCCTCTGCCAAATATCATCGAAATTTTAGATCGCCTCGGCGGAGCGAAATATTTTTCGATCTTTGATCTGGCTAGCGGTTTCCACCAGATCAAAGTCGCTGAAAAGGATCAGCTGAAAACAGCATTCACGACCCCTCGAGGTCACTACGAATTCGCCCGAATGCCATTCGGACTGAAAAATGCACCCGCCACCTTCCAACGGCTCATGGATAGCGTCTTGTCGGGATTAACGGGTACAGAACTATTCGTGTATCTAGACGACATAGTTATATTCTCGACATCCCTCCAAGAGCACCGCACAAAGGTCAACAGGATGTTCCAACGCCTGCGAAGACATGGGTTGACCCTGCAACTCGATAAATGCGAGTTCTTGCGTAAAGAGGTCAACTATTTGGGTCACATTCTGAGCCAAAACGGAGTGCGGCCAGATACAAAAAAATTGGCAGCCGTAAAAAATTTTCCCAGGCCGAAAACAACGAAAAATGTGCGAGAGTTCCTTGGTCTCGCCGGCTATTATCGGAAATTCATCCCGAATTTGTCCGGCATGGCAAAAACACTCTCCGAACTCACGAAGAAGACGACGAAGTTCGAATGGACCAAAGAAACACAGTCCAGCTTTGAGGATCTTCGTGACACTCTATGCACCGCGCCTCTATTGCAATATCCCGATTTTAAAAAGGCATTTATTCTAACAACAGACGCCTCGGACGTTGCAATAGGAGCCGTGCTGAGTCAGGGAGAAAAAGTGGGCCAAGACCTGCCAGTGCAGTATGCCAGTAGAGTGCTGAACCCAGCAGAAAGGACCTACACAACCACGGAAAAGGAATGCTTGGCGATGGTATACGCGGTGAAATATTTTCGCCCATATTTATACGGCCGAAAATGTGCACTCGTGACCGATCATCAGCCCCTTGTCTGGTTGCACTCGGTGAAGGACCCTTCTTCAAGGCTGATACGATGGAGATTGCAGTTGGAAGAGTACGAGTACCAAGTTGTCTATAAAAAGGGGAAAACCAACTTGAACGCCGATGCTCTTTCGCGGAATCCAGCCTCCGCGTTCCCGGTCGTACCAAAGGAGAGTGCAAATTGCGGGAAGGGAGGTCCAAACCCGCCAAAAGTCGAAGAGAGTACCATCGCAGGTCGAATACGCGACCGAGGTCGCGCATCCACCAAAGCTACGTACGCGGACCCGAGTTTCTCGGAATCCTCCGATGACGAGGTCGAATCCGTCAAAAACAATACTCGACGCGAAAGCATGTTGCCGACCCCGGAGCTCGATGCCATTAACGAGTCAGCGGAAAAATCGTGCGATACGACCTCCGAACTTGATACGTCGACGCAATCCGATCCTCGCGGCTATCGATTCGACACGTCGATGGCATATCAACATGGGACGAATACATTGTCCTTGGAAGAAGCAAAGGGCCGCCTACGCAGGTTATCCGGCAACCTTCCACCCATCCGAAACACATCGCACGACCTAAGTTCGGTACTCGACGATGATTCAACTTGCAGCGACACCGAACTCACCCTGCAGCAAGCCGGAATCATAGAAAGGGAGTATTGCGATAGTCCGGAAACGTCGCAGCGAATCACCAGGTTGCTTAGCCGCGCTCCAACTACCGACAGTCATATCAGCGGAAATTGCGCCAAACAGCAACCTAAGGAACCGACCGTACAAAGCAGGATATCCTTGATGCCGACGCCAACGAAGGGCGAGCAACCAGCGTGCGGCTGGACACCTCGCAAGGCACGGATCTCACTGCCATTCGCGGAACCCGCCAAGGAAACGGACACTGCGATCCAAACTTTGGAAAAGGGCACGGAAAAATCGATCGATATCTACTCCTCGTCATCGTCGGACTCATCCTCATCGTCATCTTCATAGGACGAAGGACTCAGCCTCTCCGACAGCGACTCTGAACACGGCGATTCAGACGCGAAAGTCACGCCGACACCCCGCTGCCAAATTAGCATAAAATGGCCCGCTTACAGCCAGCCGAGGAACCATCGTGCACATCGTATCGAAGGATGGAATACTGACCACGCCCGTGGGAAAACAGCTCCACGACCTCGGCTATTTCAACGCCGAGGAGCTAAAATGGGAACTCAAGAAAACAAACGTGGCATCCAGTAACTTCCAAAACTCAAAGGTCCTAAGTATCGCCGCCACCGAAACCTACTATCGGAAGATGACGTTCGACGAACTCAAAGAGGCTATGCAGACCCTTCGCCGATACATCAAGGCCAACGGAGATCGTGACCTTCGCATCGCATCGCACGGAGACGGACATGACGAAATATCTCCATCCATGCTCCAGCGGATACTCGAAGAAACTCTTTCCGAGATCGACTGCAGAATCGCCATATGCACGGGAAGAATTGAGACACCGCCAGCCTCAGAGCGCCCCGACATCATCAAACAATGGCACACCGACCACATCGGAGGCCGTAAGGGCGCTCGGAAAACCTACGAGCGATTACGGCAAAGGTATCGCTGGAAAGGGATGAAAAGGGACGTGCAAGACACCGTACGATGCTGCCATAGCTGTCAACAACATAAACTTGTCCAGATAAAAACGAGAGAACCGATGATCATCACGGATACACCGGTGGCAGCATAGGAGAAAATTGCGATCGACATCTTAGGCCCATTGCCTCTCACGAAAAAACGCAATAGATTCGCTCTCACAACGATCGATCTATTGACAAAATTCGCAAGGGCCTTCGCCCTCCCCGACATGAAATCATCCACTATCATAAAAACACTCGACCGCGAGTATTTCACTGTCCACGAGACGCCGCTACACATTCTCAGCGATAACGGTAAGTGCTTCGTCAGCACTCGAATGGAAGAATTCCTCAAGGAAAAAAACATTCACCATGCGAAGGCTACCACCTATCACCCGCAGAGCAACGGATCCTTGGAGCGCAGCCACCAAGGAATCGCTGATTATATAAAACATTACATCGGCAAGGACACTGAGTGGGACGACCTCCTTCCATACGCCACACAATCACACAATGCCACCGTGCATGAGTCAACGAAATTCACGCCATATGAGATGGCGTACGGCAAACTCATGAAGACGCCGTCCACGCCACCGCTGAAAGAAGACCTACCAACAGCGACAGGATACGTGGCAAATGTGGCAAGAAGGCTCGACGAATTGGCCGAGATAGGTGGCAATAATCTCAACACAAGCAAAAACGCAGCAAATGTGCGCCACGACAAAGCCTTAAACGTAATGCCCTACCAACCCGAGGGCTCGTCCGCGTGAACCGAAGCAACAAAAGTTCGAACCTTATTACAACGGACCCTACCGTGTCGCGAAGGTTCTCGATGGAAACACCGCGCTGATCGACAAGGGCAACGGTCGCCTAGATCTAACACACATGAACAAGCTAAAACCAGCCTATGTAGAAGGGAGCACCATACCCACCCCGGTGCCCCCGAAAAAACGAGGCCGACCGCCCAAGGCCAGGCCAGCGTGGAAATGAAAAAAAAAAAAAAAAAAAAAAATCCGTCTGACCAGTGGCTTAGCGCCTCCACTGTAGCCGAGACCGGCTGAAAGAAGAGGGGCTCAGCCACAGGCCAGACCAAAATTAGCTGACTTATAATATCTAAATTTTTATGTTTTTTTCCCTCCCACTTTTCCGTCACCACCCTCATCACGCACTTTTCTAACCTCGACCCTGTCAAAACCAGGAAGGACGTGCAGCGGACAACAATGGCAATCGGTCAACGTTTAACACTCCTCGCGATCCTCGCGAGAATCGCATGGGCCAGACCACAGGCAATAGACCTCCCACCATCGAACCACTGGATCACGCCGATCGAAAACAACCCCGGATTGATCTACGAAACGGTAGGACAGATCCGGATCTACCATACGACCTGGAAGCTGGTAACATCGGTGGACATCACGAAGTTCCTACAACAGAAACCCGAAATTACCAACCACTTCGCAGCCCTCGCCAACCACTGTAATCAACTGAGCTTCGGGAGCTGCTCTCACACCGACCTCGCATCACGCCTCCAAGCTACACTGGATGACACCGACAAATTTGCAGAAATTCTGCAAAACTCGGTAGGCAACATCCCAGCGAATTCACGGCGAGATAAAAGATCGGCCCCATTGGGTTTCATTGGCTCCTTAAGCAAAACGCTATTCGGAACACTGAGCGACGAGGACGCCCAGTATTACGACCAGGAAATCGACAAGATGCACGCGGCTCAGCACCGCCTGGCAGAGATAGTTGGGAATCAAACACACATCTTGCGGACCGAGTTCCACGACATCCATCAGGACCTTGCCGCCGTTACCAACCGAACCACGTCGCTAGCCGCACAAGCCGAGAAGCCGGTACAAGAAATGGTGGACCAACGCGATTACGCAAGAGGACTGGAATACCAAGAGTTGGTCACCCGATGGACTATGTAAATGGAACGGCAAGTCCAGGACTACCGCATGTGCCTTACGGTACTTACGACGGCGGTACTCTTTGCAAAGAAAGGGACGATACACCCAGCTATCCTCTCGCCACGACAGCTTATAACCGCCGCCAATAAAATCAAGGGCAATTCCCCGTACGAATTCCCCCTCACTGAAGCAGAACTGCATACGGAATCACTGAACGACGTGAGCACGATCTCCCTGGCCTACACCAAGGGTAGACTGATAGTGGAGATCGAGATTCCGCTCCTAGACCGGAAAGCCCTTCAACCTGCATACGGGACACCCTTGCCCGGCCTCTCAAACCATAGGCAACGTCACCGTCTCCACGTTCATCCAGCCGACCACCCCGTATATCGCAATGACGCCTGACCGCAAGTATTATCTGTTGCCAACGGCCAAATATCTCGGTGAATGCAAAACACACCGGCACCAGCACCTGTGCCAACTTACCCTCCCGCTCTTCATCACGGACCAAAGGAAGACGTGCGAGATTACCATCTTAACCGAGGACAGAAAAATCAACTGGCGATCCTGCGACGTGAGGGCAATTGCAACCCGAGACACGTACTGGAAACGCTTAGAAACCACCAATAGCTGGGTATACTCCACCGCCGAATCGGTCGAACTCAGAATCATGAGGAACAACCAGCAAATTGGGAGCGAAACCCTACGTGGGGCGGGTATTTTGCACCTTTCACCCGGCTGCGTGGCATACACCGGCGCAACACGTCTTACGGCCCAGGAGACTTTAACCACGCGGGTCTCACACACGTACGCACCGACGACAGCGCTCAACCTCACCGCGCTACTACCAACCATGCAGACGGAGGACATCAGGCCTATGCTGAAAACATTGTTGCCCAAAATGAACACATCAGCCAACAGCGGCTGGGATAATTCCGGGAACGCCAAAACCCTCCACGACATCGAGAGGGAAGCAATACGGCAGCAAGACCTGCACCGGGGTCAGCGGAACACAAACGTGACACTATACTCTGGTGCAGGGGGCCTATCCATCCTCATCCTCATCGTCATCGCCGTGGCTGTATACCTGAAACGCAACAGCTGGAGTACCGAGCACCGCCTCATGGCCAGGACATTGCAACAACAGGAGCGAACCCGGGTGATCTCGTACCCAATGCAAACGATCCCTGCGGAACCTGGCAGACCCGCACCTACCATGCTCACACCGCACGTCGCCGCAGAAACGTCGGCCGTCGCCAACGCCGCATTCATATCAGACCTGACGTGCTATTAAAAAAAATAAAAAAAAAAAAAAAAAAAAAAAAGGTTTTTGGCAGGAAATTCCAGCGGGGAGGTAAACCACAGAAAGTAGGAGGCAACTACAACTTACTCCGCTTTATTCATTTCCCTCCTCCTCTACCCTTACAAATTCCTTATTGTTACTTATCGGAAGAAGGTTTTTCTGAGAACAAAATAATTATTCACGAACGACCACTCTCCGCTTTTGTGGCCTCGACAAGGCGTTCACTGTGCGTCGACCGCCCCGACACGGGACTCGTCTCCAGCTTCCTCATCTGGCCGGTGCGAAGTGTTGGCGCATGATCTACCGTCCCACCCGTCGTCTCGTTCATACGGTCTGACGGGCGCGTAGCAGTCCCAACCACCCGCTTCCCACGATGGAGGCAACGATCGAGCGTAATAGTACTCGTCATTGGAATCCCGCGCCGAATCGCTGGCGCCAGCAGGACGAATGATAGTCCCGGGAGGAAGATAGACGCCCGACGAGGTCGTATGGCCCTCGAGGAATTCGCATCCCCGCGGCGAACGACCGAAGATCTCCCGGAACCTGATAAGCGCAACCGCTCTTTTGGCATCAACCGGCAAGGGGCCAGGACACTCGCACATCGGGATATCCTCAAGAACGGCGATCCTGGACATCTTCAAGTTATCTGAAAAAAACCCACGCAAATTAGGAAAGGGGGGGGGGAGAAAAGAGAGAACCAAATAAGATATATACTCAAAAATATTTACGTACACCACCACGGGCCAACAACAAATGAAGCACGGCGACTAACTCTCGGATTATATAAAGGACACCCCCACCCCCGGTAACGCGGAAGCGCGCACCACGGGTACCACGTTCCATCTAGGAAGGAAGGGCTGTTACGGACCGATCAACCTGGCAACGGCCAGATTTCGCAATCCGATCGTCTCCACGGCGCGATGAGCGCATTCCACGCCGGCGGTCAACCCCGTGTGGAAATCGCCCAAATCGCCGCCTCAGCAGCACAATTCGGCTTCACCGAAGCTATCGCCGCAACACCGCTCACGCGCTGCAGGGTCAGCGCGGCCCATAATATTTTCTCAAAATGCAACGGCCCCGCGGGTTCTTCCCAAAACTCAGCGGGCCCGAGAGCCCTTCTCGAAATGCAACTGCCGATTGAGAAGTTGACCCGATTGACAAATCAACTTCCCAATCGACGACCGACATATTGTTCCCGGTAACCCCCACGAGCTCCTTCCCCAAAGCAACGAGGGTCCGGACAGACCAAAACTCTTCAGTCTTAACTGATTTCTCGGTCTTAACAGACATCGGTCAACCGGTTCCCGTGCCTTAGTGGTATGTACGTTTCACGTACTTAGAGCATCGTGTGTGTTACTGCGAGGTTCCGGAAACCCCCATAGTTTCAACCGAGAATTTTATTAAAACAATTGTTCTTATAACACCGTGTGAGTGTACGAGTCCGGCGAGTCGAATCGTATTCTACACGCTCGACTTCTGCCGACTCAGCGAAACCTCGACATCGTAGTGGCAGCGACGAGGGCTCATCTGTGTAAGCCACTACGAGCGTGTTTGCTAGTGTGAAGAATAAACAAGTCGAAGCCATCTTTTGTGTATCATTTCTACGGCCTAGAAGGCCGTCGCAACCGACCTTCCCGACAATCCCAGCAATTCGCAGGCGTCAACAGTTCGGACACACACACACACACGCGGGGACTGGAAAACCAGGTGAGGTGAATACCCCTCTTTAAACAGGACAGGGATCCACGCGTCGGAATCCTGACTAATCCGAACGCGATAATAAAACATTAAATATTAGGCCGTAAATACGAACCTAACACCTTCATGATTTTGTTTGAATTTTTTTGGCTACCCGTTTTCAAGATATCGATTTTTAAAAAATGACGTTATTTCAAGTCCATAACTTTGAGAAAATTTTGCTAAATTGGACGAATGATTTGAAATTTTTCTTTTTAAACGCACGTTTGATAAAAAAATATCAAACAAAATTTTCAAATCGTATTTCTATAAGATTTTCATGTAAATTATTGATTTACAAAACACACGTACTGATCGAGTTTCTTGAAATTTTGTTGTAAAAAACTGTCATTCATTTCGCAACTCAGGTGGATAATGGCACAACGAAGGAATCCATTTTTTCCATTTTTAAAATTCCATATTTTAGTTATCCGTATTGAAAATAAATTCTTTTTTCAGGCTCACGAGCAACCGTCATTGTTATGTATGAAATTAAATAGATATATCTCAAATAAATATATTATCAAAAAAAAATATCTTTTTAAATATAATAAATAAAGTAATTATATTATGCAAACAACAAAACCTAATATAACATAAAAAAGAACATGATAACATTTTTTATTCACATGCAATAAAGCGAGCAATGCAGCGAGATCACTCACTTATTAGAAATTTTAAAAAATATTGCGTATCGTTAGTTTCTAACGAGATAAAATATGATGTGTAGTATGTTTTTACAAAATTTGTTGTGATAAAAATAATGTAAATTCCTTTGACTCTTTAATCAAGAACTGCATAACTTTAAAAAAAAAATGTATGTCGAAGTTGTAACAAAAACACTATATTTTGGGATAAGGTTATTTATAACATAATAAAAAATTATTTCGTACTATTTATCTAATAATTTTTTTATTAGTCTGAGATACGATGGAAAAAAAATATTAGAAACTTTCAACCTTTCAATATAGTACAAAAAGTTTTCATCAATGGGTTTTGTTTCGCTATCGACAAAATAATAGTGTACGCGTGGAGGTGAACGACTTTCGAAAACTATATTTTTTTGTATGTTTTTCGTTATTCATTTTTCTATTTTATAAAGCAAAGTAACATGTCAGAAAAAAAGATTTTTTTCACAATAACTTATTATTTTGATTATGAGAATGTTACCTTGTTTTATAAATCAGAACAAAATTACAAAAAAAAAACACCAAAGTTTTTGAAAATCGATCACCTCCTTGTAGTGAAAAGTGGAAAACGCTTCCAAACGGCAAAGAAACTACAAAATAATTGGTGTACATGTACTTACAAGGAAACTGTCTTGGAGGTCAACCCGAGATGAATTGCATAAAATTTGGCATGTTGGTAGAATGAATAACAATAGGCGATGCGTATCGTGCCAAGATTGATTTTGAAGGCGTGAAATGCACCCTCGAAAATAGGGTTTTTTATCCTTCTTTATCGATAACTATTGAACAGTCCAAGATGTGAATAAGTTACAAACTGCAACAAAATTTATTTTTTCCCGTATTATATATACTGGAAATGAGCATGATGCAGATCAACAAATTTCATATTGTTTATTGCAAAAATGAACATTTTTCATGCGTATCTTCGAGAATTTTCAGCATATTGGGATGTAAATTTGTATACACATAGATGATGGAAAATGAGCGGATACGTATTTTTTTGTTTTTCCGATATCTCATAATGAAGGGGTTCAAACTGTTCTTCGGTATTTTAGTCAAGTGCATCGCACGATCGGCTAGCCCTTTGCACATTCCGGGCCAAAATCACGTTCATATAAGTTTGTTCCAATCGTGTTCTTACAGTGCATTATCGACGCAACCTCGTAAAAATGGATTGCAATGCAAGTATAATTAGTGGAACGAGTCGATACAATTTTTTTAATTTTGGTGGAGCGTCATTTAGGGGTGAACGCACACTAAAAACCGTGTTCATTCGTGAACGGGCCAAGATAAAAAGAAAGGTTCCAAGGGATAAAATGTTGCATTCTTCGACTAATACATATTCATAATGATGATGTCGAATACAACAACAAATGGCATATGTTTAGTGCAATTGGTCGAGAATAATTGGTGGAAATCACTCTTCAATTTTCCGCCAATATCGACATAAAAGTACGAAATGCTTTTGCTATTACAGAATAATTTCGTGCTTGGAAAAGTGAGTGGATTGCTATCGAATTTTTGTGGAGACATTCGCATCGACGCGTACTGCTTTTGAAGTACAATAGGGTCGGGAACTTTCATAATCATATTACAATAAAGATAGTCGTGATAAAAATCTTTGAAACGTAGAGTTTTTTTACACCACGCACAAGTACGAGTCAATGTTATATGTGACGTGCGCTTCGCAATTTCGATCAGTAAACATACGTGCAATAGACAACCGACCAGGATGAAAATTGGCAGGTAGACAGAACATTATGGCAAAAAGAGGGTCTTGGTATTTGTTTTTAAAATTGTTGCCATAATTCTCTAAATACCCTCAAATCCCTCCTGGGCGGGAAAACATAAGAACGATGTTTTTGAATCGTTCGGCACCTGCAATACCATTTCCAAAATTATGAAAAATGTATACCAAGAGTCACTGTCTGCTATAATTTTTTGTGTATCTGTCAATTTCATCGGTTGTTCAGTGTTTGCTGGAGTACTAATTGAAACTTCAAAGCACACGTCACATGTAACAGTGACCAAAAAAAAATATTATATATATTTATTTATAAGATGAATATTTCCGATAGTTGCATCGACTTTATCATAGTGGCTGAATAGACAATTAACGCGCAATAGAAATACGCACGTTTTACATTTTATTTCATTGCATTCGGTGGAAAAATGCGCGCTAGCAAACTATTCAACGGCTATGGCAACGTCAATGCAACTATCAGATATATTCATTGTGTATATACATATATACATATATATATATTCATTTATTGATTATTTAGTCATTTATATATAAAATACATGTTTGTTCTCAACAGTAGCCCGGAACGGTAGCCCGGAAAAATGGGGTTTCTACTTCTAAATTATTGGAAAAAATACCAAGGTTCACTCTCTGGCACCTTTATCTATGCAGTGTCAATTTCAGCTCGATCGGTTTCTCATAGCGGGCGTAAGGTTTGTTTGAATTGTAGCTTCGCGTCTCTCGACGAAAGCCGCCGTTGGAAGCGACATATATTCGTACATGCGTACCCATAGCCGCATCGCGCGCTAGCTATCTATGTCATGGCAACGTCAATGCAACTATCGTGAATATTCATTGTACACACACACACACACACACACACACACACACACACACACACACACACACACACACACACACACACACACACACACACACACACACACACACACACACACACACACACACACACACACACACACACACACACACACACACACACACACACACACACACACACACACACACACACACACACACACACACACACACACACACACACACACACACACACACACACACACACACACACACACACACACACACACACACACACACACACACACACACACACACACACACACACACACACACACACACACACACACACACACACACACACACACACACACACACACACACACACACACACACACACACACACACACACACACACACACACACACACACACACACACACACACACACACACACACACACACACACACACACACACACACACACACACACACACACACACACACACACACACACACACACACACACACACACACACACACACACACACACACACACACACACACACACACACACACACACACACACACACACACACACACACACACACACACACACACACACACACACACACACACACACACACACACACACACACACACACACACACACACACACACACACACACACACACACACACACACACACACACACACACACACACACACACACACACACACACACACACACACACACACACACACACACACACACACACACACACACACACACACACACACACACACACACACACACACACACACACACACACACACACACACACACACACACACACACACACACACACACACACACACACACACACACACACACACACACACACACACACACACACACACACACACACACACACACACACACACACACACACACACACACACACACACACACACACACACACACACACACACACACACACACACACACACACACACACACACACACACACACACACACACACACACACACACACACACACACACACACACACACACACACACACACACACACACACACACACACACACACACACACACACACACACACACACACACACACACACACACACACACACACACACACACACACACACACACACACACACACACACACACACACACACACACACACACACACACACACACACACACACACACACACACACACACACACACACACACACACACACACACACACACACACACACACACACACACACACACACACACACACACACACACACACACACACACACACACACACACACACACACACACACACACACACACACACACACACACACACACACACACACACACACACACACACACACACACACACACACACACACACACACACACACACACACACACACACACACACACACACACACACACACACACACACACACACACACACACACACACACACACACACACACACACACACACACACACACACACACACACACACACACACACACACACACACACACACACACACACACACACACACACACACACACACATACGTGACGAAGACGTCTCTATATATATATATATATATATATATATATATATATATATATATATATATATATATATATATATAGAGACGTCTTCCTGCCCAGGTCAAGTGCCGCCACCTGTCACCGCACCTGAAAATGAAATTAGAATTAGAAAAGGACAGAATAAAGATTAATTCATGGAAAATGGGATAGAGGGAAGAGTTTCTCCAAGGTAGAAGGAAAGAAGAGAAAATATATAAGCGAGGAAAAATAAGGAGATGATACCGAAATTTCACAGACTTTGACAGCGAGAAAGTTTTGAGAAAGCTGGTACATTGCTCTCCGAAAGGAAAGCGAGGGTGGCTAACTCGAGACCGACTCGCTGGAGAGGAAAAAGGGAATAGACGGGTTAAAGTATAGAAATTTTGGACCAAAAATTGTATCGAATATTCCATTGGATTCAAAAGCGAGAAATTCTCAAGAAGGCCGGTACATTGCTCTCCGAGAGGAGAGCGAGGGTGGCTATCTAAAGAACAACTCGCTGGCGAAGAGAAGGAGAGAACGGGTTGAAGTAAACTAATTTTTGGAGAAAGGTTAGAACGAGGAAAGCCGAGAAGTTTCTAAATTCAGAAGTCAAAGAAGAAGCAAGGTACGCAAAGGCGCAGCGGAAGAAGAATCAATACTTGCGGAGTTACACCAAAGAAACGACACGCAAGGCGAGAACAGCAGAGCGGTCCCTCAGCAAAAGACTCACAACAATTACAAGAAGCAAGACAGTGGAGAGAGGAGGAAAACAGAGAAAGAAATTCTAAAAAACTTACCAATATCTAAATCCTGGTAAATAAATCACTAGCAGTGGTACGACCAAAATCAAGCAGCATAAAAAGGCATAGTCCTTCCAAAAGCAAAAGCATAGTCCTTCCAAAATCAAGAAGCATCGTATATCTTAAGCAAGCTGACTCAAGTCCTGCAATAAAAAGAAAAGGGAGCAGCAGAATACTAATGCAACGAATAATCAAGAAATAACAAGGCGCGGACTCACCCATAGAGAAAACAAATCTGGGTACACCGCCTCAATTAACGACGAGGCCACACGGCGGCTCTAAAAGAAAACAAGAAAAACAGCAAAAGCACCCACGACAAGCTTAAGAATTAAAAAGGGACTTACCGTGCCGAATTAATCCTTGGAACAAGTCGTACAACACGAATACACTTATGCGATTCACTGCGGCACCGCCATCTTAACTGTCAACCAGCAAGAATCGATTCCCATCGATTACGACGCAGCTAATCAGACCGGGCAGGAGAAAATTATCATTACGGAACGCGCCAATCACCACGCAGCAACGGCCGGTGATACGCGCCAATCAAAGTCGAAGAGCGAAAGTGGACAATTAGGATAAGGAACTGTGTGAACTTAGAAGCATAAAGATAAAATAAAGAATAATATCAATTTTTTTTTACATCTACCCCTCAATTTCTTTCGAGTCCATACAGAACATTTCAATATATATATACAGTGTGCGCCAGAGAAACTTACTTATTTGAAACCATTCCCGCGCGGTGAGTTAGGCGGGCAGAGGGGCGAGAGGGGGCGCATCTGGAGGGGGAAGTTCCCAAGTTTGTTTCTCCCTCCAGTCAGTTGCCATCATGCTCTGGTTTAAAGAGCAGCGGGCCTTGGCAGTCGAGAGCTTCTTTTCTAACGGTCGCTCACTTGTTGCTACGCAACGTGCCTTCCGCGCTCGCTTTGAAATTCCTCCTCACAGACTCGTTCCTGGCCGTAATTCGATTCTGTCGTGGGTTATCTCATTTCGGGAGTGTGTAAGTGTCGCTAAACCCAGAAATGGACTTCAACGGACCATCAGAACTCCGGAAAATATCGAAAGAGTGAGGCAGTCAGTTATGCATTCTCCCCGGCGTTCGGCTCGCAAACACGCAGCTGCTATGGAAATTTCTGAGACCACTGTTCGACGAATTCTCCATGAAGACCTCCAATTTCATCCCTATAAATTAGCTGTTGTGCAAGAATTAACTGAACGCGATTTTGTTGCCTGTCAAAATGCATGTGGAATGCTGATTGACAACCTGCCTTGATTTGACTCCATGCGATTTCTTTTTATGGGATTATTTGAAATCCCTGGTTTATGTCGATCGACCACGGACCATAGCACACCTCAAGAACAACATTCGCGACGCCATTGCCAACATACCGATTGATATGCTGCAAAGAGTGGATACGAATTTCAAAAATCGACTTCATCAGTGTATGCGCAATGGGGGTCGCCATTTATCTGATGTCATTTTCAAGACTGCATGAAAAAAAATTGGGATATTGTATTCTCAAATAAAAAAAAAATTTAAAACAATAACTGAAGTACTTTTGTTTTTATTGACCTTACAAATAAGTAAGTTTCTCTGGCGCACCCTATATATATTGTAACGTAGTTCGCGTGGGGACTCGAGAAAAAGTAAAGTAGTCGAGACGAAGGAAGGTGTTGGTAAGTTAGATTTTATTGCTACTGATAGATACACAAAATATGTCGCGTGAGCCGTAGCGTGTACTCTCGCTAAGTACCCACGGTTCACTTAATTAGCCGCGGTATGCATATCGGCGCTGTGATCTCTGCGAGTTTCCTGTCAATGCTGATACGTTTAATCGATGGCGTATCGGCAATCAATATGGCCGCGGCCGTGACATGTGCGCGCGAGTGTGATTATTGTTTTTGTACAAGTTTTGGTTTTTCGTGTAGTGCAAAGTGTCTTTTGTCGTTTTTCCCGGATAATCTGATTTGGTGAGTGTTTTACTGATGCGCGTGTCTAATTCGTTCGTTTGCTTTATATGTAGTTTTCTTTTTTCAGGTGTTGACACGTGGACTCATCTGCGGCGGTAATTCTCTTCGTGTATTGGATGGACGTTCTCTCGCCGTTGGATCTTAGATACGTTGTTTTCTAATGTGTGTTCAGAGTCTTTCTCTCGTATTAATTGTGAAACTGTTTTTCAGGTGAGTGTCGAGAGGGCTGTGCTGCGTTGCCACTCCTGCCCTGGGGCTGCGCCGTTTTGATTCTGCGCTCCAGCTGAAGTCTGCGCCTCCTGGTTCTTCCTGCGCCTCCTAGTAGTTGCGGTGTCTCTGGATGCTCGCTGCGCCTCCTGATTCCTGTTGCGCCTCCTCAGACTACCTCGACCCCGGTAAGTTAATCTGATTTGAGCTTGCCCTGAAGGTCGCTCACCCGCTGACTCCGCTGCCACAATACCAAGGTATTGTGCTGCTCCGCCGGGGTTATTGCTTCCTTCGAGTGGTTCGCTCTTATCAGAACCGATTTCAGAGGTACCTTTCTCGTTTATTTGTTGCCATTTTATATTCTCACAAACATTATTTTGTTTGCGAGATTTGTTTTTGTTGTCCGCCATCTGACGGTTGTTTATTTAACTTACCGGTGTTTATTTTGTTTACAGGTCACATGGTCGGTCATCATTTGGACCGTTATATTGTCCCCCAAATTTTTCGGTGAGTAGCCTGCGTATCACCGTGAAATTTCTTCCTCTCCATTCGCGCCTTTCGCTGTCTATCCCGTTGTTCCTGTGTTGGTGATTAGCTATAGGTTTTTACAAAATTTTTGTAATACTTTTCCGATTTTTTCGTTATTCGTTTTGCAAACAGACTTTTTTTTTTTTTTTTTTTTTTTATATAAAAACTTATTTTATGTCGATGTCATGGACATCGTATCCTCCTCTTCTTCTTCTTCATCCTGCTTCTCTTCTTCGTCCCTCCTCCCCCATATTTCGTCGAATCGGCAGTCGGGTGTTGTATCTATTTCCTCCTCGCTGTCTTCAGGTTCGTCCCACCAGCCTTCTGGCACTTCATCCAGGACGCTCAAATTGATGTTTTGCCACCATGTGTCGTTGTCGTTGTTGGCCGACGTATTTGGTTGTTCCTCTGGTTTGCTCGGATGTTGGTGCTCGTACTGTTATACTTTTCGGGTATTTTCCTCCGTGCTACTTAACTGTGGTCCTTCGCAGTACCACCTGAAGGTTTGTGTTTCCCACGTCCGGTGGCCCAGTCCAAAATGGGTCACGATATTTCTGTAGTCTCTTGAAGTTGATACGTGGGTGAGTTGCCCCCAGATTGCGTCAGTGCCTGTGGTGGTTGGGAGCCTTGTCAACTTCCATTTTTCCCCTACCGTCCATTCCCGTAGGAATCGGATGCCTTCGAAATCGTATTCTTCTTGTATCGGGCTGATCCCTCTGATCCCGCATGGTATCGTCAAAAATGGCGTGTCTTTCATCCATTGCGGGGCCGTGTAGAGTTGGTCTATGCTGTAGGCGAACTCACCCCCGTAGTCCCCCAGCCACGCGTACGTCAGTAGTATAGCGGCCACTATGGCGACCCCCACTCCTTCCCCCACTCCTTTTCCCCCACTCCGCGGTCGCCGAGTTCGCCGTGCGCTCGAGCGTTCGCGGATGCGTGGGCGGAGAGGTGCGCGGGGGGAGGAGGGGGATGGAGGGTGTCGGCATAGTGGCGCGCTGTTCTTTATTTATTTATTACATTTTTTAATTTATGATAATCAATATATATATATATATATTTGGATTGGTGATTTTTGGCGCTCTTTTGCCCCGCTCCGCGCCAAACCCAAACTGGTAATATATATATTCTGTATTTATTTATTACATTTTTTAATTTATGATAATGAATATATTCGGATTGGTGATTTTTGGCGCTCCTTTACCCCTCTCCGCACCAAACCCAAACTGGAGATATACGAGGGTGGGGTGAAAAGTTTCCAGCCTGACCAAGAAATGGCGCCACTAGGTCTACTTTTGGAGTGGCGTCCTATAGAACCATTCCTACCAAGCTTGTATGTAAAGTTCCGGCCCAATCGCTACGTTAGTTTGCATTTGAGAGCACATTGCGCGAGACCCTTCCATTGTTTTCGTGAAAATGGAAAAATTGGAAAAACGTGCTGTCATCAAATACTTCTATTTGAAAGGTTTTACACCAAAACAAATAAAAGAAGAGATGGATTCAACACTAGGAGACTCCTCCCCATCATATTCAACTATTAAGCAGTGGGTTTCTGAATTTAAAATGGGTCGTGTGAGCACCTCTGACGAGCCTCGCTCAGGACGGCCCGTTGAGGTCACAACTTCAGAAATGATTGAGAAAATCCATAAAATAGTGTTGGAAGACCGCTGGTTGAAAGTGCACGAGATAGCTGAGACCTGTAGGATGTCAGCTGAACGTGTGCGAAATATTTTGCACAACCATTTGAACATGGAAAAGCTGTGTGTAAGGTGGGTGCCGCGTTTGCTAACGCTCGACCAAAAACTGCTTCGAAAAACCATTTCTACCGACAATTTGGCGCTGTATAGGCGTAATCCAAACGAATTTTTGCGCCGATTCATAACTGTTGATGAGACTTGGGTCCACCACTACACTCCTGAAAATAAAGAACAGTCAAAACAGTGGGTTGGAAAAGGGGAACCAACTCCAAAGAAGGTAAAAACAATTTTATCGGCAAACAAGATTATGGCTACTGTTTTTTGGGATGCGAGAGGAATTATATATATTGATTACCTTGAAAAGGGTAAGACTATCACTGGTCAATACTACGCAGAGTTATTGCAACGTTTGAAGCACGAGGTGCAAATTAAACGACCTCATTTGGCGAAGAAAAAAATTTTGTTTCATCACGATAACGCACCAGCGTATTTGTCGATTATTGCCATGTCCAAAATCCACGAATTGAAGTTTGAATTGATGCCGCATCCTCCCTACTCTCCAGACTTAGCCCCCAGCGACTATTACCTGTTTCCTAACCTCAAAAAATGGCTTGGCAGTAAAAGATTTAAGAGCAACGAAGAAGTTATCGAAGCTGTAAATCAGTATTTTGAGGAGCTTCATGAGTCCACGTTTAAAACTGGTATAACTAAATTAGAACACCGTTATGAGAAATGTATCAGTGTTGATGGAGATTATGTTGAAAAATAAAGCAAAAAAAATTTTTAAAACGTCGTTTTTCTTGGTCAGGCCGGAAATTTTTCACCCCACCCTCGTATATATATATATTCTGGCTAGATGTATTAAATCTTACATTATAAAGTTTTACGTATCGATGGTATATATTGTGACGAGGCGGTACTCTCCTCGCAGATCGCGCTCGCTATTAATATTCGTGAGGAATATAAGCAGGAAAGAAAAGCAGAGTCGCGACGCCTCGCTCCCGTGAAAATAAAAGAAATAGAAGGACACACTCTGTCGGCGAGGCTTCCTTTATTTACAGAGAGCGGTCGCCAACCGTCAGCAGCAACGACGAGAGAGAGCGACGCTGAGCGAAGGAAGAAGGAGCGAGAGGGATGGCTGCGCCGGCGATCGAGGAGCGATCGCCGCGAGACCCCCACCTTCGCCGGCAGAGGAACGCAGAGGAACAAGGGAGCGAGGAGAACGCACGAGCCGGCGGACACCGAGAGAAGAAGTAGATTAAGAAATCAGTTAGAATTTGGAGACCGTGAGAGTTAGAATTTGGCGAGCGTTAGAGATAAAGGGTGGCGATTAGCGGAGAAAGAGAGTAAATTAGGAGTAAAGTAGACAGTGAGAAAGCGAGGATTGTTCGGAGTGAGAGACGGAAGGTGGAGAGACTGTGGAAATTTCGAGTGTGAGAGTAACGAGTGCGAGAGTGAGAGAGAACGGTGAAGAGCGGAACGGGCAAGCGAGGATTACAGTGACGAGAGCGAGGGAGAGGGAGACGGAGCGAGCGGGAAGCGAGAATCAGGACCAGCCGGAGAGTGAGAGCGAGAGAGAGGGACGATCGCCAGGAGAACCGCTGTGCGACGGGCGAGAGCGAGGACCCGAAAAATAGACAAGGTAGGCGCACGAGGTGCAATTCTTTTCTTCGGCGGGTTGAACCACCGTATAGTCGTACGTGAGGCGGTGGAGGGGGTCCGTCCCGCGCTCCTCATATTCCCGAATCGGTGGCGGGGTTCTTCCGGCATCTCCGGAAGACCGCCAAGTTTCGCTGAGTCGAATTCTCCGCGAGGAATTAGAGTAAGAAAAATTGTAGAGTAAAATACGATAATAAAACGTCAATTGTTTTCTGTATTGTAATTCGTTGGTGCTCACCCGTTATTTCAACTCAAAATTAACTCAGTAGTAGATTGCCCTCCGAATCCCCCCCCCCCCCTTTTCTTCCCTGAGTGAAGCTGAGGCGAACGTAGAATCGAACGTGCCCTTGGTATTTCGGGCAGAAAGAAATACCTGGCGCCCTAAGCAAAACGCGAAAGGCAATAGAATAGAGATGAAAAAGGAGACACGGGCGTCATTAGAGATTTTATGACTGGTTGCTCGCCACCTGTTTTACGCGAAATTTTCAGGGAACGAGCTCGTCACAATTTTCTGGCGCCCAACGTGGGGCCGTGGCAAAATAAAATTTCGTACCGAGTGCAGGTGTACTCGAACGGCTGTGCTGAGAGCCGAGAACGAAATTTTGCGTGAGCAACGAGAGCCGAGCGAGTGTCGCGCGCGATGTAAACACGACGCTCGCTCTCACGGTCGAACGGACATAGAAAAAAATAGTGCGAATAATATTTCGAAGATACGCTGTGCGACGACGACGAAGAATTGTCGAGTCGTTGTACGAAATATTTTATTTCGAGAAAATTAAAGTCGTTGTATCGAAAATTATATACGGGAATTTTCGGTGTATCGAGGTACTCAACCACGTGCGAACTTTGACTGTAGGATACAGTGCGCACTCGGTTAAGTGAAAGGACTCGACACGACAAAAATAATTCGCGAGGTGAATAAATTATTTTTGGCATCCGCGAAAAATAATCGGCACGGTAAACAAATAAATAAATAATTGGTGGTGGTCACGAAAAACAAATCGCGCAGTGAATAAAATAAATTTAAAATTCAGGAAAAATAAGTCGATCGTAATTAAATAATTTTTGAAGTTTCAATAAATAATGCGCATCGTAATTAAATAAGTCTCGATGTTCTAATTAATAATTCGCTCCGCAGATCAATAATCTTTGATGTTCCCGACAAATAATTTCTCGAAAAAAAAGCAAGTTGAAGGGACGAGAATTAATTTGAAAATATAATAAAATATCGGCCGCGGATGATTCACCGAATTCGACGGCGGCAAAATAATTAGTGGAAAAATTCGCGAAAATAAAATCGCCCGGGTAATTCGCTAATTTATTAAGTCTCGCAACCGACGTGTTGGACAATGCCTGTGGACCCGACGCTGAGCGAAACCAGCCCTCCTGAGGAGGGGGGAGGCAACGTCAATTCGGCCACGAGTGTCGACGTGGACGTGTCGAACGTAAACACGCGTGAGCGCCGACCGCGCATACCGGACACCTTGCAGTGGGTAGACGTGATATCGGAAGACGATGTTCGACAATTATTACGCGCGGCGGGCGCGAGTGTCGAAGGAACGAGTGCGGTGCTTCGCGATAGACTCCGAAGGTGTAAGCTCCGCGAGAAGGGATACTCGAGCATCACGTGGGGGGCGAGTGACCAAATTCACGAGGATGGCCTCGAGAAAGAAGTAGCTCAAATAGACAAGTTCGATACTGAGAAAATTCGCGCGATTCACCGAGCGCTATTCATCGACCCGACTAGTGTGTCAGCAGTGACGCGAAACCGGCTGCGAGAGTGGGTATCGAGCGCGTCACGAGCCACGAGTCAAGATGGCGGCTCGAGACCAGTGAGCCCCGCGGATGGAGCCCGAAGCGCGAAGTCGAGCATAAGACGAAGTACCGGCATGATCGCAGAAACGAGACCGGCGGCGACTACGAGGGAACCTCACGGTAGGAGATCGGTTGCACCAAGCGCCGAGGATCAGCGCATGGTGGAGGACCTGTGGACGACAGGACAAGACGCGAGCAGCTCTCGTCAACTGAGCAAGGCCTCGAGAAGAGTCCATGGGGACGTGCCATAGGGGATGCAGGTGGTTGGCGAGAGTCGCACTGCGTCGAAGCCGAGGAAGGCGCCTGCGCCAAAATACCGCGAGATCGGCGTGCAGACCGACAGCGACATCAGCGAGCAAGGCAAATGGCAACTGCCGAAAAGGAGGAAAACCCGTCGAAGGACGTCTCCGGAGGAATCGACCGATACCGAGCCAATTTCGAAACGCCGCGCGAACCAACCGAAGAACGGAGCGAGGAAAGGCTCCGCCCCACTCATACGACACGCGAGAGATCCTGAGGAATATTCGAGTGATTCGTCGTCATCATCCCTCGAGTCAGTGGTTGTACCCAGAAACAACCAACCATACGCGAGGAGCGATGTTGAAAGACCGCGAAGGAGACGCGACCTTCGAAGAAGCTCGGACGACGATAGCTGGGAACGACCGAGATCGGGAAGGCACGCCCGTGATATTGGGGAAGTTGCGCGGAAATGGCAACTGAAGTTTACCGGAGACGACGATTTCGGATGCGAAGAGTTCATCGAACAACTCTACGAGAAAATCAGTGCGTCGGATATTAGGTACAACGAGCGTCTCCAAGTGTTGCCGGAAGTGTTGAAAGGCCATTCGGTGGTACCGATCGAACCGCGACGAGTGGGAAGAATGGCGCGACTTCCTACACGACTTCCGTGCATGGTTCGGATCCGATCACGACCAACAAGGACTGAAGGATGACATCCGAGCTAGGACGCAGGGTTCGGATGAATCGGCAAAGGATTACTTAATCTGCATCCAAAGACTATACAATCGGCTGCGTCGGAAGAAAAGTCTAAAGAGCCAGCTGGATCGAGTGTACGCAGGATTGAGACCAGAATACTGGGACAAGCTGGACCGAGACGAGGTCCGCACGTATGCTCAACTCGTCGAGCGAGCGTCACAGGTCGAACGATGGTGGGCTCGAGCAAAGACGCGCCGACCGCCACCGTCGAGGAGCGAATGCCATGTAAAAGAGTTTGCATGGGTCGCAAAGACGAACGCTGCAACGAAGTCAACGTATCTGAAGAAATCGTCGACCCAACGATATCGCACCTACGAGGTTAACGCTGTGGCGAACAGCCGGGAAAAACGAGTGAACGTGGTGGAGGAAGCTGCGCCGAAGAGACGCTGAAGGAGGGGGCGTGAGAGCAACGGCGCACAGGTTGCATCGACGGAAGCCACGAGGCCGTCAACGTCGGATGCGAACGCTGCAGCGAAGCCTCCAGCAAATTCCGCCAGCAATCGCCAGACGCAACGGCAGTCTGGTGGGGGGAACAACGGAAGCAGTAGGCCAAACCCAGAGAATCGCACTCCTGGAAACGCTGCTTCCCGTGGTTCAGGAAGTTCAGCAAGAAGAACTCCACTATTTTGTTTCAACTGCGGTGACGCGGGTCACTTCAGCCGGGATTGTGAAAAGACGAAGGTGCAGCTGTGCATAGGTTGCGGCAGAAAAGACGTGACTGCCGAGAACTGTGGCTGTGCCTTCTCAAAAAACGAGAATCGAGCCTGGCTACGGCGGGACAGCCAGCGCTCCGCGTAAACAACCCGCCAACGAAAGGCGAAGAGTCGGAGCTAAATCTTCTTCCCCCTTCCCCTATTCCCAATCAGCCGAGCGTTAATAGGGTAGAGCGGGTGAGCACTGAGATAGGGAAACATGTACTTACAGGTGCAGCGAGCTCTCCGTACGCCAATGCATCGGCAAGCGTAGAGAAAATCGACACAGGTGAGTCCCCCTACGGGCCGATCGGCATCTGGACACTCGACGATTCGGAAGAATCGGACGAAGAAGTGCCAGACACGCACGTTATTGGCGAGACGAATGAGGCCAATCGCGATGAGAACGTTGAAAGAGAAAACGGAAATCGCGAAAACGGGGCGCGCGACCAACGGTTCGAACAAGAAGTTCCGGTTGAGGTAAACACGAGATTTTCTTCTGCATTTCCCGCTCCACCGAGAGAGTGGAAGCGCGAACCGGGACGGCAGAGAGTTTTCGTGTCACTAGAGATCGGTGGAAGGCATCTCGAGGCGTTAGTGGATAGCGGTGCGACAACTTCCGTGTTTGGGCGCATCGGCAGCCATATCGTTAATGAGCTAGGGATACCGTACCGACAATACTCGACTGCGTGACGATGGCAAATGGTACAGTAGAAAGAGTAGTCGGGGAAGCGTTGTTCCCGATTTCGTTGGATGGGGTCCAAAACTGGCTCCCCACCATAATCGTGCGTAATCTAAAATCAGACTGTTTATTGGGCATGGACTTCATGCACGCGTTCGGAGTAAATGTTTGTGCCGGGCGCGGAGTCTGGTCATTAGATGAGGTCGGTATAGAACACCCGATAATGAAGCCAAACGATGAGCTTGCAGCAATCGGGTTATGTTGCGGACTTCAAGAACTAGGACGCGACGAACAGAAAAACTTGGAACAGATGCTCTCAGGGGTGATCCGGGCTCGCGCGTTGGTCGTTTGAATTGTCCGGATACAAAATGAAAATCGAGTATAGAAAAGGTACCGAAAACGAAGCGGCGGACGCGCTATCGCGGATGTTCGAGGACGTGGAACTAAATGGTGATGCTCAAGTCGATTCGCTAGGATATTGTTTCGAAATCGGTTGGTATCAGGAAAGGCTGAACGCTATTCGTCGAAATCCTCGCGAGTTTCCGGATTGGCGAGTGGAAGGCCGTGCCATTTATTTCTATCGTCCGAACGCAATCAAAGACGCGATAGGTGAGGATGTGGACGCGTGGAAATTAGTAGTACCGTCGGGAGATCACGAAACTTTGTTGGAACAAGCACATGACGCGGAGCAATCGGGTCACCCCGGGGTAGACCGAACGTACCGTCGACTAGCTAACAATTATTATTGGCCAGGGATGTACCGGGACGTGAAGCGTTACGTAGGCAAGTGCGTTACATGTGCAATGCATAAGGCGAATCAGGCTAGACCAATGGGAATAATGGGACCACGGGTTATTGCTCAGCCGCGGGATACGGTTGCATCCGACGTAATGGGACCGTACCCCAGATCTAAGGCGGGAAATCGATACTTAATTGTATTCGAGGACATGTTCACCCGCTGGATTGAGTGCGTGCCCGCGGCGGCGGCCACAGGAAAAACAATCATGGACGCGTTCCGCGCGAGAGTACTCTGTCGTTGGGGAACACCGCGTAGACTTTTGACGGATAACGGGACTGAGTACGTGAATCAGACGGTACAGAAAGTGACGGACGAATACGGTATTGAACGAATGACGACACCACCGTATCACGTCCAAGCTAATCCCGTAGAGAGAGTCAACCGGAATCTCAAAACAATGATCTCGAGCTACATTTCCGCCGATCACCGCGAATGGGACATGCGTGTAACAGAATTTCAGTTCGCGTATAATACCGCGGTGCACTCGTCTCTGGGGGTAAGCCCAGCGTTCTTGAATCTCGGTAGAGAGCCCAGACCGGCTCAATACTGGACGCGAATCGCGAAGGAAGACGTTCCGAACGTACCAGATCGCGAAAAATGGGTCGAAAGAATGAGCAAATTGGTCGAGTTGAGAGACCTCGTGACGCGTAATAAACGCGAAGCGTCAGCCAAACAGGCCGAGTATTACAATCGAAGTAGAAAGGATGTTCCGTTGCATGTCGGGGACCGCGTATATCGCAGATACCGCGTGTTATCGAATGCCGCGAACAATTTAACTTCGATATTCGCGAAGAAATACGCCGGACGGTTCGTAATAACGAAAATGAAATCGCCGAATGTAGTCGAGTTGTCTGATGATGCTGGTCGACCTGCGGGGACTTGGCATGTCAAAGACCTGAAAATTTCTGTAATTAAGCGAGCCGTGGAGAGCTCGGTGAGATCCTCTGTGTGATAATGTAGTGACATAGGTGGCAATTCCCTCTTGAATGTGTCTGGCTAGAATACGAAAACAGAGCGCTGTGCGTAATGTCGAGCAACGACCAGCTGCGGAGGATTCGTGAGGAGGCACGCCGCCGTTATTACGGGTTAGAAGATACGGTGCCGACACCCCCGGCGAGGGAACCAATGCCCTCCCCGGAGGAGCAGCTCGCCGCTGCCCGGGCGAGGGCGGCGAAGAGGTACGCCGAGGCGAAGGCCGCCGAAAGCGGGACCGTCGAACAGGCTGTGCCCACGGCAGAGGGCCCAAGATCCGACAAGGCTGCGCCAACGGCGGAGAGGTTCAGGCAAACGTTGACCGATGGACCAGTGGTCGGAAAGGCTGTGTCGCAGGCGAAACAAAGCCGACGGGTGTATTGGAGGGTACCGGTGGAGGAGATGGCGGGGCCAAGTCTCGAGGAGGGGGCCGTTTCCAACCGGCCACCCCCAGGGGAAGAGAAACGGCCACGGTCACCCGGCGTGCCAGGCAAAAGGCATGAGCAGCCGGTGAACCCGGGCCGAAGGGAAGATTGGAGGAACCCGATAGAAGAGGTCATCGCGGGACTGACCATCGATGACGTGGAGGAACCCCGGCGACAACCCCCACGCGGAGAGAGGGAAAGAGGATCACCGGGGCCCTTCGCCCTGCGAGACGCCGCGCGAGAGGCGGAAGAAGATGCCGAATGGGGCCGGGCCATCGAACAGGCACGGGCTGCGGCACCTAGAGGGTGTTTGAATTGCCGATCACCGCCCAGATAGACAGATTTACTTGATATTTGCATCATATGTACGTCTTGTATGATGCATAGGAAGGTACACGACTATGTATCCCTTATGAGTGCTCCCATTTAAATCATATTTGTATCATATGATGATTCCCAATATTACATCGAAATGAAGTAAAGTTGCTTTCACGTGAGTATTCATACGGTGAATTCATCAGCACTAGCAAAATCGACTCACGAAAATACAAAAATAAGTACATGCATATGGGGCTCATATGGGCGTCACGGCATGACGATATTGTAGTAGTCAAATGGAACTCATGTCGGGGTCATGACGCGCTGAAGCTATTGTGCTCATACGGACCTCATAATGGCGACATAACTCGATGAAAAAGTTATGATCATATGGAGCTCATACAAGCGTCACGGTGTGATGAAATAGTTGTACGCATATGGAGCTCATACAAGCGTCACGGTGTGATGAAATAGTTGTACGCATATGGAGCTCATACAAGCGTCACGGTGTGATGAAATAGTTGTACGCATATGGAGTTCATATTACCGTCGGGACATGAGGAAATTGTCAATATTGAGATATTTTTGCAATATCGATGAAATCTGCGTTAATAATAAATGAGAAATCGGTTAAAAAACTACGCCCTCGCTATGTACATAACTTATGAAGTTTTAATGTCATAAGTTATGGGAAGCCAGAGCAAGTATTCTCAGCCAATTCTTATTCATATGTAGAACGAATTTCATCTATTGATATTGCAAAAATATCTCAGGTCGGCGATTTTACCATACGATGGTTCAACACGAGGGTGATGGGAACACGAGTACTTCTCTATTATCGTTGCTTAATTTCAACATGAGTTCGATATTGCTTTCCGTGAATTAAAAAATATTCAAGCCATAGATCTAGAAGGCAAAAATACCGTGAACATTGCAACATTGATTTATTAGTATTTTACCATTTATATCAATTAATAGATAATATTTTTCAGTCTTGAATATAAAGTATACTTCTTTCACTTTCAGTCTTTCTGAACTTTTTCTGACTTTCTGACTTAAATTTCAATCAGTTTCACTGTTGGTTAAATTCTAAAAATAGTTTTACGCTTTATTACTAATTATTAATTATAATTTGTCTCTTCGAAAAATTTTCTCGCAGTTCGCCTCCCCTGTACATTGCCAGCAACATTTCTTGCGGTTTGCTTATAAGACCGAAGTGCCTGTTGCACGTCTTCCGAAAAGCTGTGGAGTGTGATTTTTGTTCCCTGATGAGCGAAGGTCTTTTTCACGGCATCTGTAATGTAAGAAGAAAGTAGTCTGCAATTAGTATAAGATTTTGACGCTACGAAACGAAAAATAAAACGGTTTAGATTTTTTGCGAAATTTGACACGTTGTCTTAAAACAACTACTACGAAAAGTAGTTTTGATTTCGTTCATCATTGCCAGGTGAAAACGAACATAATTTTTCATAGTTTAAGCAAATTACCGTAAAAAATGCGCATCAATTTCGAATTGTATAATGCGCGTACTATATTTCCATCTGGGTCTCGTTTGCCTGTCCAAGTATATTCGACTGCTAATGTATTCGTCATTACAATTCGAAAGTATTTGTTCAATGCTTCGCGCGTCGTTTGGGCACCCAATTGCTCCAAATACTCTTGCTATAATAAATCGAAAACAGAAACATTTGACAATTGTTTCTAATGAAACGCCTTCAATAATTTCAACAATCTGTCTAGATACTGTACGAGTACCCTGCTCCCCAATATATCGAACTCTTCTTCGTGATCGTTTTCGAAGGCTTCGAATTCAGCAACAGTTTTTAAAGGAAATCCTTTTGGAGGTTCAAAGAGATGATTTCCTGCCGATTTTTTGACAATCAGCATTGTCTCGATTTTCGTCACTTTTTCCCTGAAAACGATACTTTTCGTTACATTGGTCATACACAGAAATTTGCTGTATTACTGTATTGCTGTAATTGTACTCGAACTGTATTTATATACTTGCCTTATAAATTGTAGTTCACTCAGCACCCTGCGTTCAAACTCCGAGCTGCGAGATGACGGTTCCAACATCGGCCGATTAGAATGTTGAGGCGGAATATATTGGTTGTTCTGTGGAACGTTTTCTCTGTTTCTCCCCGAATCTTCCAAATGGGCAACGTCGATATTTGTTATTGTGTATGATGGATTGGGTTCAAAAAAATGTCTCTCCTGGGCAATTCTGAGGTCCTTCCCAGCAGTTGTTGTAGCTATGATTGGGTATGGTCCGTCATAATCGGCCGGATATGAATGAGCTGATGATTGGGGAATTGGATTGGTAGAATGAAAGTTTTTGTAATTTGGAGTGGTAGTCTCTTCACGTGTTGAGTCCATTTTTCTATATCGTGCTTATAGTGATAATGTGATTAATTGAAGCTGCTATAATAATCGAAACAAACAGAATGAAAGTGTGCAATTATTAGCTTTCCGACCATTACAAATGTTTTTTTACGGAAATTTTTTGAACATCAACATTCTTCATAATCTTGTTCCTAAATTCTCAGATCTGCTTACATATTTGACAACAACGCTATAGCAATAAACGCATCCTCTACGATTTCGCCGCCTTTCCAATGAGGCATCTTAAAACATTTTGCGACGAGCTCATCTAATTTCACGGCTAATTTATGTGGGGCTAGTTTCCCAATTTCATAAACCCCTACAAACGACGACGGAACGCCTTGGCAAGAATAAAAATTTGAAATGTAGGAATAAAGTTGTATGATCATTACGAATTGATTCGTTGAGGCCTTTACAAAGTTGACGACCTCACCGATCTGACCACTCTTCAATAAAACGCAGCAATCTCGATCATTTCCAACTTGTAGTCGAAAATAATCGTATTGCAAACCTTTATATTGAAGAAAGGGTGTATTTGAATACTGAAATTCGTCTGTGATTGGACCAGCATTATGTTGGCGAATCGGTTTAATAACTGGTGGTTTGTATCTTTTGTCCGAACAAATATTTTCTTCCTCTAGGCGACGTGATAGTTGTTGCAGAAGCTGATGGGGTTTTCGGAGATGCTTTCGGAAAAATGTCATGTTGTCTTCATAGGGGAATGCAGAATAGGTGTGAAGGTTCCCCAGTACCCTTACGTCTTCAACCACATGTAGTAAACCGTGGACATTGTACGATAGAAAGCATTCCCCGTAAATTTCCGCACAAAATTCAACATAAGCTCTAAAACTGCGCTCCGCGTACTGTAATTGGTTTTCTGTCGGACATGAAACAAGCACAGAGCGACATGCAGAATGCAACAATAGGAAATGATTATAAAGTTTGTCTGGCAAAATTTGGTGGAAAATTATGGGTCCTGTATACAAAAGTAATGAACAGAATTCTGTGGCTTTGAATTTTGCATATTCTTTCAATGGTTTTGGACGACGAGCGAACTCAGAAGGTAAATACATCCGTAATACTGCCAATCTTGTTGAAACCTTGATCATATCAGAATTAGTGAATCCTTTGTAGTTGTACTTTTTGTCAATAATTGCGGATAAAAATTTTTTTACAACGCCCAAACAGATAACATGCATATTAGGGTGTCCCTTATTTTTCAAACTTCATTTTTTTTAACGCATACCTCCTAGTCCATACGAGTCGCGCCGCACGAGCGGCGCGACTCGTATGAACGTGTCTCGCGGCGCGACGTCGTCACTCTCTTTATCAGTTATTCCCGGATCGTCGAGTAATGAACGTCGATTTTATTCCTTTTCAAGATGTCAGTAGAATTGCGAAGTAATAAAAAAAGCATCTACTTAGTTGGTGCTGTACATTATCAAATAGCGGGTGCGAAATTGCCGTCCAATCGTCAAGTTCTCGCGGTTCTATTTTTTAACATTCGCGAAGTTAAATTGACCGTAAGTGAAAGTGCAAATCTAGTAATTCGGGAGTGCATTATCTTCTGGGAGAAGGCTAGAATACCTGCTAGAGCTCTACCTAATTGTGTTAAAAAACTTATGAGCCTTTATCAAGCTTGGCGAGAGCTGCAAAAAAATTGCAAAAAAACGCAGGATGTTTATAAACATCGTGAGGAGGATTTCCAAAAGAATTTAGATAATTTATTCGATATCGCACACGCTGATGTCCTAAAAATTATGAAAATAGAGGAAGATAAACTCTTCCTACATAATCAGAGACAGCCGGGGCGACCAGGTTGCTTGGCGGGAGTTGACAAAAAATTAGCGGAAAAAGAAGAACGGGCAAGACAGAGAAAAACAGAAGAAGAAAACAGAAGATTCAAGCAAAAATCTTCAGAAAACGTAGTGACCACTTTTACTCCATACGGATTTACATCTCCTGAAGAACTAGGAAACCAATCCACCAACTCCGAAGGAAGCTTAGAAGAACCTCTGCCGTCTATATCTCAATCAGTAAGTTCTCTAACCACTACAAAAAGAGGGCGCAAGGACTTTATTACGTCAAAGTTGGTTGCAGCTTTAGACAGATGCCAGCTAAGCGTAAGGGATTTAGTGTACATAGTTCAGGCTGTGGTAGAAGCTCTAGGTCATAGTTGCGACGAGTACCCAATAAATAAATCTTCTATTCAACGGATTCGAACACAAATGAGAATGGATAGAGGTGAATCCATCAAATCTGATTTTTTGAATAACGTGCCTGAAGTAGTTACTGTTCATTGGGACGGAAAATTGTTACCAGGCTTGGATGTAAGAAGTTCTAAAGAAGAACGCTTGCCAATTCTTATTTCATTTGGAGAGAAAGAGCAACTTCTTGCAGTGCCAAAGCTAGACAGTTCATCCGGCAAAGATCAAGCTAAAGCAATTTTGACTGCGCTACATGATTGGAACCTCAATTATAATGTACAAATAATGTGCTGTGATACGACAGCTTCTAATACAGGTCGCTTTAATGGAGCTTGTGTTCTTTTAGAACAGGGCCTAGAAAGAGAATTATTACTATTCGCTTGTCGCCATCATACTTATGAACTGGTCCTGAAAAGTGTCTTTGAATTAAAGATTCGTCAAGTCACCGTTAGTGCGGATATCCCACTATTCAAAAAGTTCAGAGAGAACTGGAAGAACATGAATTGTAACTTGATAAAAATACCTACTGATTTTGTAAAACAGCATCTCTCTGACGAAACAATTAAAGATTTGGTGACGTTTTTTTTACAACGAATTGAAAAAAAAACATTACACGCAATGACTACCGGGAACTCATAGAACTGTCTATAATTTTTTTGGGAGGAGACAACGAGAATGAGCTTAAAATTCGGCCTCCTGGTGCAATACATCAAGCGCGGTGGATGGCGAGAGCGATTTATTCTTTGAAAATATGTTTGCTGCAAACTCAGTTCAAAATGACCGTTAAAGATAAACGAGCATTGCAAGATGTTTGTCTTTTTATTGTGGCAGTTTATGTGAAGTTTTGGGTTGAATGCAGTTTGGCGGTCAAAGCACCGAATCAAGATTTGCGATTTTTAAAGATATTGAAACAGTACGAAACTGTTGATAAATCTATTTCTGAAGCTACCCTGAGGAAATTTAGTCAACATTTGTGGTATTTATCAGAAGAAATAGCCGCATTATCTCTCTTTGACGATGATGTTGATGAAGAAACGAAGATAAATATCGTAGCAAACTTAGAGAGAAAAAGCTTGTACGACTCTGGGAAGAGATATGTCCCCTCAAAGGAAGAGATTGCCGTGTCTTTGTATAGTGAGAATTCGTTTTGTATTTTATATTTCTTAATCTGGTTATTTTAATGCGATACTAATTTAATAATTTATCATTTTTCAGGTAAATCCTTGAGCGATTTTGTCTCCGACAAGAGCAAACATTTGTTTTCGAGGTTGAAAATTGATACTAGTTTCCTAGACGTAAACGTGTCTTCATGGGAAGAAAATGCAGTGTTTATGGAATCTAAAAGAAAAATTTATAGCTTAAAGGCAGTAAATGACACAGCGGAACGAGCTGTTAAATTGATGCAAGATTTCCATGGCTTAATTACTGCCAAAGAAGAACAAAAGCAATTTTTGTTGCGTTGTGTACAGGAACACAGGAGAGTCTATCCTGACTGTAAGAAAGATACCTTAAAAAGAAAGTATCCTATATAATAAGGTACTAAATAATAACTACACTTCATAAAAGCTGTTGTTTCATAATTTTATCCATATTTACTCATTATCCATGCATATTTATAATAACCTAGCTACATACTATTTAGTGTCTAAAACGGCCTATTTACATAATCTTTGCGGTGTAGTCGGCACGGGTTAACATGTACTTAGGAAGCTAAAATTTTATATTTCAGTAACATGTTATGTATCAAAACAAATTAGGGGGTATGCTTTTCGATAACTGCAAAAAAAAAAATCCCCATATAAGGGACACCCTAATGCATATATTCGAAAGGCACACGATTAACGATATCAAAATTTAAAAGTTTCAACGGTGATTCGTTGTTTGGAAAGTGATGCTTTTTATCTGTCTGGTTCAAATAATCAATGTTGTTTCGACGTTCATTGAAAAGCTGACAAAAAGACATTCGTTTATTAAATGATAAGCCACTAACTGTGCACTTTGAGCAAGGGTGTTTAGAATTGTGACCGCGATGATTCAAAATAAAAGCCCGAGCAGGAGCATCGGCTATAAATGCTTGTATATAAACAGGAATTCGTTTTCCATCAAAATCAATTCCTTGTTGCATTTGTATATTGAAATATTCATCCAAAAAAGGTTGAAAAAATTGAACAGCATTAGCAGGTTTATAGTCCCCCATGTAGACACCAATGATAGATGGTGTATTATCGACAACATTTGAAAGTCGAAACTGAATGGGCCAAAACTGTATTTTACTGCTGCGATAGATTGACATTCCATCAGTATGAATGTGAATTTCTAAATGAATTGGAATCATTGAGCGCGGAAGGGCTTGAAGCTTTTTTATTAGCTGTTTTTGAAAACCTATATGGTAATAGTCACCGGGTTCAATTCTTATAGTGTTAATAGGCAGACGAGAAGTTTCCAATAGAGTTTTTGTTGTTAATGGTAATGTAGCGTGGCAACCATGAGTACGCAGTAAATTTAGCAATAGATCACCTTGCGTATGGCTGAGACGTGCTATTACGAACATTCTTGCAAGTTCTCTTCTAAATTTATTATTTTTCTCTACAACTGGGGAGTGGGTATCAAGTTTACTGTTTCTGACATCATCGGAACGTGAATTATATGCTTGACAATATTCATCATCCGAAGAATAGTTATCACATGATTCATCGCAGTCATCACTATCGGATAAGAAGCCAAAATCACTATCCTCATCGTTATTTAAATTTCTTTCATCTGGACTTTCATTACCGATTGATGACGTCAAATTATTGGACGTGCCTACATCGGTAGTTGACGAAAAAGCAGCGTTATCATTTGTCATGTGAATTGAACAGGAAGGGCTATTCAGGGAAGGATTAGATGGTAACATGGCAGACAATAGAGGCTGCTCTGTGGTGTTCGTATCAGGTTTAACGTTTTTCATCTTATTTCCCACCGTTTTCAGATATTGACGTCGTTGCATTATCGAATTTTGGGATTTAGCTGATATTTTCGTCCCATGAAACCTCATCATCATGACCAACGAAAGCGTTATAATCACGCCTGATGTGAGAATGATGAATAGCATGATCTCTGAAAAATACATCTCGTTGGTTTCCATACATATACTTAGTCAACTGAATATATAGCCAGCTGACATTTTTATTCGTTTAGGCTAATTGTAATATTTTTTAATAATTTTTTAATCATTTAGTCTAATTGATGACAGTTTTTATTCATTTTTTAATCATTTAGGCATGCGGAAGAGAAGTTTGTAATAGAGTTTTTGTTGTTAATGTTGCTGTTTATTTTGTTGTTTCTCTTTCAGTGTATATTGGAGAAGTTTCTCCAACATTTTTTCTTCATTTAGTGTGTATCGAAGAACCTTCGCTGATGTTTTTTAATCAGTCAGTGTATACCGGACAAGCTTCGGTTCATTCAATCTCTATAGAAGAAAATTTGCTGTCATTTTTTCATCATTCAATAAAACTGTTTTACTAAACACAGAATGATGAAAAAATGTTAGCGCAGTTCCTCCAATACACACTGAATGATGAACAAATGTTAGCGCAGCTCCTCCGATACATACTGAATGATGAAAAAATGTTAGCGCTGCTCCTCCAATACACACTGAATGATGAAAAAATGTTAGCGCAGCTCCTCCGCTACACACTGAATGATGAAAAAATGTTAGCGCAGCTCCTCCGATACACACTAAATGATGAAAAAATGTCAACGCAGAAAAAATGTCAATGCAGTTTCTTTTTTGCTAAGCGTAGAATGATGAAAAAAGTCAGCGAAGATTCTTGGATACACTGAATGATGAAAAAATGTTAGTGAAGCTTCTCCGATACAGACAGAATGATGAAAAAATGTCAACGCAGTTTCTTTGGTTCACACTGAATGACGAAAAAATGTCAGTGAATCAACTTAGATACATATTTAAACATGAAAAAATATTAGTACAGTTTCTTTGATATATACCGAATGATGATCAAATTTCAGAAGAGTATCTTCAATCCACTATTTAACGATTACGAAATATTAACAACGTTAATTTTAAAGCATTTTTTGCAAGGAAATAAGTTCACATTTTTGACGTAAACTTATCGAAATTAATCAATTTTTCAATACATTATTTCGTTTCTACACTAATTTTGTTAGTGGTGCTGTGTAGTTCGATCTTTAGGTTTATATTTATATATACTTACTCGATGCGTTGAGATGTTGAGAACACTTAACCTCTACTGTCGATGTAATCTGTAGGAATGATTAATGATCGGTATTATGTATATATGGCTGTATTATTGAATAGTAAGAAGAACAGTGCATGGCTATTACATAAAACGACATACCTTTTATATTGCACAAAAATATGTACGTTGCTGACACTAATAACTTTGTATGAATATCAGGTAAAATTTCACGTGTGCACACCCGAACGTCGCAAGACAAAGAATGGAATAAAAGGATCGAGAGGACGCGTAGCCACAAACAAAATGGCCACTAAAAACTACTGCAATAGAATTCATATATACCGAATGCCTCATGCGGCCTCTATAACCGTGCGGTTATAGAGAGCATCAGAGAATAACTTACATATCGCCATCATATGGCGCTCATGGGATGATTTACTAAAAAAAATGCACACTGCCGCCATAGGATGTGTCACAGCATGACTGCCATATGACGCCGATATGACGATATTCAATGCAGAATTTGAAATGTCCGTCTTGTGATTTCATGATGTAGTCAGCGGATGATGCATTTCGAAACGACACATTTACGTCACGATGTATATCAAATCTATGGTTCCAAATGAGCTTCTAAAATGTATTCATCCATGTAACCAAAATGTGTTCATGTCGAGCACTATGCATGAATCAATTGATGCTGCCATAGTGAAACCACGTCCAAATTTTTACACATGACTTCAATATGGTGCTAAAACTGCAGATTTCAGCTGCGGATACTTTGACAACAGCCATATGAGTTCGACATGCTGTAAACATATGATGCACCGGCAAACGTCAAATTGCAATCAAAATGTTTTGTCAATTAATAATACTAAATGAGTTCATTACATGTTATCACAACATGAATTCAATGTGCTGTAAAATTTACATTTTCCCATGTATGCACGGCGTGAAAATCATGGCTGTCTATCTGGGCGGGGCATCCATGGAAAAGGTGCACCAAACGGCTCCGAATAGGGTTCTGTCGGCTGTGCCACCGGAACGGGGTCACCACCGCCGCGTGCCCGGGCCCGCACGGCCTGGAAAGAGCGGCCCACTATCGGGCGGAGAGGGAAAAGCTCCGCCGAAGCACAATGCCCGCGGACAGGTACCCGTTCGACATGGCCTGCCCGCGGTGTCTGCAGGACGGCCACGGGCCACGCGAATGCACGTTGCCCTGGGACCCCTTGCGTCCATACTGTATTACTTGTTACCGCGTGGGGTATACCAGGACAACGTGCCCGGATTGTACGCCCCGTCGCTCACGGTGGTGAGAGGGGCTGCGCCAAGCCGGAAGAAATAGACGGGGCTGCGCCGAGCCCGGAGGAGGAACCTTCGGAGAGTGAAGATTTTTGGCGACAATAAAGAAGATTTTTTTCCGTTATAAAGAAGATTTTTGGCGACAATAAAGAAGATTTTTTTTCCGTTATAAAGAAGATTTTTGCGACATAAAGAAGAATTTTTTTCTTATAAAGAACATTTTTAGTTCGACAAGATTTCAACAAAAACGACCAAGATTGTCGACTCAGGTTGAGAGGAAATAAATGTGGGTTTGGAAAATGACTGTTTTTGATTTAATGCTGATTTCATAGGTAACTTAGGATTATCGCATTAGTAGTAGATAATAAGTTTAAGGTAATAAATGAAACGGGATTGGTGATGGGACTAATCGGGGGCGAGACGGACTCCGACTCTGCTGTCGCGCGATGAGAATTGTATCGGCGTGTGCCTACCTCTTAGCGAGGTAGACAATAGCCTAGTGGGGGGATGTGACGAGGCGGTACTCTCCTCGCAGATCGCGCTCGCTATTAATATTCGTGAGGAATATAAGCAGGAAAGAAAAGCAGAGTCGCGACGCCTCGCTCCCGTGAAAATAAAAGAAATAGAAGGACACACTCTGTCGGCGAGGCTTCCTTTATTTACAGAGAGCGGTCGCCAACCGTCAGCAGCAACGACGAGAGAGAGCGACGCTGAGCGAAGGAAGAAGGAGCGAGAGGGATGGCTGCGCCGGCGATCGAGGAGCGATCGCCGCGAGATCCCTACCTTCGCCGGCAGAGGAACAAGGGAGCGAGGAGAACGCACGAGCCGGCGGACACCGAGAGAAGAAGTAGATTAAGAAATCAGTTAGAATTTGGAGACCGTGAGAGTTAGAATTTGGCGAGCGTTAGAGATAAAGGGTGGCGATTAGCGGAGAAAGAGAGTAAATTAGGAGTAAAGTAGACAGTGAGAAAGCGAGGATTGTTCGGAGTGAGAGACGGAAGGTGGAGAGACTGTGGAAATTTCGAGTGTGAGAGTAACGAGTGCGAGAGTGAGAGAGAACGGTGAAGAGCGGAACGGGCAAGCGACGATTACAGTGACGAGAGCGAGAGAGAGGGAGATGGAGCGAGCGGGAAGCGAGAATCAGGACCAGCCGGGGAGTGAGAGCGAGAGAGAGGGACGATCGCCAGGAGAACCGCTGTGCGACGGGCGAGAGCGAGGACCCGAAAAATAGACAAGGTAGGCGCACGAGGTGCAATTCTTTTCTTCGGCGGGTTGAACCGCCGTATAGTCGTACGTGAGGCGGTGGAGGGGGTCCGTCCCGCGCTCCTCATATTCCCGAATCGGTGGCGGGGTTCTTCCGGCGTCTCCGGAAGACTGCCAAGTTTCGCTGAGTCGAATTCTCCGCGAGGAATTAGAGTAAGAAAAATTGTAGAGTAAAATACGATAATAAAACGTCAATTGTTTTCTGTATTGTAATTCGTTGGTGCTCACCCGTTATTTCAACTCAAAATTAACTCAGTAGTAGATTGCCCTCCGAATCCCCCCCCCCCCCTTTTCTTCCCTGAGTGAAGCTGATGCGAACGTAGAATCGAACGTGCCCTTGGTATTTCGGGCAGAAAGAAATACCTGGCGCCCTAAGCAAAACGCGAAAGGCAATAGAATAGAGATGAAAAAGGAGACACGGGCGTCATTAGAGATTTTATGACTGGTAGCTCGCCACCTGTTTTACGCGAAATTTTCAGGGAACGAGCTCGTCACAATATACATATTTTTTTATAATAAATAGTGCATATTAGTTTCTTGTTTTCTTCTTCTTCTTCTTCGCTGGCTCCGTTCTCGTTACAGTGCTCTCCCCTCTGATCAGTCAATGATTGTTTAACTATCGAAAACAGAGATAGGCCATGGCGTGAGAGAGATGATGATGATGATGATGATGATTATTTTATTATGCCCTAGCGAGCTATGGGGCAATAAGGAATACAGTAAATGCACAGACCGCAAATACGTACACTCACAAATATACAATTTTACAGGTCGCGCGAATACAGTATATCCGAAAATAAACACAATTACAAAATGAAAAAAAAATCAGCAGATCAACATGTAGCAAAACTAAAAATTAACTGTAGCAAAAATAAACATAGTACCTATGATATGAACCTATGATATGAACGATAGTAATAGCAATTATACATTGTTTCGGCGACGCCGAAGATTCGAATGGTCCCGCGCAACGTTCGACGACTATCGACGAGACGAACTCTCGATCGATTACAGCGCCGTTACCCCCTCTCTAGGTCACGTGTATGTTCGCCTCGTCGCTCGCCGGAACCGGCTTTTCAGCCATTGTATCTCAAACTGCGTAAGCCTAAGTGCGTCTCCCCAGTTTCATATTCAAAACCCTTCTAATATTTCGTTGACCGTCGTTTAAGATATTCATTTTTGACCTTCGCTTTTGATAGACCTTCGCGCTAACCTAAGTTAAACTCAAACTTTCGAGCCCATCGCAGTATAATACACCGACCATCGTAGAAAAAAATAGACCCGCGTTAATCGCGTCATTGTTCGTCGGACCAGCTTACCTGTTGTATTGACTGATCGATAGATCTAAGAATAAACGATCAACCGTGTTGTGATCATTGTGCCTAGGTTTTTTTTGAGTGTGTGCGTGTGTTTTTCCTTTTCCTCAAACCAGATCCTCGCTCGAACATACATAATTAGCAAGAATAGAACAAGCAGTATTAATAGTACTGGTAGTGGTAATGATAATAGTAGTAGTAGTAAAACAGCAGTAACTACTCCACAAAACCGCATGATACAACAATTGACAATTTTCATTATAACTACTGACAATACTAAAAATTAATGATAAGGTCACAATGAGATGCCACGTAACCGATGTGCAGTGCGTGCATACCTCCTACCTATATCTTATAATTTTATACTAGTGAGCCAGCAACTCGGTTTCCAATAGGTAGTTCCGTAATCTGCCTTTAAACACTTCAACAGACGTTGACGCACGAACATAATGTGGTAAGGAATGCTATAAGAGAGGACCTGAGACACGGTAAGATCGATGAAATGTAGAAGTACGGTGCAAGGGGATGTCAAATGCCACAAGATCACCGCGCCTGGCAGACCGTCTCACATCCGGGGCCTCCCTTGACAGGAGTTCGCTAATGTACTGCGGCACACTAGAAAAGAGTGCACAGTACATGGCTACGCCGAGGAAATACATCCGCCGTCCCTTTACAGTCAGCCAGTTTAGCCTTCGTCGATATTCCTTTATTGAAGCATCACGGCGCAGATCATATATAAATCTGATGCAGCAATTAAGTAGTCGTTCGAGCTTGCCGTTCAAGGACTCCGTGAAATCGAGATACACGAGGCAGCAATAGTCAAAAAGGGGAAGAATGAGCCTGAAACCAATAAAATCCTCACATCGGTGCTAAGCGAGCCCTTATGAAATTTCAATTTGTGAAGCACACTGTGAACTTTCTGGGAAACAGCAGCCACCTGACTGTTCCACGACAAATCAGAACACAGCACGATTCCCAGGTTTCACGCCTCAAACACATACGGAATGGTAAGGGCACCGAGATTAATGGAAGGGATCTCAGCCAGATGTAAGTCAGAGACGTAGGCCCTACTGCCGAGGATCAGCGCCTTGGATTTCTCCACATTAAGCGATAGCCCATTCCGATACGCGAAATCCGCAACGATGCCCACGTCATGCCTCATCCTGGCGATCGCAGAGTTGAGCTCCGAGGGAAGGCATTGCAGATAGATCTGTGTGTCATCTGCGAAGATCATATGGTCACAGTACCTCAAGTTCTCACCAACGTCGTTTATATAAATGGAGAAAAGTAGCGGTCCTAGAACCGAGCCTTGCGGCACACCTGATGTCAAATGAATTGCCTCAGAGAACACGCCACTACCATCAGATACGACCTGAGATCTATCCGATAGGTAAGAGAAGAACCATTTTAGCGCAGTGTCAGATAGACCTGCCAATCTCATCTTCCTAAGGAGGTTGAAGTGCGGAACTGTGTCAAACGCCTTGCTGAAATCGAAGAGGACAATGATAGTTAACATCCTCTCATCAACGCCCCGCCGGATGTCATCAGTGACTCTCAACAAGGCCGTTTGGGTGCTGAATGACCTTCTATACGCGGACTGCCTGTGATCCCAAAAGTTTCTCGCCGCCAGGTACGTCGAAATTTGGTCAAAGATGATGCGTTCAAACGACTTAGAGAGCTCGGGTAATATGGCTATCGGTCTCGTGTCATTGGGTGTCCTCGGCGTCTTCGCCTTTAGAAGCGGGCGAATGTGCGCCAGAGGCAATAAGGCGAAACGAATCCGACGGCATGTGTATTGCGTACCGAACCGTAAGCAGATCATGACCAGCGATGAAAGGAGCGGATGATTTACAGAAAAATGCAAGCTTATCTTCGTCGTCAAGAATCACCACATCCAGCCACGAGTCACTTTGAGCGGTATGAAATGTGGCATCAGATGGCACAAGAAACATGGAGTGAGAGCTAATAAATGTTTTAAGTTAACAAGCCGAGTAGTCATTGAGGAGAAGATTGCAATTAAAATCACCGACGATAACAATGTTTTTATACAGATGAGCCAGCCGGCAAAAACTGGCTTCGAAATTATGTAGCAGCTGACCCTTTGGCCTCCTATATAATGTCGTAAACAACATGGACTCACCACGAGGCAAATCAATATGGATCGTGATGTATTCCGGCGCGTTAGAAAACAGACTGGGAGAGGTATCAAGCACCTTCGCAGTCAACGACTTCCTGATATAACAAGCGACCCCACCTCCGCGCTTTCCGACACGATCATTACGGACTAAGAAAAACTCATCGAGGTCCACAAGGTTATCATGAATGCCAGGGTGAAGCCATGTTTCAGATACGGAGATTATGTGGCACGGGTTTTCCACGAAGTAGATACGGACCAGGTCAATATGCCCTAGAAGAGAATTTGCATTGAAATGCACTATAGATAACTGGTTGGAGACCTGAGTTCATTCGCGTGAGGTCCCGCTCACATCGGGAACTCTCAGGTCAAGTGTCGGCACAATGCCAGTGGAGTTCGAGCTCGATGAAGCTACCAAAGATGTTGTTGGCGGTCAGATAAGGTTAGACAGATCATCTTCTGAGCGAATCGAAATCAATGGCGCCCCGTTTTCCTTTCTAACATAAATAGAAGAGTTTCGAACCCAGACATACTTGTAGCCCAAGTCCGCCGCACGCGCTTTCGTCACACGTAACAACTTATAATTCTCAGATGACAGGAGCTCGTTGACAAAGATCTTGCCCTTGGAGCTGGAATTTAAAACCTCGCTGATCGTGAGGTCTCGCTTCGTTTTCTTGGCTCTAATTATGGCATCCCTGACCCCCGCCGAAGTGACCGACACTGCAACGGAGAAAGAGCGACGCGTGGAATTTGGTGATACCCCCGCGCTAAGGTTTTGGCCGGCTTCGCGAACTTTGCGGACCATAACTCGGGCGTCCAAGACATGGCAAACCAGGTCACCCACACCAAGCGCATTAAAAACCTTTTGCACTAAGCAGCGCGGAGAGTCAGTCAGCCCTTCCGGAATGCCTGCCACAACGATCTCGGCTGGACCGTTATCGCGGAAGTTCATGTTGAGTGACTTAGCCTTGAGATTAGCAATCTCATGCGTGAGTCCTGCGTTCCTGGACTCAAGAGAAGCGACACTGGCCTCGAGAGAAACGATCTGGTCAGTATGGGAGGAGACAGCCTTAATAAGCGCAGGAATACCGCTTAGAGCCGTGCTCATCACAGCCATTGATTCGCGTAGTTCATTGGCTAGCTTAGCCTGCATCTCGGTCATCGATGCCCGAAGTTCAGTAGCCATTGCCTCGCGTAGTTCATTTGCGACCTGACCTTTCATCTCTGCTATGGATGCCCGCAGTTCGGCAACGACAACGTCCGTGTTAGCGCTGGACTGACGCACGAGAGCGGCGATTCATTCGAGCGATTCTACAGCGGAGTTAGGCGTATCCTCAGGAGTACAGACGCTAATCGCAGGTATAAAGTTCGATGCTGAGGCGTTGCCTTCCATGATTTGAAGATCAGATTTGCAGCAGGCATTTACCGATCTCAGGGCAAAATAATGCTTAACGCAACCCGGATGAAACGTGCGTCCACAACGCGAGCAATCCGCCGAATTATACGCGATCGCTCTATTACACTTATAGCAAACCTTCGACATACGTACTATAATACTGACCAACACGGTATTCGCAGCACAACAGTCGCACTCACGCCTGAATAGATATTATTATAATCATAATCATGTCCATAATATAGCAGACCCGAGCCAGTGGTCAATCCGGGTAATGCAGATAACTTACAGCAGAGTTGAGAGATTAAGCGACGATCGATGGTAGTGTAGCTTACAGCAATGTTGAAAGATTAGGCGACGATCGATGATAGTGTGGCGGCAGATAACAATGATCACACAGGCGACGGTCGATATCGTCGATATAGTAGAGGGGGAGAACGCAGCGTCAGAGCAGTCCTTGGCAGAAGCGAAGCGGTAATGATAATTAAGAATGCGCGATCCGGCCGATGACAATCGATGGTAACGCGAACAGCGTTCGATGGGTGATGGCCGCGCATGCGCACATGATCAGCCAGTAGACAGAGAGAGCACGATTGACCAGCGGCTCACGAAGATTCCCAAAAACTTAGGTTAGGAAATGTGTCACCGCTATTCACCAACTTTCCCAATAATCCAGTCGAATTTCACCGAAGTTAGTGGGAAAAATCGATGAAAAGCATTTTGGAGCGTGCTTTAAGGCTGGAAGCAGAAATGCCCGTAGGCAGCAGCGCAACAGAAATCCGATTTTCAGGGAGGCGAAAGTAAGCTCAACTATCGTACTCACCGAAGAAGGAAGAGAGAGAGAGAGAGAGAGAGAGAGAGAGAGAGAGAGAGAGAGGCTCGTATATACGTATTGCTACATAAATATTTTATACAGGTTTTAGTACATACCTAGTTATGATTCCGTAGCAGATTTGAACTCCAGCTTATTGAACTTCGTACCGTGATATTGCGTGAGGAGGGTTTTATTATTGGCAGCCCCGCTCATTTGCTATAATAGATCGATCGCCTCTTCGAAAGCCTTGACGGCTTTCGAAGGTAGATAGCACGTAAATTCGCCATTCACATCCACGACGACTCGCGCACCCCACTTGGTTTGAACGGTTTTGATATCAGTGATATAATAGTCTTTTTGGAGCTCTAATTCCGATAATCTTTTGACGGGGAGAAGCGTCTCCAGCCGACCCACTTGGTTGATTCGTGTGAAATCCATTATGCAGCTTGAGTTTTTTCAGTTTTAGCGTTAAAGTACGAAACTCCGATATTGCGTGTATTTGTTCTTTAACCGTAGCAATATCTTGCAGAAAAGCGTCTAAACGGATTTTTAATCGGTGATGGTTACTTCTTTGAAGACTCGAGGACACTGTCTGTCTATCACAGAGCGTAGATTCTTCGGACCTCATACCAAAGAGATCCATTCCCCTACTCCGTATACAGAGAAGTGTAGGCTGGATTTAATTGGTGCAATATTTGCTTACTTTGTAAAAACTAGTAAGGCACCTTTGTAGTGGTGGTAGTGGTGGTAAAGACCAGCAAATTGCCTTGGCTGCGTCACCTCTGAATACTCGGAAAACTTAGGTCAGCGTTTTTGCACGTGCGCTGAAATTAATAAGGCATAGCGATGGCGAGAAACAGGAGAGGATCACATGAAGATAGGACGTGATAAATAAATTAAACACGATTTTGAAAAATATACTTTATTTTTAGCATAAAAGTATCGTACAATTAGCGGATGCGAGAACAACACCCTTGTACACACCCAAAAGATTTCATATTAAAAGTAATGAAGTTATTATAACGGTACCCCCCACCTACAACGGTTCCCTTCTTTAACGCATTATTCAAGGATTTGGATTTGTTACACTTATTCATATATTCCTTGTAATAGTCATACACTATTTTATCGTTCCGCGTTAAATCGGTTGAAAACGCACTCCTAAACATATTAATACCAAGGCCTGTAGACAAGAAATGAAGAAACATAACACAATAATGTCCACAAGTCTGTGATTCAGGACCCTGAAGCTGTATAGCGTTGTAGCTAAAGAATCTGCTGTTCTGCCGGAGACGTTGGAGATGCTGCGGTATGATTGGTGGCAGGTCGTAGCTGTCGAAGTACCATCCTCGTCCATCTCGATCGACGTACATGGCGATCCAGTGGGTTCCGGGCTGCTTGTGGCCATCGGTATTGGCGACAATCGCTGCTGGTTTTGCCCACACCTTAGGGATGCGGTCTGCAGGGTATACGCCTACAGTGCGGCTCTTTATACCGCGTAGGGCCTGCATAAGCTGCTCGGTGTTCATAATAGGCAACAATTATAGAGACACTAGAGATGTTTAACATCGGCTGTTTTTCCCTCGTCGCGGTGCTCCACAGCTAGTAAGCTGATGTTCCAGGATGTGGTGGTTCTGTACTCCCACAAAGAGCTGGAGCGATCGTTATGAGAAAGCCACTTTTTAATTCTCACAGCATTGTTGAGGGCACACGTGAACGAGCAATTTTTACGCAGTAAACCGTGATACACACAACGAGTATTGCTCTCAGGAAGATTACGAAATGACGAATCATCGTCTTTTGAATACAGACTAACGATAAATATTGCACGTTCTATGGATATATGACACTCCCCCCTCTACAAGTCTTGCGACCTAGCCGCTAAAATCCACAGTTACTTGTCTGGAGGAGTCAATCTCCAACACATTATCATATTCAGCATACACAAGGCAATTAACCGTTGATGTTAGGGCAGACGCGAAACGTACTTCTATTCTCACTCTACCATGCCTCACAAGATTCCAATGAGTGCTGCTATTGGCCGAGAGATCGGGTGTAAGATCAAATGCAAAGAGACAATAGCCATGAGGGTAGGTTGAACGTGTGATACAATTACCCTCATTGAGAAAGTGTATGCCTGTACCGGAGAATAGTGTGTGGTATGCATCAACATACATACCAGCATCTGCGAAGTCTGGCTGTAGGGGCTTTGACGGTATTTGCAACCTATCGGCGTACAAAGAAAAATAATTTATATTATAATTTTGAAAATTGAAAGGATTCATTTTACGGTCACCATTAAAAGCCTTATTATCAACAAAGCCGACGATTATACGTTTAGGCACCTGGCCAAGTATGACATTATCAAGCGTCTCACCGTGTATCCCCGCATGTAGCGATATCGCTTTAACCTCGACTCGCGTCAAAGGATATTTCGCTGTACATTTAGACAAAGCTCGTGCATGGGCCAAAAGCATACCCGGTGCTACCTTAACACGTCGTATAAGTAGCGATGCCTCCGTAATACGGATGGTACACTCTTTCGAGGAACTCATGAGACAAAAAGCGTTATTAGATCGTACGAGAGGTAAACGCATCTCAACACCGTTTAGCAAAAACCTCTCTTGATTGAAGATATCGCAGTGTAAATGACCAAGGAGATCAACCGTTCGCTTTTTACCTAATACGGTTCGTCTGTTTACAAGCCCAGTATTATCATCTTCTGTATCATCCATATGATCCGGTATATCATTATACCATAGAGTACTCGTGAGATGTGAGTTCTTAGCACCAGATCCATAATTCAAGAGGTTTTCAATGTATGCCCTATACGCATAAACATTGTTAGGAGGTGATACCAGTTTCTGATTCAAAAACACATCGATCTGATTGAACATTGAGTGTAATAGGTTATTGATCGGGGCTACTTTAGGAGACGGTGTAACCGCTTTGTCAGGGGTTTCTATCTTAACACGCATGCTGAGCATGGTGTGTGCAAGATCAATGTACTCATCACCCTGGCCCGGTATGACAAATTCTATCGGTGAATCGTCCGTCAATGATGAGATCGGCTTGTAACACACTGCATGCGTTCCCTCGATTGTTGTCTGGGTCGGTGGTAGTGTAAATATCTCAAGCTCCGACTTAAGGCACTCACACGAGTGTGCGTGTAAGAAAGCCATTTTTCCAAGATTGTGTTAGGCGAAAATATCCGCCACTGTTCGTGATTTCTTATAACGATTCATAGTTGTCTGTTTCGTTGCTCTTCTTTTCTCAGTTTTCTTTTTCTTCTTCTGTCTCTTTTTCACAGAGCCCGAACGTTTTCGCGACTTCACGGTCTTCTTCCGTTTTTTCACACCGATACGTCGTGATACGTTCCCGGCAAGAGAATTGATCAGTTTATTAATTTTACCGGCTTTATACCCCGAACCCTTCATGAGCGTACTAATTTTTTCTTCAGCCTTACGCTTCAGATTCTCCCCTGATTCGTGCAGACGTGTTTTGAATGCTTCTCGCGGGTGAATACCAAAATCCATGATATCCGTAGCCATGTTCATACCTGAGCGAAGCGCCTCTTTACCAACCGCCCGAGCACCTTCTTTCAAGAGAGGTATTATTCGTCGGAAGAGACCTCCGAGGAAACTCCCAATACCGTGACCCCTTTGATTCGGGGACCCTATATACACATGACTGATACCACCATAACCGGTTCGCCCCCCACCCCCACCCGTTTGCATATCAAAGTATTCGTCATAATAAGTCATTTTAGACTGGTTCAGGCTAATCTGTACGTTTGAACTGTAACGTCACTGTCAACGTCCCGTACTCGAATGGTATCGGTTCGCCAAACTCATCCCTTATATCAATCATTATTGTTTGAAAACTAGTACGTAATAGAGGAATATAGCGTGGTGGTGAAAAACTTCTTATCTTCACCGACCCGTAATTGCGATTATCAGCGGCAACAATTGGTACGACTCGCAGCAGCGGTGTATGCACATCTCCTGTGATATAGGGCTCGCAGATATGCGTATAAACGTACATCATATTTGGGGTCCCATGGGCCAGGTTGGCAGGTCTCTGAGCAGTGTACTCGCTCTGGACCACCACATCCTTAGACTCGGTGAATCCTAAAATCTTGTTCAACACGTCGGAAAAGTAGAAGGAGTGTTCTACATTCTTACACGATTCACAGATACGCGTGACCGCCACATATCCGTTGCGACAATGCTTAAATTTCAGATGACCCGCAACACACGGTGCCGCGTTAATAGCCTCGAGTAATGTGTCTATGCTGAGGTACACACCAGGCGGTACGCAGACGCGTTCTTCCTTAAAGTCGGTGCTTGCCATGCTACCGGGTGTTACTGTGTTCTATATGACATTCATAAAGTTCCGCTCACCATCGGGCGGTACATGCAAAATTGTCGTCGGTATGTGTATTTCAGCTAAAGAAACAGACCAGTTGCCGTGAAGAGAGATACATTGGGGTAAACGCGTGGTATACCTTGTCTCATTATCGGGGTAATAATTCATACTACTATTACTAGGTAAAAACATGTAAAACTCCTCCTTCATTTTGCTGACGACTGTTTAGACTCCTTCGGTTGTACTCTCGGTAACTCAGGCTCATAAAATATACCATCAATATCCTCGCCGTGGAGATCACGCAGTATGTATATCACAGGACAAATACTGTGCGACACACGGACAATCTTAAATAACTCACTGCTCCAGCCACGCTCGTAACCTTTTACGAAGGCAGCCTTCGCGCTACTGATGCGCACGATGTCACCCACACTGTTTTTGGGCGAACAATTCTCTGTTCTTTTGTACCGCTGTATCAGATTATTACGGGCCCTAGCTGCTGTAGCGTGTGTCACCGTGACAGGAGCCATTTTTATGCCGCTATGCGTGGATTGATTGTACGCCGAAACGATGATCTGCAGAACGTCTAGGTAACGTTTATTTCTAGAATACGTAAAACACCTCCACATTCTTTCTTTCAGTGTTCTATTGAATCTCTCGACAATAGCCGCTTTTATATCAGGGTTTCGCGCAACACGGAACTGTATGTTCTTTTTCTTTAAGAGAGTCTGGAATACAGCACCGGTAAATTCTTTACCCCTGTCCGTCTGTAGGTAAAGGGGTGATCGACCGTTACTATTTTCTTAGATAAAATGAGATCAAATGCGTTGGCTGCAGATGCAGCAGACTTGTCACGTAAAGGTTGAACCCATGCAAATTTACTAAGAACGTCTATAACGACCAAGAGATAAACAAAACCGTCATTATAATCTTTAATCGAGCGAAGATCCACGAGATCAGCCTCCCAGAAGTCATCTATATTTCGGACATTATAAAAACGACGCGGATAATGACGTTTCACGGGTCTGTGTTTTGTATAAGTATCCTGTGCTTCAAGCCACTCTACTGCCTTTACACGGTCAATTTTTTTCTGACGTGCCAAACGTAACAATTTGGTAGCACCTGAAAACGATGCTTCATGGGAGGGATTAAAGTACGCGTTTTCTAAGACTTTCATGATTATAATTTCAGGTTAGTCCAAATTACACGTTTTTTCTTATTATGATAGCCGCCGCCTCTCTGCTTATCTCCCTGTGTCCGCCGTGTTGGTGATCTGTTCTCTACACCGCTGAAAAACGCTGACTGGTCCGTATCGGGTGATCCCTCGCTGCTTGTACTACCATCATCAGTCTGCGATTGACGCTGTGGCGTGTTAACTCTAGACTCCGCCCACAACTCCTCATTACCAATAAATTCCCGAGATGTCTTAACCGCTCGTAGAACTCTGGCAAAGGCACTGCGTCCAGCAGGGTTAGGTATTTTCCTAGACCTCATAGCGTCGTTCACGAGATCAACAATATTTGAATCTTTTATTGGTTTACCGCTGACCGACACGACACCGTCAGAATCCCAAGAAAAATTAGATCGTAGAGCGCCTCGCAGGCGGCGAAGAAGAAGTCTCGCTTTAACATGAAATTTAGCTGATATACTCTCAAGTATGGCGGTATCGCTCATACCGTAACCTGCTTCGCCTTCTTCTTCTTTTTTTCTTTCATAATCAGCCTCTACATAGTGTTTATTCTGCATAAGTTCGCGATACTGCAGAGCTCTCTCATCATCAACGAAGTGAAGATAACGTTGTAATACAGTCAAGTACGCCGTCCATTTTTCCCTCTCGTCCTTGTATGCGCTGGAGTGCAAAATTTCATTCATCTCCGTGTCTAATCGAGCTAGCGTAGCGTCAATACCTCGCACTGGTTGTGTTTGAGGCGCACCCACATTAAAAAACGGCGGCGTATGACTTTGTGTGCTCAGCCTCGTTAGATGCTCCTCAGGCACGAGTACCATTTTTCTTGCGTGTTCCATCATCCACGGCCGCCAATCAAACTCGATAGAACTGTACCTAGTATTGGTGCTAATAGAAGTGGTAGAAACCCACCGTTTTGAACAACAAACCGTTTTTTACTCTTCCAACAGCCTTTTTTTGAGGCTAAACGACGGAGAACCGGTGCGTATCGACGTAATTTTTTTCTCTGGTCGATCTTCAGCGGTACATTCCCGCAGAGAACATTCAGTGCACACTCACAAATACAGCGGATAATTCTAGGATCTGCTTTGCGTAAAACAGCCTCGCGTTGCTCCTTATTCAGGTGTTGAAGAGCACGCAGTATCGCAACGTGCTTTTTGCAGAGCGGTGAACCACCCCGCGCCATTACGTCTGATGAACTGCCTGCTGTCCTGATGTATCACTCCTTTTTAAACCCCTTTGCGCTACATGTCTTTGGGGTTGTGCTACCCCTAAGAATGTATATCACACATTGACAAACGGCGTGACTAGCAGTTGTTTGTTTTTTGTGCGTGTCAGATGCACGATGCGTTGTATTGAATTGTTGAAGGGCTCTCAATATAGCTATACATTTTTCGTGACGCGACGATGCTTTAGCCGCCATTACACACGTTGAACTGGTAATTCACATGTGCCGGTATTGCTTTTTAACTTTTTCCGCGGTATGTCTACAAAATGATGAGTGTCGTCGGGGAAAATACAAGTACGGTATCTACAGTTATCAGGTGTTGATTGTTTCAAATCGAGTAACAAATAACCATGCGGTTTGGACGTTGCATCGTGATAGGCCTCTTGTAATAATCGTGGGTTTTCCGGATACACCTGACGCGCGAGATGCTGAATTTGGGCTCGATCACGAGGATTTTTGAAAATTACAATATAATTGGCGTTCAATGAAATATCGCGCTGACCGTGTCCTTGGTGGAATAAGTTTTGAGTAATAAAAACAACGCTCAGGTTTTTATGATGACTACCTTTGGTGAAAAGATCAACAACACTATTGTTCGATGCTTCACGCATCAAATCGTCAATTATTATGAGCTTTGCACGCGGATCGTTCGCGTAATCGGCACTCTGAGGCAGGCCTTCATGAAATTCTATCGATTTACCATACTCTGTGTATGCTAGTTGCCATTCGGAATAATAGAAAATAATTCTCTCGAACGGCTCACTATTCATTTGCGAAATGAATTTCAAAAATTTTTTTACAAAATAAGTTTTACCACAGCCCGTGGGACCACAGATCATCGAAGTCCAGGGATGCTTCCACCGTGTATCCATCTCTACGAATGAGTGTATTTTCTATACAACAGTGTATATATAAAGTATTCAGATGTTCGGTATATGTATAAAGTTTTATTTTACAGTAACAATATAAAGATTTACAGCGTTTAACAGTATTTACAACATTTACAAAAACATGGATAATATAATTTTCATAAACTAAGACCTGTAACCGTAAGGGAGCGATCCATACTCGCCATCGCGTCTTCGTTTGACGCTCGACGGCATACATGTTTTTGTTTCGGGACGCGTAACGACCTGATGGTATGCCGTCCGTCTAATAGCATTGTAGCGTAATACAATTGGTGCCTCTCTCTCACCAGTTATAAAGGAACGTACAGATCTATAATTGATTAATGAGCTATTGGTAAAATTGAGTGTTATGCCCTTTACTTTACACACCTCGTTTTCGGAACCATCGGAACATTGCACAATAAATGAATAAAATTTTGGGCCTCCCGAAACAAAGCTTTTTATATAACTACCCTCGCCGTAAGAACATAACTCATCGGTAAGATCCCCTAAAAGCTGACCCGTCGGGGGCTCATATTCACAGACATTATTTTTCGAAACATATATCACAGAATCTGTATCGCAGTACAGAGCCCGACGACCCAAGAGCTCGAGATAAGTATATAATTTCAATCGCGCTTGTGCTGTTGTATATGCTGCTATTACAACATTCGCTATATCGGACGGTATTACAGAGGTATCGGTTTTTGTGTAATTAATGTACAGCGTCTCATTACTAACAGGTAGTATAACAGTGATTTCATACTCAGGGCTGGTCAATAATTCCATGAGTTTTTCATGAGTCGAAACTATTGTTGTTTGTGGTAGATTCTCACGCTGACCGAATTTACCCCAAAACGAATTGAGACATAATTTAGCTACAGATCGTAATCCGGGGTTCTGTATAATATTATCACGGTCCAATTTAATACCCTCTGAGTTCTCAAACGATGCTATGTACTGCTCCTGCGCTCTTTCATCTTCCAAACAGTATTCAGGCCAACCACTGGCTTCCTGTTTGATTTTCAGAAACGTATTTATATATGACGCAAATAAGCCACCCTCTTTAGTATCACGATTAAACTGCGTAATCTCATATTGCCAAATTTCGTTTACTTTGATAATGATATACCTGCATGAGATAGCTTTGCGTAGCTCATCGACCACCCATGTACCATCAAACATACGCTCAGAAGATTCTTCGTGCGTACATGTTTCTTGGTTCATATTCTCACAACAGCTACGACATAGAGGAAACAATAAGCGATGGTGCATACGAACCGGTAGCACAGGATGGTAAAGATTCCTAGGCGGTAATACCTGACATTTAACAAGACCCTCGACACGTGAAAGATCGTTATTATTAGGACCTGTTAGCTCCATACATTCATCACCCGTATATACGCGAGGGTGCCCTACGGGGTATTTGCCAAATTTACAGATGTAAGGATATAAAGAACAAACATCCACGTAGTGAATCTATTCCGAATTCTGTACATCATAAAGCGTTACCATGTTTTCTGTTCGCCCCCCAAAGAAAGCATCGCGTGGGTTAAGGGGCTCTATACCAACTAAAGGATGGTCCTTTATGAGTGCACGCATTTCCGCATCAGATTCTAATAGACGATCGTACTCGCACTCCCAAATCTCTGTTAATACATGCCCTCCCTCTCGAATCCTATTCGTTATAGTTATAGTTTTTTCGAGACGCTCGTCCATTGATGTACCATCACTCTGTCGCCGATCCCTATTTAAAGGGTAACAACGCGGACAACCGTGCCAATAACAGCCGTGAAAATGTAATACATGAGATGTATCGTCCGTTTTGTAGTAACCATCTACAAGTAAATGTTGCAATATTTTAAATTCACGTCCCCGTCCTGCATGAAGAATTCGCTGCCCTAGAGAGTGCTCCATCCACACGAGCCATGAAACTGCTTTTTTAGATTGGTTATGAGACCATCTGTAGCCGTTTGTTGGAATAATGCCTATCGTGTTATCTTTCAAAAAGTTTTTACGAAAAACACGAAAACAAGCTGACGCTATTGTTGTACACTCTTCGAACGGGCAGACATTACCGCTGGCAATAAACATATCCCGAAAAGCCATACACGCACGCCTTAATATCGTAACATCTGTCGTGCAATAATCAAGAATTTCTTTCTGAAAATTGAACAGATAATTACGATCTTTCAATGCCTGGTACCACTCAAGAAAGTGTTCGCGTTCGCCAGCACGCATTGTATCAGGTGAATAATATTCCAGGTTTGGTAGACGACCTTCATAATTTTGGTTTTCAGGTCTGTTGAATAAATGAGGAAAAGTACCTTTTGTGACAGTATTCGTGAGACCAAAGGCTTTTGGTAGAGCGCTTAAAGGCATGTGAAAGTAGTGTAGGCTATCGAGAAATACAAGGTTTTCAAGCCTCATCGTAATTATTTTCGTACCATTCATAATTAACGATGGTAGCTGTGTCTTTTTTTCTTCGATTAAATATCGCAAACTAAACTGTGCGTCAAAACTCCCTGCGTTATGTGCAATACAAATTGTACGAGGAAATCCCTTGATATCCGTCATCGCTAATTCTACAAGCTGAGCTACGGGGCTGTGTTTGAAAACAAACTCGTGCACGCCACAATATACGCACGGCTCTGTTATGGTATCATCAGTACAACAAAACGTACAGAGTCGTTGAACTACGCAAAGGTTTAGTTCATGAGCAACAGTAGAAGTGTCGCCCTTTAAAGGCGTGCACTGCTGCGTTTCAAAGTCATAGAAAATGAAAACTGCTTTACGCGTGTCTTTATATGTACGACGGCTTTTCATGAAACACATATGATTATTCGGCTCGTTGCGTTTACACGTCTTGCAGTATTTCACACCGCATATATGTTTCATCCGTTCTAAAGGTCTTATCGTTTGGAGACACCACCGACAACGTTTCACAGTTTCGCACACACTCGCTCTTCGGCGGTTCCTGACTACAGTGACAGTCTTGTGATTTTGCAAACACTGATTTCCGAAAAAAATACGATTACCTTCAACACATTTAATTGCGTCGTCTGTGTTAGGGTTACAGGGCGGTAGCGCAAAACACCGGGGACATTTCTTTTTTGAACATCTGTGATCATCTCGACGACTGCGTACATTACAACTTGAGCAAAAATCTCTACCGCCTACAGCACCTCGGAGATTCAAAATAGGTTGAAAATAATGTGTACGTTCATAATACAATATATATAGCGTGTATTTTATCGCTTGTACAGAACCCAAAAAGCATTTTCTACCGTCGAACAGAGGTTTTTCATGTCGCCCCAGAGTTAGAAACTCGTACACAACAATAGCGATACCGTCGCGCATTAAATAATCTTGATATTGGGCAATCTCATATACGCCACAGCCGTTTGCAGGTACAATGATATTTGCTGCTCTCGTGAGATCAATAGCTTCGTTTTTCTGTAACGACCCGTTAATCTGTCTAATACGCTGCCATCTAGTATGTAATTCCCTGGATAGCATTTCTCTCCGCTCGGCATATGCGCGTGCTGCCAGCAGCGAGCGCGGTAAGCATAAATTATCAAAATTACGGATGGTCAATATCGATTTTTTCGTAACAGCCTCGTGAGTTAAACCTTTTCTGTCACGACCCTCGACTCCTCTCACTATACAGGTTTTTATATCGCACACGTCACCGATATTCAGAGATGTTGCACTCTGAGCAACGCTGGTTATCAATTGCCAGACATCTTCAAACGTATAATCTTTGGCTGGTCGGAAGGACAGCCATACAGGCCCTTGTGTTAAACTATCAGCTGTAAATGATATTCCTACATAGTCACCGCCGGCGCAAGTACTGGTGATATGCGTTAGAAGATCGCGGAATGCTCCACCGAGCCAGTCTATTACAGAGGCGCCTGCCTGGGGTAGTCTGATTCGCAACGTAGTTTTGCGTCCTTGAAGCTTGAAACGTTTAAAATAACGTGTGGAATCCCTGATGATTTCGAAGCGGTTTCCGGGTGGCTGAACATCCCTGAATGGCTCTGTACCCGTGCGAGCACGCTTCTTCCCAGCTCCTAGCTGCGTCTCTGAAAATATATACGGATGATTATCTCTGCATTATTAACGCATGCTTTTATTCAAAGCTATTATTAATATTATTAGTACCTTTTATGTAATAGAATTCGGTTATTCATCATCAAACAATCATCCCTGTGTTGAATAACCTATGGCAGATTAACCGTTTCATTTATTTGTTGACTAGAATAAACATGTTACTTTTTAGATATAAGAACAAATTATATTTACCCGAGTCGGTGTCAGCCAGGAGATGCTGGTACCAATCATCATTTAACAGTGTTGACTCTTCATCATTGTGTATTATACCGTCCTCTATTGGGTACTCCCATAGCTGATTTTCATGCTGTTCAATGACCCTGTTTTCTTCTTCCGCTTCTTCATTGCCGTCTTGCGATGATGAAGCGACAACATTGCGGTCGTCATAAACGTTAGCGTGAGCATCGTCTTCTTCGTCACTGCTATCCGTATCGGTTACCTCATATTTCCTGGTACTTGTCGGTCTTTGGCATAGCCCTGAAGGACCTGCAATCGGTTCACCTGACTCTTCCGCGTGGGGTTGCTCTGATATGTCTAATGGATAAAAACAAAAGTATAAGAATAAAGTTAAGTCTGTGATATTGAAAAATTTAGAATATCAGGAAATCTAAATACTTACGTTTCGCGGTGTTTGTCTCAAAATTTTCTACAGCACAGGCAGCCTCTACAAGAGCAGCTTCTTCATCACTCGATGCGTCCCAAAGTTGTTGATAACCTATTATATCATTTCCGTCATATTATACCGTTTTAATTTTTTTACATTTTGTAAAAAGTACTTACTCTTGATTTCATCAGCAATACCGCGGACGCTCTGAGAGCCTTGAAGACCTCTTCTGCGTAGTTCCTCATACACGCACATTATCACCCTCTGACCCTGCAGTATGCCTCTGTTATAGGCCGTCACTGTGTTGCGCAGAGGAGCCCACGATAAAAGATACTTCAATCGATTGATGAATTTATCACCCGATAAATGTTTTAACTCGTAACACCACTGACTGTCGCAACGACGCCGTATCTGTACACTGTGCAATTGCACAAAACGCAAAAAATCGCGAATACATTTACGAAGGGCGCGGTCTGCCATCATTCATAATAAAATATAATACGCTGTTACGCTGCTGGATTGAAACTGTCGCTTCTGTGTCAAAAGATGGTTTATAAAAGCTAGGCGACTGTATGCTTTTGATTTGTATGCATTTTTGACCAGATCAACAAGACACGTCTTGTTTAAAACGTGCAAGGGGTATCGGTTTCATGAGTGGCTTGCATAGTCCGGTCGCTTTTATACACACACACACACAACACATATATTGTGACGAGCTCGCGATCTGAAAATTTCGTTAAAACAGTTGGCGAGCTACCAATCAGAAAATCTATAATGACGCCCGTTATTGTTCTTCCCTTTCTTTTTTTTTCACTATCGCCAATTGGGCGCCAGGTATTTCCTTCACCCCGAAATACCAAGGGTTGTTTTTCGTTTCCTTTCTGACTCAGGGAATGGGGGGGATTCGGAGGACAATCTATGACGTTTACGAAAATAACGGGTGAGCAATTCTTACGAGCCTTTAGCAATTAATTTAACATTTATTAAATGCGAAATCGATAACCAATACAATACAATCTCCACTCTTCTTATTCTACGGATTTAACTCGTGTACGCGGGGGACGCAGCGGCTTTCCGGTTACGCCGGAAAGCACAGCTGATCATTCGGAGCTGCAAGGGGGTGCGCGACGGACACCAACCGCCACCTCACGCCCGATCGCGGAGGGGTCGCGCGAGACAAAGAAAATGCACCGCGTGCGCCTACCTTTTTGTCGATGTCGATCGTCCCGGTGTCGCACAGCGTCCTCGTCGCGTATCCTCTCTCTCGCTCGCTTTCGCCGGTACACCGGTGGCTCAGCCTCGCTCTCTCTCTCGCACGCACACTCAATCCTTCGAGTCCTGCACTCTGCACTCTCTCAAATCCTCACTCTACTTTCCGTCTCGCTCACTCTACTCTTGACTCTTTCACCCTCTAACCGTCTCACTCACTCTACTCTATCTTGTTTTAATTCTCGTCTCGCTTTACTTCTTCGCTCCTCGTTCTCTCTTCTCGCACATTCAAACTCTAACTAATTTCTTAATCTCCTTCTTCCTCTCTCCTTGTCCGCCGGCTCGCGCGTTTTCCTCGCTCCCTTGTTCCTCTGCCGGCGAAGGTGGGGGTCTCTCGGCGATCGCTCCTCGATCGCCGGCACAGCCATCCCTCTCGCTCCTTCTCTCTCCGCTCAGCGTCGCTCTCTCTCGTCGTTGCCGCTGACGGTTGGCGACCGCTCCCTGTAAATAAAGGAAGCCTCGCCGACAGAGTGTGTCCTTCTATCTCTCTTATTTTCACGGGAGCGAGGCGTCGCGACTCTGCTTTTCTTTCCCGAATCTTTATAGCGAGCGCGCTCTGCGAGGAGAGTACCGCCTCGTCACTATATATATATATATATATATGTGTGTTTTATTTGCATAACTTTTACAGTTTTTTACAAAAACAATACAATTACTTGCAGTCCCTCCATCGTTAACATTTCAATCTCTTTCCTCGCCCTCCTCTCCTCTCATTTCCAAATCACTCTTACATGCCTTTTCTATCTCCCTAAAATATTCGCATATTCGTCTATCCAACTTTCCTCTTAACGCATTTACCAGCTCCTCTTTTAACAATCGCTTCTCCTTTCCTGTCATCCAACTTTCAATTTCTCTCCTGCTTTTTTCCTTAACTAATTTTCTTCCCTTCTTACATACTAGCATGTGCTCCATCGTTTCTTCCTCCTCATTACACATTCTGCATCTCCAATCGGTTACTCCTTTCTTCCCCGCTCTTCCTACGTTACCACATCTTAACCTTGCCCACGTTTCCTTGTCCTTTCCGCTCACACCTTCTTCCGACCAGTAACTCCATGGCTCCTCCACATTTTCCACCAGTTCCTTGTAAATTTTGTTGTACGATGACCTCTCTATCGCCTCCTTCTCTTCCTTCAGTGTTTCCCGCCTCAGTGTATCCAGTCCTTCCTTTATCTTTTCGTCGATCTCCTCTTCACTCTTTTGATCTCTTATCATTTTGATCACCTCCCCTATTTCCAAATACCCCAGCACCTTTTCCAAATCTTTCCCCCACTTACTCGGCATTCCGTTTATTATTCCTCTAATTTCTTCCCTCAGACAAATCTTTGGCCATCTCTCCTCTTCCATTCTCAGCACATCCCCTATATATCTGAGTGCCCTTTCTCTTACTACATACTCCATTGTTTTTACCCCCAACTCCCTTCTCCACACGTATCTTGGGGTCCTCTTATCCACTCCTAGTGCCATCTTGCAGTATCTATTGTGTACTCTTTCCATCATTCCAATCTTTACCATTCCCCACATATATATTGAGATGTCCTCCTGTCCTAGCCAAGTGGCGCCACCTGCCACCGCACCTGAAAAATGAAATTACAATTAGAATCATGATTAATACACGGAAAAGGAGACAGAGGGAAGAGTTTCTCCAAGGTAGAAGGAGAGACAGGAAAATAAATAAGGAAGCAGAAAATAAGGAGAAACGACCGAAAATTCACAGACTTTGACAGCGAGAACGTTTTGAGAAAGCTGGTACATTGCTATCCGAAAGGAAAGCGAGGGTGGCTAACTCGAGACCGACTCGCTGGAGAGGAAAAAGGGAATAGACGGGTTAAAATATAGAAATTTTGGACCAAAATTGTACCAACATCCATTAACTTCAAAGTGAGAAATTCGTGAGAAGGCTGGGAAAATACTCTCCGAAAGGACAGCGAGGGTGGCTGACTCTAGAATGACTCGCGGGTAAAGAAAAGGAAAGACCGTATTGAATTTTGGGAATAACATTATATCACGGAGCGGAGAAGCAGTAAGAAAAGTTAAAATCATTAAGAGATCAGATTGCGCAAAGGCGCAACAGCGGAGAATCTCAAAGGGTTCTAATAGTAAGAAATAAGAAAGGTACGCAAAGGCACAGCGGAAGAAGAAGCAATACTTGCGGAGTTTCACCAAAGAAACGACACGCAAGGCGAGACCAGCAGAGCGGTCCCTCAGCAAAAGACTCACAACAAGACGCAGGACAGTGGAGAGAGGAGGAAAACAGAGAAAGAAATTCTAAAAAAACTTACCAATATCTAAATCCTGGTACATAATTCACTAGCAGCGGTACGACCAAAATCCAGAAGCATAAAAGGGCAAAGTCCTTCCAAAAGCGAGAGCATAATCCTTCCAAAATCCAGCAGCGTAAAAGGGCAAAGTTCTTCCAAAAGCGAGAGCATAATCCTTCCAAAATCAACGAGCATCGTATTCCTTAAGTAAGCTGACTCAAGTCCTGCAATAAAAAGAAAAGGGAGCAGCAGAATACTAAAGCAACGAATAATCAAGTAATAACAAGGCGCGGACTCACCCATAGAGAAAAAAAATCTGGGCACACCGCCGCAAGTAACGACGAGGCCACATGACGGGTCTAAAAGAAAACAAGAAAACCAGCAAAAGCACCCACGAAAAGCTTAAGAATTAAAAAAGGGACTTACCGTGCCGAATTAATCCTTGAAACAAGTCGCACAACACGAATACACTTATGCGATTCACTGCGGCACCGCCATCTTAACTATCACCCAGCAAGAATCGATTCCCATCGATTACGACGCAACTAATCAGACCGGACAGGAGAAATTTATCAGTACGGAACGCGCCAATCACCACGCAGCAACGGCCGGTGATACGCGCCAATCAAAGTCGAAGAGCGAAAGTGGACAATTAGGATAAGGAACGGTGTGAACTTAGAAGCATAAGGATAAAATAAAGAATAATTAAAATTTTTTTTACGTCTACCCCTCAAATTTCTTTCGAGTCCATAAAGAACATTTCAATATATATATATATATATATATATATATATATATATATATATATATATATATATTATAACGGTCCAACGACGACCAACCACGTGACCTATAAATAAAATAAACAATGGTGAGTTAAATAAACAACCGTCAGATGGCGAACAACAAGAACAAATCTCGCAAACAAAGTAATGTTTGCGAGAACATAAATTGACAACTAACAAAGGAGAACACCACCTCTCAAATCTGCTTTGATAAGAGCGAACCACTACTAGGAAGCAATAACCCTGGCGGAGCAGCACAATACCTCGGTATTGTGACAGCGGAGTCAGCGGGTGAGCAACCTCTAGGGCAAACTCGAATCAGAGTAACCTACCGGGGTCGAAGAAGAAGCAGGAGGCGCAGCAAGAATTAAGAGACCCACCAATCACTATCAGGCGGAGAAAGAACCAGGAGGCGCAGACCTAAGCTGGAGCGCAGGATCGGCAAAGTGCAGTCACGTAGCACGGTATCCTTGATAATCACCTGAAAACGGCAACGCAATTAATAAAAAAGAAAAAACTCACAACACAAATCAGAAAATAACTCACTTATGATCCAAAGGCAAGAGCACGGTCATCTCAAATTCAAGCAAGAAAGAAGAAAGACCGTTGACAAACCAGACGGCGTGCCAACACCTGAAAAGATAAAAAAGGAGATAAAATAAACAACCCAAGCGAACGCGCGCACCAGAATAACACTTACCCATTTAAGTATCCCGAAAGGACGAGGAATAACACCTTTAAACGCACTAAAAACCAAAAATCTGTATAAAACAGTAATAACACTCGCGCGCACATGTCACGGCCGCTGCCATATTGATTTCAGATACGCCATCGATTAACGTATCAGCATTGACCGGGAACTCGCTGTGATCACAGCGCCGGGGTGCTTATCGCGGCTAATTAAGTGAACCGTGGGTACTTAGCGAGAGTACACGCTACGGCTCACGCGACATAACACAATAAAGGAACTGCACCACGTGCGCCTACCTTCTCTATTCGCCGTTTCTCTCGTCCTGCGCGTCGCACCGCGGAACTTGGGCGTCGTCCCTCTCTCTCGCTCTCGCTCCTTCGTCGCTCCCTGGGGCTCGTTCTCTCTCCCTCGCACACACTCCGACTCGCGTAATCCTTTGCTTTGCGTTCTCTCTCTCTCTCTCTTCACTCGTCTCACTCACTCTACTCACTCTGTTCCTATTCTCTATACTTTTTACAATCTCACTTCCCAGCTCTCACTCTTTTCTTACTCTCAACTATTCACAATCTTTACTTCTCGAATTATTCTCTCTATCACCGCAACCTGCTCTAATACTCGCCAAATTCTCACTAACTTAATCTAATTCTCAGCCGGTGTCCACTGGCTCGTGCGTTCTCCTCGCTCCCTTGTTCCTCTGCCGGCGAAGGTGGGGGTCTCGCGGCGATCGCTCCTCGATCGCCGGCACAGCCATCTCTCTCGCTCCTTCTCTCTCCGCTCAGCGTCGCTCTCTCTCTTCGTTGCCGCTGACGGTTGGCGACCGCTCCCTGCAATTTAAGGAAGCCTCGCCGACAGAGTGTGTCCTACTATCTCTCTTCTTTCCACGGGAGCGAGGCGTCACGACTCTGCTTGTTTTTCCGAATCTGTCTATCGAGCGTGCTCTGCGAGGAGAGTACTGCCTCGTTACAATATATATATGTAAAAATGCTGAATCGTAAGTACGTGATGAGTCCAGGTGTGCATTCCTCACTGCTGTACATATTCTACGAAAACACTCGTTTCAATTTTGTGTTGATATAAACAAATATTTCTCTAATTCAACGAGGAATTCGTTTGGATTACAGCTATTTTCATCGCTGAACTTAGGTGGCTTAATATCCAATTGCAAGTATTGTAACTGATCAATAACTCCACTTACGACCCGATCTTCATTGTCTGCTTGCTCTCGATTTGTCTGTTTCCGATTTCCTCTCGTTCTCGTATTGCTGGCTGGTGGTAATAACGCATTACGTGCTTCTTCAATTTCGTTTCGCATTTGTTCCATTTTCTTTTGCTCCTCTCGCAGACGTGCCCATTCCATTTGTAAGTTTATTTGCTCACTCTCCATTTCGACGTTATCGTTATTTGTTTCTTGCTGTCTCAATGATTTGCTCGCTTGAGCCGGCGGTGATCGCGGTAGCGACATGTTTCATAGATAATCATACGGAGAAAAAAAAATTAGTTATATCCTTAGTTTACAACAGTCGAGATTCGTGCCTCGAGTTGGGCGCCATTTGTAACGGTTTTGCTAATTTTTTGAATGACAAGTTTATTCGATATCTTGGATTACTATGAACAATTTGAATTGGAGGTATATAATGACGGTGGAGCGTTTGACATTACCCCGTTTCTGACTGACGACGAAAGAGAGAGAGAGAGATGGAGTCCCAGTCGGCGATTCCACGGTGATTTGCGGGGCGATTCCGGTTGGCGACGATGCCTCGATGGAATTGTTGCTATTGCGCCCACGGGAGAAGGGCTGATGCGATCTCCGTGTCCCTGATTTGAGTGGGATCTTCCTTTCTTTCCGTCGAACAGTCTTATGGTTCCGAGTTGTGTTGAGGTTGCCTGAATTTGGAGTCGATTGGGATGATTCCGATCAGTTCAGAGTCCGGCGTTCAAGAGATCGCATTTCGAGTTCTCGGTACGTTCGCCGATCTATCCCCTCCTTTCTACGTCGATCTCTCCCTTCCATCAGTATGATATCTGTTTCTGCATATATATATATCTGTATGTCCTTACAACCATTCGGATTAAAAACGAGTACGGCAAGTCTCATAAAGGGTCTGGAAGTAGTCTTAAAAGACATAGGACCGTCAGTCATAAATTTCGTGGCACGACCTTCCATGCATGTCGACAAGCGCAGAAGAACCCATTAATCACCTGGAGGAGCTTCTGAAAAGAATTGAACAGAATAGAATGACACTGAATCTAAAAAAATCAGTGTTCTTTCGGCAAGAAATAAAATTCCTTGGGCACATACTAACAACTGAGGGAATAAAACCACAGCCTGAGAAAATCGCGGCAATAAGATACTTCCCAACGCCATCAAACCAAAGGGGTTTACGCGGATTCTTGGGCCTGATAAATTTCTATTCGAGGTTCACGTGCAAACATGCAGAAGAGACGGTACCGTTACTCGAATTAATGGAAAAGGCGCAACTTGGCAATGGAAAAAAAAAACATGAGACGGCATTCGAGAAAGTAAAAACGCTATTCACAGAAAGCGTCATATTAAAACACCCGGATACCACAAAACCATACTGGCTCACAACCGACGCAAGCGACTACGCTCTCGGTGCCGTACTTGAGCAAGAAGACGACAATACAAGTAAGGCAGTGATCGCATTCGCCAGTAGAACGCTAAAAGGTCCAGATATTCGATACATGATGACCGAGAAAGAGCTTCTAGCAGTCGTATGGGCGCTGCAGAAATTTCGGACTTATCTGTTCGGCGCGAAAGTACACGGTAAAACTGACCACAAAGCAATCACCTTCCTCCGAACATGCAGGTTCGCGGGGGACAGAATAAGATGGGCTCTTGCAATACAAGACTATGATCTGACGATCGAACACTGTCCAGGAAAAGAAAATGTCATAGCCGACTGGTTGAGCCGGCCACACGACGAAGGGGGAAGCACGGATTGTGGAAAGAAAATAACCATAGCAGCAACCTGGGCGAAAGAATTCAGCAACGAAATGAAAGACGACTTTGAACGACTGGGCGAAATACAAAAAAACGATCCGGCTACCAAACACGCATGGAAAATGGCAGAGGATAAAAGTGGACAATCGAAATACCGAATTCAAGGCAACCACCTACAAACAAAAACTCGCATGGGAATATGGAAAACTCTAGTCCCACCAGGAATCATCGAACGTCTGATACAGGAATGCCACGAGATGTATGGACACGTCGGAGCAAGAAAAATACATAAATTACTGGATGAAGAATTCACCTACCCACACTTAGCCACGAAAACACGACAGGTTATAGCAGTATGTGACACCTGCCAACGCAACAAAAATCCAAAGTTTACAAATCACGCGAAAATGCAAACTATCATACCGGAGGCGCCTGGAGATTTATTATCTATTGATTTTTTTTACCCCCCCCCCCCCCCCCCCCCGCTTCAGGCGGCGTAAAACACATCTTAGTCACAATCGATGCGTTCACCAAATTCGTCAAACTTTACCCGCTACAGAAAGCAAACGCGGCGGCAACGATCAGAAAAATTTTCCTTGACTATATTCCCAAATACGGAAAACCAAAACGAATACAATTTGATCACGGCGCGCAATTTACATCCAAAATTTGGCTTGAGAAACTGGAGAAAGAGAAAATCAAAAAAGTCTTTTCATCAATTAGACACCCACAAGGCAATATAGTGGAAAGAGTTAACCGAGAATTAGCAAGGTTCTTACGAACATTGCTAGATGAGAACCACTCGGGATGGGCCAAATGGCTTACCACAATCGAAACATGCATCAACGACGTATATCATGACATCATTGAGGAAGTGCCATCGGAAATACAGACAAAAAATAAAGCGGAACGAGCATGGAAAAAATGGGTCTTGTCCGAAGACCCGAAACAAATCGACGAAAAGGAGTACGAAAAGAAAATAGCAATAATTAAAGAAAGAATACGAACTAAAGGGCTAGCAAGAGCCCAAAGGTTCAATGAGACGCATAAAACTACGAGTTTTGCACAAGGGGATCTGGTGCTAGTAAGGGCACTGAACGTCTCGGATCCGAAAAATAAGAAAACGGCGAAATTCATGCCATTATACGAAGGCCCCTATAGCATAAAAAAATGCGTAGCACTGGCGACGTATCTCCTCGAAGATCCCTCGACGAAGAAGGAGAGAGGAAAATTCCACGCGTGTCTCCTGAAGCGATACGTACAACCTTCAGCACCTACACAGGAAAAGAAAGAGCATTAGAAAAGTAATAAAAAAAAAAAAAAAAACCTTATTAATAATCGGAGTAACCAAGCTCACGTAATCGTGGAATAAAACAATAAAAGAATTTAAGATTTAAAGATGATAAAAACAAATTAAAGCTATTAAGAATTCAAGGAGTTGGGCATTTAAGCATCTAAGATTTAAAGATAATCAGAATGAATTAAGGAGTTAAGCATTTAAGAATTTAAGATTTACAGGTATTAAGAATTTAAGAATTTAAGAAGTACGAAGTTAAGCAGTAAGAAATTAAAATCAAATACACTCCAATATTCAGTCAATAAGCCTTAAGTGGATCAAAACAAAAAAAAAACAACAAAAAAAAGAAAATAAAAGGTCGACAACAGTTTCGAAGGAAACCGTTGAAATTCAAGTTGAGTCAGTGTACCAACGGCAATGGAAGGAAGAACGGAAAAATCCGATCGAGAAGAAAAGGCGGTGAAATAAATCCTAGAGGAACAGCAAGAGAAGGAGAAACTAGTAAAAAAGAAGACACGTAACGCGGAAAAACAACGAAGACGCCGCCAAAGACAATTAAAGAACAATACAATTGGAAACATATTCCAATTAAAGGTGGTAACAGACGCAAATATCAGAAATTGGTATCCGGGTAAATCACTCGGATTATAAGAGAGGGGGGGGGGGGGGTCAGATCGTCCAGTACAACCAGTTAACCGATAGACACGAAACAAGAAACACGTAAACATGGAGTACAAGACGTTAGACACCAACGAGATGAGAGGGAAGACGTATAACGTACGAATATCAGCAATGGGATCGCCAAATCATCTATATTTGCATATCAGAACTAACAACTACGACCCACGAAGGACACTTACACGCATGCAATGCATATCCAAAAGAACGCAAGAAGTATTGCGCTGCCTAGAGGAAGAGATGTACCGGGGAAGAAGCATCCTCTACCACGATGAAAAAAACTTCCATCGAGCGCCGGTCATGGAGTACCAGGATGGACAAACCTGGTTATGGCTCGGGGACCACGGAGAAGATATCGACGCCGAAATTTAAAACTGCTACACCCCGACGCAGTGGACGAAAGAACTGCCACTCTGCGCAGTGTCATGCGCGATTCGTGGTCTCCGGCCATACCAGGGAGAAGAATACGACGACCGGCAATGCGAAAGACTGTTACAGTGGGCACAACAGAGAATGTGGCAGGCTACATTTTAAATGAGAGACCCGAAGGGCAAGCCCTTTGGGGACACCTCATCCTCAAAGACGGAACATCTTTCGAGGAAGTAGCAGAAAGGTTTTTCGCGGCAAAAAGAACAGAGAAATCCGTACCATTCACATAGACCACCCCGGGACCACTTTTTTGCGATCCAATATTGCGATCCAATGGTTGCAAAAATTCCAACGGTACACGCCCAACGAAGCGGCGACGGTCGAAGCGACGGTCGCAGCAACGGCAACAACTCCAGCCATCACATATATCGAGTCCGATGACCAGGAATGGTGGGAGGATCTCGAAACCCTCATCCTCGAGGACGAACCAGACGAAGAACCCACGCCGGAAGAGCAATTGCAATGGCTATGGCCCCACGCCGACGATCTATAAAAAGTGAGCTAGTAAGAAAAAATTTTTTTTTTTCAATCGGACGTTCAGATCAAATAGGTTAAGTGCAAAGAATTTAAGATCCTGTTTTTTTTCTCCAAAAAAAAAAAAAAAAAAAAAAATTGGACGTTTATAGCAAATAAGTTAAATGCAAAGATAGAAGAATTTAAGAAGATTTTGTAGTTTTTTTTAATACAAAAAAAAATTTTTTTGACGTGTATATAATAGTAACGACATTCAAAAATGTCAAGCGAAATGCCAAGTGTCACGCGAAATGCCAAGTGAAAAGCTCCAAGACGCTAACTAGTATTAAAGGAAATATTTTTCTTTTTGGTAGAGAGAATAGAAAACAAATTTTGTTGTAAATAATTACGATAATTCTTAGGTATAAGAAATAAAAAAAATGAATTGCCTTCTACAAAACCTGTCGCATTAACTAAAAAAAAAAAAAAAAAAAAAAAAAAAGGGGGCGCACCAAAGAATCCAAAGGAGGGATTTTCCTTCACAGCATAGCGACGAGGATGACGTGCTCTGGTGCTCAGGTAAATCTGGGGGACAATGTAACGGGTCCACCTGAAACAGATAAACAAATTATCGTCACTAGAGGGCGACGTTTCGCGTAAACGAGGAAGACAATTAACAAATATAAATAGGGGTAAATAAATTGACAAATTGCTCTCTACCTTGCGCTCTCCTTACCTGTGTCGTCCTAGCAGGCCTTACCTAACCGTTGCCTTCCGACGCTTGACGCTTCCACTTCGGTGGAAACAACGAGTATCGTCTGGTAATGGAAGGGTGCAGATCTGTAAAGACAAAGTAATATTAGTCTCGCGTTAAAAATACGTTACTCACCTGAGCGACCGAAGGCATCGATGGCGAGACACTCCAACGGCGATTTCCGAACTTGGCGAGCGGTCAACGACTCCCGTCACCACCTATAGAGAGACGAAAAACTTAACATAGGCACGTTCGAGATAAGGAAAATCGAAACAACTTACCAATATCCGAAGAACTGACGTCCAAAGGATACACTCGCCACTCACAAGGAAAAACACGACAAATTAGTTAAAAACTGTAAAACGATAAAAATATATACATCCGCGTGACAGATGTGGCCGCGGCCATATTGGCGAAGATCACGCACACGATAGATCAGACGCACCACGGCGAATCGCTAGCGCCAATATCAATCAACCTAGATCGATACGAATAGCAAGATACTAATTAGACCACCGGCGTCGGTAACAAGGCAGAACTGTAATTACCCCATAAGGTTTCCGAAATAAATTTCGTCGCTGTACCAACAGGATTCTATTCTATTTATTCTTCCTCGAGTCCCGAACACAAAACAAAAATCAATGAATCGGTCGTACCGTTTCAATATATATATTTTGTAACGGATTTTCTCCGCACCTACCGAGAACCTCCTGTTCCTCCGCCCGAGGAGGAGCACGCGTTGGTCCGCGCCAGCTTCCACCGCTCCGGCGAGGTGGAAGCGGGACCGGCTGACGTAGCGGGGGCGGACGGGCGCCAGGTACGCTCGCGTACCACCAACCTAGGCCGGCTTTGTTTAGATTCACCGCTACCGCCCCCCCCCCTTACGCGTCCCCGCTCCGCCCCGAGGGCGAACACAGGGGTCTCGGGCTTCAAGTGGGCTGGCCCAGCCCGCCTGCGGGTCGGTCAAGTAGAGGGGGTGGACGTGAAGGATTTTGGGGCAATACGGTGGCACAATCAAGTATTCTCACAATCAGCGGGGCAACAGGTTTATTGCACGTGTTAATTTTACGACATCGAATATACATGAAATCAAGTAATATACATTTCTCGGCTACCGCTCGCTCGCGCTAGATAGCCTTGTCCCGCTGTGATACTATTTCCCTTGCCGGAAGGTAGCCGCGTCCGAGAGAAGGACTAACTTTACGTCACACCCTATAGATAACTAATAATGCCAGGTAGCCCCCTCGAAGATACATAATTTACAGAACTCCCTTTAGGTAGCTAATAGCGCGAGGTTGCCCTCTCGAAGGTAAATAATTATTTTATGTAGCACCCTGTAGGTAACGAATAGTGGTAGGTGACCCCCGGGAAGATAAATACTCATTTTATGTAGTACCCTGTAGATAGCAGGTAGTGGTAGGTAACCCCCGTGAAGATAAACGATCATTTTATGTAGCACCCTGTAGATATCAAATAGTGGTAGGTAACCCCCGTGAAGATAAATGATCATTTTATGTAGCACCCTGTAGGTAGCAAATAGTGGTAGGTAACCCCCGTGAAGATAAATGATCATTTTAGGTAGCACCCTGTAGATAGCCAATAGTGGTAGGTAACCCCCGTGAAGATAAAGAATCATTTTACGTAGCACCCTGTAGATAGCAAATAGTGGTAGGTAACCCCCGTCAAGATAAAGGATCAATTTATGTAGCACCCTGTAGGTAACGAATACGCTGGATAATTCATTTAGGTAGCTTCGACGCGACGAGAGAAACGGACTATTCTATTATAATTTTACATATTTTCTAAACGACATACAACTTGGCACGGCGACTCAATACAAAAGAAGTAAACAACACGGTGCGACCGCGGTAGAGGACGGGACGGTCGCACGTGGTACTCGACGCCGGCGTCTCGACCATGAGGTAGCCGACGGTGTACGCACGGGTATACCGAAGCAACGAGAATTTTATGAAAGTAGAGAGTCGGCAAGGGGCGAGCAGCGTTTCGAAATCGAACATCGGCTTTGGATTACCCTAATTCCTCTACGCGGGACTACCGCAAATAATCTTAATTTTCCTCGTAATTACCAATGCCGGCCTTAATTACCTAGCTGCCTCGTCCCTGCCTACTCTCTCTTTCTTTTAGGAAAAATCGGATCGACTTACGTCTTCTTGCTGGATCCGGTGCCACTCACACTACTTTTCACAATTTTCTCCCGTTTACGTTATTCTCACTTCTTACTTTATTTTCGTCGCTTCTCACGCCCCGATCGATCTTCGAACACTGCCTACCTCGTTGTTCGTTCGGCGTACTTAGCCTAGGTACTCTCCCCCTACTTTTTCTTATTACCGCCGGTTCACCAATTATGTCCCACGGCAGCGTGGTCGGCTCCCTTCTTTGAAGATTCTCGCCGGTCCTCCCGCGCCGCATACCCCTCGCTGGCCGTAGAGAGGCGCAAGCGGGGGAGGGGGGAGCGCGACGAGGGCCGTGCACAACTCGCCTAGGAGCCGAGTGCTCCCGAACCCTACGACGCACCCCCCTCACCGCGCGCCTTCGCCCTGGAGCTCGGAACGGGCGACGGGGAAGGGGGAAGCTCACCTCGCCGGACAGGCGTCCCTGTTCTCGGCGGTTGGCTCACATGATTTGCCACCAGGCACGAAAAAAAATGCAGCACCGCTTCCCTCGCCGCACCCGCCGAACTCCTTACTTCGAGGCGCCGTTTCGCGCGGACTTCGACGCGTGGTGTACCACCAAGAAACCCCGTTTCTGAAATATGTAGCCGACGAACCGAATTTCACGCGGTGATGTTGATTTGACGCGTCATCGGCGCCCAGGGTCGCACCTGCGACCTCCTGCAGGCTGTCATCTCCGGTGGGACGAAAAATTCGTCACAATATATATTACCAGTTTGGGTTTGGCGCGGAGCGGGGGGTCAGCGCCAAAAATCACCAGTCAAATATATTCATTATCATAAATTTAAAAAAAATGTAATAAATAAATAAAAAACAGCGCGCCACTATGCCGACACCCTCCATCCCACCTCCTCCACCCCCCCCCCCCCCCCCGCCCGCAACCGCAGCCGCTCGCGCGCTCAGCGAACTCGGCGACCGCGGAGTGGGGATAGTATCGGGGGTCGCCATAGTGGCCGCTATACTACTTATGTACTTTGCAATTGAGACGAAATATCGTGAATAATCTCTTACAGTCTATCATATATATATAAGCCAGTTTTATTTGTATAAATTTTTACATAAGTTTTTTACAAACACCCGTCACCCTCCTTATCTCTAGTCGTCCCTTCCATCGCATTCTCTCTTCTCCCTCTCACTCTTCTTGCATTCCTCTTCTATTTCTCTAAAATATATACATATGTCCTCTTTTATTTTTCCCCCTAACATATTTATTATTCCCCCTCTTATCGCCAAGCTATTCACTCCTTCCAACCACCCCTCTGCTGCCTTCCTCGCCTTTTCCGTCACCCTCTCCCAGCCTTTCCTGCAGGCTATTAGGTGGTCCAACGTTTCGTTTTTCTCTCCACATATTCGGCATATCCACTCCTTTTCCCCTTTCTTTCCTGCTCTTCCGATATTTCCACATCTCATTCTCGCCCACACCTCCTTATTCCTTCCCTTCATCCCCTCCTCCGACCAATACCTCCACGGTGCCTTCTCATTCCTGCAAATATGCTTATACTTGCTATTGTATGACGATCGATTTATCTTCTCCTCCTCCTTTCTTAATCCTTTCTGTTTCAATCTTTCCAGTCTTTCCTATATTTTTTCCTCTATCTCTGCCCCATCCTTTCTGTCCCATATTAACTCTATTACCTTTTCTATCCCCATCTCCTGCACCACTTTCATCAAACCCCTCCCCCAGTTTGACGGGCTCCCATTTTTAATCCCCGTGATTTCTTCCCGTAGGCAGATTGCTGGCCACCTTGCCTCATCCATCCTAACCACCTCCTTTACGTATCTCAAGGCCCTTTCCCTTATTCTATACTCGAAAGTAACCACCCCAAGCTCCTTTCTTCATATATAATTTGGCGTATTTATGTCGACCCCCAACGCTAACTTGCAGTACCTGCTTTGTATTCCTTCAAATACCCCAATTTCCCCCAGTCCCCACACTTCTACTCCATATATCGCCCCTGCTCCAACCAACGTGTCTAAGAGGTATAGTCTTTCTTCCATAATATCCCTTACTGCCCTCTTCCATACTCCCCACACCTTATTCATCGCTTTTTGCGTCCTCGCCATCATTTTCTTCCCATACAGCCATATTGAATTTTTACACGTGAACCAGTACCCCAGATATTTGAACTGGTTCACTACCTCCACCGTTTTCCCCTCGATTATCCATTCCTCTCCCTTTTTTCTTTTCCCTCCATTACTAAAGATCATGACCTTCGTTTTTTTCACATTTATCTCCATTCTGTTTTCCCTTGCCCAGTCCTCCAGGTCTCCTACTATGCTCCTCAGACCCTCCGCCGAATCCGCTACCGCCGCCACATCATCCGCGTATTTTATCGCGAATATTTTCTCCCTTCCCATGACTACCCCACCCTCATTCTTTTTTACCCACTTATCCTCAAGGTCGCCTACATACAGGTCGAAAAGCACCGCACTTAATGCACACCCCTGTCTCAGTCCCAGCCTCGTGCAGAATCCTTCTGTCACTTTTTCCTAGTCTGTACCTCTGCCCTGGTTTCTCTATAAATTTCCTTAATTGTCTCTAACATTCTTCCCTCTATCCTTTTCTCTTTTAGTTTTGTCACTAATATTTTCCTACATACCCTGTCAAACGCCGCCTTAAAATCAATAAACATTACGTACAACTTCCCCCCTTTCGACTTTAACCTCTTATTAATTATGGCGTTTAGCGTGAAAATTTGATCCCTCGTACCTCTACTTTTTCTGAAACCTGCTTGACTCTCTTTCAGTTTTTTGTTCCTCTCAATCCATCTGCTCAGTCTATCCGTCATGATTTTTGTTAGCACCTTATACCCTACATCTAATAGTGATACCCCTCTATAATTCTCCCCCTATCTCTATCCCCGTCCTTATGAATTGGCACTATCCTAACCGATTCCCATCCTCTTGCTAATCTTCCCCCCCCCCCTCCATACTTCATTCAGTGCCCTTCTGAATTCCTCCCTCTCTACCTCCGGCAGCGCCTTCAAAAACTCTACACTTATCCCGTCCTCCCCTGCCGACTTTCCATTTTTCATTCGCTTCAACGCTTTTTCCACCTCCTTTCTGAATTCCTCATAAAATTCCCTTTTCCCTATTTCGCCTTCACCCATTTTCCCCTTTCCTTCCCTTCCACTGATTTCTGATTTCTCCTCTCCCCCTTCCCTCTCGCATCCTCCCCCCCATTCAGCAACCCCTCAAAATGCTCCTTCCATCCTTTGCTCGTTATTGCACTATCTATCTGCCTCTGCCTTTTACCTCTGAACCTATTAATCGTACTCCACCACCCCGTCATATCTTTTGCCTTCCCCACCTGTTTCCATATATTGTACCTCCACTCGGCCTTTGCTTCCTTACACACTCTCCTTAGCTTTCTTCTTTCTTCCACCAGTTCTCGCTTATCACTTCCCCTTCTTTCTCTTACAAATATTTTTAACTTCTCCCATACTACTCGCCTCTGTCTTTTACATCTATCGCTGAACCACCTAGGCAGTTCTCTCCTCCTCTTCCTTCTTTTACCTCTTTTCCTCATCCCTGCGTTCCCTGCCGCCGTCAGTATTTTTTCTTTGACCCCCTCGCGCCCTTGCCGCCCTTTTCCTTTCGCATTTTCCTTTCGTATTTCTTCTGCAAACTTCTCCGAATTCTCTTCATTCCAGATAAGTGTTATTCCTTCCTATCCCCCTTCCTTCTCCTCACCCTCCCCATTCCCTTTTTCCCTTTTGATTTCTTCCATCGCGAAGCCTATTGGCAGGTGATCAGACTCCATTCTCTCTCTTATTTCCATCCATTTTATCCCCCCCCCCCCCTGTCCAGTGCTATTACATAGTCGATCACCGTCCCGCAGCACCCCCCCCCCCCCCCCCAACAAAAGTTATCCCACCTTCTCTGTCCCCTTTAGTTCTCCCGTTCATCACCTTCAATCCCATATCTTCGCATAAGCGCAACAATCTTCTTCCCTCCACATTTATCACTTCTTCCCGTGACCTGCTTTCTTTTTCGTCTTCCTCTCCCCCTCCCTCATTCACTGCCTGCTCCCCTCCAATCCTTGCATTAAGATCCCCAGTAATCAACACTCTCTCTTTCTTTCTCACCCCCTCCATTATTCTCCCTGCCAACTCTTTCTCTATTTTTCTCATTCCGACATTATTATACACTGTAATAATTGCCGTTCTTTTCCTCATATCGTCGTTACTCACTGTTAGCCCAAATTCCCACTCCTTTATTTCCCACTCTTTCTCATTCTCCAGTCTTATACCCACCGCCTGTCCTCCCTTTGCTCATCCTTCCTTACTTGTTTATCCTTAACTGCTACTTTAAAATCCCACCTGAATTTCTTACTCATATATTCCTGCGCTTTTCCCTCATCCTTTTTCTCTACCCACGTCTCCTGCAAGATAACCATGTCCGCCTCTTCCAAAAACTCCCACGCATCTCTTATTTTGTATATTCCCGCAACATCCCACACTAGTATTTTAAATTCAGAGTTCCCTCTCCTTTCTGCTCCACTCTGCGTCGTTCCTCTTCTCTCTTCCTTCCCCTCGATTTCTGTCCTCATCCTGTACGCCAACCCCTTCTCTCCGCCCGAAAGGGCTGCAGCCATTTCGGCTCCGTCCTCAGTCTTTGTCCCCTCTCTTCTCGCTCCATCCGCACCATTCTCCTTCTAGCCATATCTTCATGTATCTCGTCTCGGCCTGCCTCCCATATCTCCTTTCATGCTCCGCCACGGCCCATAGCCACCTCTGTACCTCGACCTGCCTGCTTGTTAGATCGTCGTCGATCCGCAGCCCTGTGCCCCTTAAGTCCCTTCTTTTCTTCAGTGTCTCCATTTTTTCACTCCAGTTTTTAAATTTTAGGACCACTACCCCTCCTCTCTCATGCCTGGTTGTTGCCTGCTTTCTTATTTCCTGCCTTAATTTTTCGTCTATCAACCTCACCGCTCCACCCTTCTTCATCCCCTCCCACTCCTTTTCCTTAATTTGGATATTATTCCGACGGTTCTCCCTTCTACTTCTTTCCTCTCTCCACTCCTGCTCATTCAGCGCCATCGGCTTTCCCTTAAGAATTTTCCATTGATTCTCCGCCTCATCGTCCTTCGTTCTGTTATTGTGCCCATCTATTTCCTCTGTCCTTCCTCTCTCTCCTCTCGCTATTCTCCAGTCAGATTTTCCCTTGCCACGCCCTCCATTCTCCTCCTCGTGTCTTACACCTTCTGCGCCACGTCCTGCTGGAGCTCCATTTCCGTGTCTTCCCTGCTTTTCTGCTCGTGACCTTGACACCTCCAGCGCTCTCTTCTCTCGCCTGCTCGCCTTCAATTCCAATCTGCTCCTCTTCTCATCCACCCTTTCTTTTTCCTCCCATCTCAGCTCCATCCTGACGATTGTGTCTAGGAGCCGCCTTCTCTCCTCCCTCCACTCCCTCCTCTCCTTTTCTGCGCTTTCTCTCATTTCCTTTATTGTGCCTTTATACTCCTCGATTTCCTTCCATCTTTTTTTGCACTCCTCGCATTTGTCTACCCCCTCAGCTTCACATTCCTCTTTTATTTTATTTATTTATCCCCACCACCGGTCCTTGAGTCGCCTTTCCGATCCTTCCAAACTATTCTTCATCACCCTTCTCATCCTCATCTCATCTTCGTGTATTCCTCTCATCCACGTGTATACTTCCCCTGGATTATTCTGCTGCTCCGCCTCCAGCATCCCTTCCCCCTCCAATCCGCTTTCATCCTCCTTGTCCCCTTCTTCTTTCTCATCTTCTTCCTCGCTATTCGCCTCTTCGATCCCTTCGTCTTTATTTTGTTCTTCATTCCTACTCTTCTTTTTTGGTGGCGACTGCGTTACGCTTTCCCCACCCGGTGATCCGATCATGCCAAAAAACTCTCTCACGTCCCTGTTCATTTCCTTCTTCTTCGGACGCCCTCTCTTTCTTATCGTCATCTCTCTGTCTTCACGTTCTTCCTTATCGGTCACCCCGTCCACCTGTCCTTTCTTACCCTCCTATTCAGCCACGCGGTTCCACCTTATGCCGCGGCGCTTGTGTATTGCTTCACTCGTCCGGCTTCCGTGCTCCCCGCCTCCTCGCCTTACCTCATCGCCATCGCTCCTAACCTCCTTTGCACCGGCTCTAACTTTATCACCTTCCACCTCACTCATATCACCTCCTTTCACAATTCCTATTATCACCACTGCTTCCTCTTCACTTCCTCTTTTCTTCTTCCGCACCTCTTGCTTTCTTTGATTCTTTTTTTCACTAAAATGTGCTATGCAGAGTCGCGGTTTACACAGCACGTTCTGTCCTGCTCAACTTCCCCACGGGACTTCTCTTACAGTCTATCATTTTTCGTCTATTCATAAAAAAGCTCGCGTAAAATATTAGCTATTTTTACTAGAAAGCCGGGGTTTTTCCTGTTATTGTCGAGAAATATTAAAATATGTTTATCGTAAAAATCACGATTTACCTTGCGAATTGTTGATAAATGTCGCGATTTATGTGTTAAGTGAAACTCGGTTTACTATGAATCCATTATTATTCTTTATTCGTAAAGAAATTTGTTAAAAAGTCGGTGTTTCATGTCCGACGAAAGATTTTGTACTTTTTTATTCTGAAGAAATAACGAGAACATTTTATTGATTTGATCCCAATTCATTTCGCGTTATTTTTTGTTACCAATTAAACAATGCAAGCTCACGCAGGCATTTTATATTTGACTGCAGTATAAATATTGTAAGTAATTTGAAAAAAATATTGCAAGCAGTTTACTGATGTGTTCATTGTTTTCGATTCATGAATGAATTCGATCAACGCATATTTTCCTTTCATTATAGAAATTTTATTGTATTTTTTGTTTTATTGCTTTATTTCTGGATTGAAAGAAATAGTTCTTTTTTCGAAAGCATTCGATGTTTGATGAAAATGTATACTTTTTTAAATGCATCGAAAACTGCGAATAGTGTACTGATTAAATATCGGTTCATGAACTATCTCTCATTTTTTCGATTCTCAACTGCATTTGCGTGTAGTGTTTGTCAGTAATTCATTTTTGGAGGCCAGATTCTTTTCTTTTATCGTCAAAATATATCAAGATCAATGATCACCTCAATGAAAGACTGACGATCTCATGTTAGTAATTTCTGTGTCTCAAAAAAATATTGTGTTTCACGAAGACAATTGATGCTTGTCTACAATATGTATATTTGTATATATACAGTACCGGTGGAAAGTTTCCGGACAAAAGTTGAAAACAGTGTCGGAACGTTTTTTTATGCTATTTCGCCGGTTGTTGACCTAGGCCAATTTAACCAACGCCATTTTAAAGAGCAGGGATTTTCCTTCATTTTGGCTTTTTTAAAAAAAATCTACGATTTTTTTTACAATTAGCACACAGTTTTGAAAACGATAATTTTTGTTCGTTTTTTTGTTCTTTTGCAAGTGGACCCCGTTTACAGTAAACATTTTTTAGCGAATTTCTTTCACAATGCTCATAAAGGGAGAAGTCTAAGCTTTAAGTTCATTTTTTAGAAAATTGTCTACGATTTTCTTTTCAAAGATATGTCGTTTTTTGAGAAAAAATAGACAATTTGGAAATTGCTCCATAGGACGAAAACGATGAGGTTTACAACAAAACGTCAAGATGGCAAAAAGTTGTATTACTTCTTGCTGAGTTCAAGAGAATTTTTTCACATTTTTATACCGAAATTTTTTTTCCACCTATTTCTGGTCAGTTCGATTGATCTGAATACCATGAAAATAATAGAATTAAATTTTTTACTTACATCGAAGAAACTCCGTCGCCGAAGAAACCTCCGAAGAGACCAAAGTTTAATATGTAAGTAAAAAATTTAATTCTATTATTTTCAGAGTATTCAGATCAATCGAGCTGACCGGAAATAGGTGAAAAAAAAATTTCGAAAAAAAAATCTGAAAAAATTCTCCTAAACTCAGCAAGAAGTAATACAACTTTTTGCCATCTTGAGATTTTGTTGTAACCCTCTTGTTTTCGTCCTATGGAGCAATTTTCAAATTGTCCATTTTTTCTCAAAAAACGACATATCTTTGGGAAAAAAAATCGTAGACAATTTTCTAAAAAATAACCTTGAAGCTTAGACTCTCCCCTTTATGAGCATTGTGAAAGAAATTCGTTAAAATTTTTTTACTGCAAACGGGGTCCACTTGCAAAAGAACAAAAAAACGACAAAAAATTGTCGTTTTCAAAACTGTGTGCCAATTGTAAAAAAAATCGTAAATTATTTTTAAAGAGCTAAAATGAAGTGAAATCCCTGCTCTTTAAAATGGCGTTGGTTAAATTGGCCTAGACCAACTATCGGCGAAATGGCATAAAAAAACGTTCCGGCACTGTTTTCAACTTTTGTCCGGAAACTTTCCGCCGGTAGTGTATATATATATTTTTTTTTTCATGGGAATCGCAAATGAATTACTCATTAAAAGCCGCTTTATGCTGTGTCTTTTTTTCTATTATTCAATGTATTTGCGTAAGTTATATTTATTCTTGGCAATTTATTCCGAAAAGGAAGTTGTTTTTCTTGTACTGTCGAAAAGTATAGCGACATTTTTTTTTCTTCAATTTATGTAGGCGATTTATACTCGGCTGCAGTATATACATTCTTTTTAATGAGCAAAAAAGGTTGCGCATAGTTTAATGATTCCAAATCAGTTTACGATGTACCTATCATTACTTCCGATCGTACACGAATTCACGTAACATGTCAACAATTTGTGTTTTGAACGACAGCAAATTTTATATTTTTTATCGAAAAATATAAGGTTTGAATTCGAAAGTTCGATTAGTTAATCAAATCGATATTTATGTCAAGTTTTCAGTTTACTTCACTTATATAAATGTGTTTTATGATTTAAAACTTTTGTGTCACAAAGACACTTAATATTTTCATTAGTCAGTCAAACTTGCATTTGACTGACTAATTTGATAATGGCTTGACAAGTGTTTATTAATATTATTATTATTATTAATTTTTAATTTGCATAAAATGTCGCTAATTCATTTGCAACTGTCAGATTATTTTCTTTTTTGCTCAAGATCTATTGAGATGTATTTCTCCATGAAAATCTGATGAATCTTGCATATGAATTTTTTTTTTCTAAACAAAATTTGTTTTTCTGGAAAACATTGAATGTTAGATCGGCATATACATATTTGTAATTTGCAAAAAAATTGCGACTAGTTTACTGATTGAGAATTGGTCTATGAGGCTTCTATCATTGATTTTTAGTCGTGAATGAATTTGCGTAAGGCATCAGCTGTTCATTCTTAGGAAACATTTTTTTTTATAGATGACAGATATTTTTGTCGTTTTCGCTTGTATGAAAATGATCGGATTTCTAGGAGGCCAGTTATACATTATTTTCTATAATTACTGAAGAATATTGAGAATAGTTGACTGATCGAAAATTAATTTTATGATGTGTTCGCCATTATTTTCGGTTCGTAACTGAATTTGTGTGACTTTTCGACAATTTATATTCAACCAATGAATACTGTTGTTTCCTTTCCGCAAAACATCAAGTTTGACTTATCAATCGAATTCCAATTCGTCCCGTGTTTTTCATTTTTTGTTTAATAATTTTTTATTATAAAAAACTTGTATTCCTCGAACACACTGAATGCTCGGCTCCAAAATATAATTTTTTAATTTCATTTGCGTTGAAAATTGCATATAATTTATTGATTCAAAATCAGTTAATACCGCGTTTATTGTTTCTCTATACGTGAAAAAATTCGCGCAATATGTCGGGAATCGCTGTGACCGGAAGACATTCTTTCTCTTTCCACGTGAAGGAAACATGTTTCGAGGAAACCTGATGAAACTTACATCTACCATAATTGACTTTCGTTATACGAGTGCAAATTATATTTGACTGTGTTACGTCCCGACTTTCCCGAATTAATTTTTAAAAAGAAGGGTGAGTTAACCGAGGTTGCATCAGAGTGTCTTGGCGGAAATTGATCATTGATCGTTCCTGGCAATCATCATATGCTACTCATTGGTTCTTACTCCCCTGGGTTGACCGTTAGATAGTGAAGGGGAACCTGTCGTGAACAGAATCGAGAGTTTTTAGGGGTTGACTTCTTTTAGGCGGGAATGTGCCCACCAGGGATGAAGTCGCCGTTGCAAGGTTGTATCACCGAGCCCAATATATTAATGGAAGTTGTGGTCACTTACCCTTTTACGTAGTTACTGCGGGTTTTAGTCCAGGAAAATGATAGGTATGCCTGAACCTGCTGGTGCCGGGGTTGATGGCCTCGGCGGCGTCGGCGGTGGAGTATTAGGCGGGGTTGGTACTGGCCCGATGTCACCTGTCGACGTCGAGGATTGGAATGCAGGCTCCTGGAGTCGCAAGATGTAGCCCGGTGATCCGGAGATTTGCGTCGGTAGCACTGCTCCAGCGATGCGTACGTCGCTCACGATTTTTATACCCGCGGGGTTTTTGCTTTGCGCGAGTTTTATAAAGTCCGAGAGTTCGGAGATGTCGCGATACAATTTGGTTCCCGAAATAAGCACTGGTTGACACAACTGAATAACTGGTAAAATTATGTATATTGTTACTTGTTCAATAATCGATGGTTACAATGAGTTTACACGAGTTGATTCGCGATGCACTTATACTACCGTTCTAAACGCGAAACAATTCTAACGTACTGTGTACTAGATTCTATGATCCGCCCGGCTACTCGACTCTGGGTCTATTCGGGATACGTGTAATGCTTCGGTTGTAAGATAGTGTGCGCGGTACGCGACGTGGGTTCGAGACTCGAGGTGTGAATCGTCGAACGCAAGAATGAAGACTGAAGGCTCGTGGTAATACTGACTGACCCGTGGCCCGTCAGGGGTATTATATAATAAGTCCCAGTGTCGAGTAGTGGGGATGGCGAGCTGGTGTTCCCACCGAGGTAGGTTCCAGAGCCTGCTTATCTCTAGTTGCGTTATCGGTGAGTCATAGGTGACTCACCCGGTCGGCGGCGAACTCTGTCGGCGTTATCAGAGTATCGGGTTACTCGGGTCGCCGGTGAGCTCCGCCGTTCTTATCAAGGTATTGGTTACTCGGGTCGCTGGTGAACTCCGTCGGTGATATCAAGGGTATCAGGTTACCCGAGAATTCCTTTCGGCCTTATCGGAGTATTGGTTACTCGGGGCCAGTCGAAGTGCGTCGCCTGTCGAAGTCTCTGCACAAGCGAGGCACCTCGAACAATCTAGTATGTTCTCGAATGTTCCAGAACGTTCTCCTTGATTCTTTGGGTCAGAGTTCAGCTGCGATTACATAGGTATAGTATGTGCTAAGTGTATATGCACTATATGGGTCGCATGTTATACGTGCTATATGTGTTGTTCGTGTATCATGCATCGTGTGCATATGGTCTATATGTATTACAGGTATATTATATGTACGTCATATGTATAGTACGTGTATATTGTAGGTATGTTATATGTATAGTATATATAGGCTATATGTATAGTATGTGTGTGCGTAGATCCAGGACGTAACACGTCCCCCCTGGGAGTCGTAGGTTGTGCCAATGGCTCTACCTACGATTATGAGTCAGGCGGTCGGCCAAGTCCGGATCGACGTCAGTAAGTCGGGTTGTCCCTGTTGCTTCCCTTGGTGGTAGTGTCGGGTATGTCGTCATTGGCATTGATGCTGATGTTGATGGCGTGACGTCATCCTCCTCGGAAGGGATGGTTTCCATTGGGGTAGGTTGACCCTTTTGGATGTTCCTTTTATGTGCGAGGGTGATGAGTAGTCCCGCAATGGAGCTCCATACGGCCCCTATTAGATACATGCTCCAACCATACAAGGAGTGGAGCGCATACCCATGGATGCAGGTGTCGATAGTCAGTTTTACGAGTCGAAGTATGAGGAAGATTCCAATGACTCCGGCGCTGGCATTGCCGAATTGAAGGAAACCCTTCCAGACTCGCTGTGCCGTTTTTTCTGCAATATTGTTCAAGGTTCCTTCGTCGATGAGGCCCTGAAGCGAGATGCTTCCTGTTGGTACGTGATATCCCGCGGATCCTCGCGCCAATTGATTCAGGAGAGCAGGTTTTTCGGCTGGGAACATTATCCGATCCCTAAGGTGTTCGATGTCGTCCTCTGAATAAATTCCACTTATTGCCAGTTCTCCTGGTGACGTGTATTTCCAGGTGGGTTTGGTCAGTGGTTGTAGTTGTTGCGGGGCTAGCACCTCGATTGGGTGAGGCGTAAGCCTATACCAGGTGCCCTCGATGGAATATTGCGCAGGTAAAAGTGGGTTACACTCTACCTGGGTACCTGATTTTAGCAGCATCCTGGAAGTTGTTGACAGGAACATTGATGTATTCCTATAAGTCACCGGAAGTTCGTGGTAACAGGCGTCCGCTTTGCGTAGGTTGCATTCTACTGGTATGCATTTAACTATATGAGCAACTTCCCCAGCTATGACGCTCATGTATCCCGGACCCTTCATGACCGTATAGGCAAATTTCTCAGGTAGTATGGCTGCTGTAGATAGGGCATTCTGGAGTACCTGTTGCTCCAGGCGGCATCGTTGGAGGAGGACGTCCTGGTAAAGCGTCCTCATTTGATTCCGCATATGTTTTTCCACGTATACGAATTTCGAATTTATATATGTGAAGATGTCGAGGTTATTTACCGATATGTGTTTTCTCACTATTGGAGATTCGTTTTTACTGGTCTCCAGGATAAATAATTTTGGATGCTCCGTCCGGATTAGATTATATCCACATACACCTATCGGTTGAAGGTGTTTCGCTAGTGCGAAAGTTGTGGACTGTGTATTAAGTGTATATATTTCCGGGGAGTTTATTTCGTTGTTTGGGGATTCCAGTTTTGTAGCGATACCTTCGTACAGCACGTCATATTTGGTGAATCCACAGGTGTCAGTGGGTATAGATGTCCAAAAGGCTGAATTACCGTGGATGTCGACACAGCTTTCGTCGGCAAGGGGACACTGGGTCCCTGATGATAGTATGATTCTGCCCTTGGTTAGGTCCACCGTGGCTCGATAATTGTAGATTGCGATTTTGACTATTGCTGTTACGAAGACCTTATTCCAATTCCCATAGGCGTCACTATACTGGGCTCCTTCGCAGGTGCCGTCCGTGTCGACGGACCCGGCCATGGCGACGGATCGGTATTCCGTTGAATTTCGCCGTAGGCCCAGGAGTTCGGCAGTATAGCTCAATCGTATAGTTCCAGCTTCTTGCAGTCGTCGGCACGCTCGCTGGTCTAGGTCCTGTAGGTAAACTTGTCGTCCCCCGTGGACGGCTGACCCATGTGAGTACATGCCGCACCGAGTTATGGTTCGGTCGATTTGTACCTTGCACTGAATGACTTCAGCGCTCTCGAATTCGGATAGCTGGAGTAATTGTATGTATTTGCTGGTCGGCTTTGTTTCCGTTATTGGGATGTTGCAGTCACCTACACCGTTGAGTGAAAAGGTGGTGACATTTAGCGTTGACCCTCCACAGTCGTACCCGATGATGGCTGTGCTGACCCGGATGAGCAGACTAATTATCGTCGCTGCTATCACTGTCGGTTTCATTGTTCTGGAACACAGTGTTTTTAGGTTTTAGTTTAGTTAACCTCAACTTATTAGGGTGTACTACTTTGGGTTTGCCCTTGTAATCCACCACAACGTTCCCTCCCGGTAGCACATCCAACACCGTGAGAGGTTCAGTGTATTGGTTGGCGAACTTCCCTACGCGGGGTTCGCGGAGCATCAGTACGATGTCCCCTTTTCCAAAGTTTTGGGGGTTTAACGTCCTATCATAGTATTGTTTTGATCTTATTTTGGCTTTGTTGAGATTCTCGGATGCCAGTTCTTGTAGTCCGTGAATCCTGGTAAAAAGTTCTTCGAGATATTCAGCGTATGTGGGGTCGTCGTCGTCCTCCACATGTTGATGACCGGATGGTTGTCGTGCTGGTTTCCCGAAGACAAGTTCGTGTGGAGAGAATCCAGTTCCCTCGTGCACACTGGTATTATAGGAGAATGTGGCGAGCTCCAAGAACTCGTCCCAGTCATGGTTGCGGTCGACGTACTGTTTTATGTACTCGGCCAGTACGTGATGTGATCGTTCGATTGACCCATTAGATTGGGGTCGATAGGCCGTCGTTTTATATTGTTTAATCCGAAATTTCCTCGCAATATTTCTCATCAAGGAACTACAGAATGTTGACCCTTGATCGGTAAGGAGAGCCTTGGGTGCTCCGAATCGGGCGAAGAATTTTTTTGTTAAGGCGTCTGCTACATCCGTGGATCTTGTTCCTTTGAGAGGAAGGGCGAGTGAATATTTGGTCAGGAGATCCTGGATGGTTAGGATATGGGTGTTCCCCTTGCGAGTTGCTGGTAGAGGGCCCACGATGTCCATAGAGACCTTGTCGAAGGCCGTGCCTGGAGTGTCCGTGATGACCATCGGCTGTTTGGTCTTAACTCTAACTAATTTTTTCAGTTGGCAATTTTTACATTTCTGAATGTATTCTTGTATTTGCGTTTTCATATTTTTCCAAAAGTATTTATGCCGTATGCGTCTGAAAGTTTTAGTGACCCCCTTGTGGCCCCCGATTAATGAGTCATGATTCTCAGCGATAATATTGTTACGGTCTTCCCCTTTCGGAATTTCGACTTCCTGCGTACAAATTACAAGATTGATCGGTAAGTCTATAAGATGTGATTTTATTCGGTTTAGAATCTCCTTCCAATTCATGGTGTCGATATGATTGGTTTTTGCTATATGCAATGATTGCAGGTTTAGCTCTATAATGGCTTGTCTAAGAGACTGCAGGGTTTCGTGTAAGTCCCCGGTCGAGGCGTTTGCTCGAAGGTCTCCTTTTATTGGTAATGCGATTAATTTCTTTGTTTTATGGGCGGTTATTTGCGCCCGACATAACGTCAAATTTTTCAGGGTTGGCAACTGTTTATTATTTTGGAGGTCCTTTGCCCCCGCGTCGACCGGTTGACCCTTAGTTGTTACGAAAAAGGCGAGGTTGCCGGTTTGCATAGATAGCCGGTCGCGCGTCTCGCTAATTTCTATTCCATTTTGTTCATAAGGTACTGATATTGGGTCGAATATTATTTCCGAGTATTCGGATTCGTTGTCTGAATCCTTTTCAGATTTTTCGCTTTCAGAGGATGAAGCTTCGCTTTCTGTCGCACTGCCTTCTGTATTCTCATTTTGCGTTTTTCGTTTCAGGGTTCCTGATGGTCCCGGCCGAACCGGAGGTGTGGCATCAAACATGGATTCGTCATCCGTGTCCTCTACCTCCCTGACTGGGGCCACCACCGGATCGGCAAGCCCTGGAGGATTGCGCGATAATGCGTCTGCGTTGTTGTTAAACCTTCCTGGTTTGTAAATGATTTTATATTGGTAATTTGCTAATTTTAGCCTCCAGTGCATTAACCGATTCGCGGGGTCTTTTACTGAGTTAAGCCACACCAATGGCTTATGATCAGTGACCAACAGGAATTCTCGCCCGTAAACATATGGTCGGAATTGCGATACTGCGTATACTATCGCAAGCAGTTCTTTTTCTATGGTAGAATAATTTAGTTCGGGTTTTGATAACGTACGTGAAGCGTACGATATCGGTTTGTCTTTGCCGATTTCGCCCTGGCTTAACACAGCGCCGAGTGCGTAATTGGAAGCGTCTGTAGTAATAATGAATGGTTTTATGAAGTCTGGATACTGTAAAACTGGGGATTGGCAAAGTGCCTCCCTCAGGGTTATAAAAGCTTTCTCTTGTGTGTCCGTCCATTTGAATGTGACGTGTTTTTGTAATAATTGTGTCATGGGTCGTGCTATTCCCGAAAAATTTTCTATAAATTTCCTGTAATAGCCTGCCAGTCCCAAGAATTGTTTAATTTTGGTGGGGCTGGTAGGTCGTGGGTAGTTACGAATTGACTCTATTTTGGAGGGATCGGGTCTGACCCCGTCCTCACTGATTATGTGGCCCAAGTATGCGACCTCTTTCCTCAAGAACTCGCATTTATCGGGCTGTAATTTTAGATTGGCCTTTCTCAATCTTTCGGCAAGTTTACGGAATTTTATTTCGTGCTCCTGAAGGGAACGCGAATAGATGACAATATCGTCTAGGTACACAAACATTTCAATTCCCTGTAATCCGCACAAGACTCGATCCATTAACCTTTGAAAGGTAGCAGGAGCGTTTTTGAGTCCAAATGGCATTCGATTGAACTCGTAATGCCCAAATGGTGTTGAAAATGCGGTTTTGTGGGTATCCGCAGGGTGGACTCTTATTTGATGGAATCCACTAGCTAGGTCAAAAACAGAAAAATATTTTGCACTTCCTAGTTGATCTAGGATTTCAGTGATATTGGGGAGTGGGTAAGCATCCCCTATTGTTTTTTCGTTCAGATTACGGTAGTCAACAACCATACGCCACCGTTTATTGCCTTGGGAGTCTGGTTTTTTCGGAACTATCCACAAAGGCGAACTGTACGGTGAATCTGATGGTTTGATGACTTCATTTTTTAATAATTCATTGATGTTTTTAGTGATTTCGTCTCTGTGTGCTGGGGGAAATCGATATTGCCTAGTAAAGACTGGTTGATCATCCGTTGTGTTGATTTTATGTTCAATAACATTTGTTGCTGGTAAGGGAGTATCAGGTATATGGAATAGGTCCTTGTTCTGTTTCACCAGTTCCTCGATGTTTTGTCGTTCTTCTGTGTTTAAATGTTGTAGCCGGAGTAGGCCTATTAGGTCCATTTCCTCCTTTGGCTGAGGTTTTGCGGTGAGAGTATAAGCGGGTTGTGTTTCGAAAAAAGGCTCTAGTTCTACTGTTGGAGCAATTATTTTTACCTCCTGTTCATTTGTATTATGAATTTTTATGTAGACAGTCCCGTTATTATTGGATACAACCGCTTCTCCCGCGTAAATCCCATCACCTAATTCTAGGCGCTGGATATATCCCTCTTTTATTTCATTATTCTGGGTTTTTATCCCGAATACACAGCTAGAACGTCTGGGAAGTGCCAGATGGCGGGTATTTTTGAATTTTATTTCGGTGTCCCCCCAACTAATCACCTCATTTTCCCAGTCAATTTTGGCTTTATTTAGCCCGTGAAACTCTGAACCCAATATTGCAGATTCCCTAATAGGGAAGCTGTCTTCGACTATGTGAAACTCTGATATTGTTCCCATTATTTCAATTTGAGTTCTCCCAATTGTAAACACAGGATGATGTGAGATTCCCTGTAGTCGCAACAGAGCGAATGTGTCAAAAGGTGTGTCCGGTTTTAGGGCACTAAGTTTTATTAAGTTAGGGTCGGCTCCCGAATCTATTAGGAAGTCGATTGGCCCATTTAGTTGTGGTGCGTCTATTTCAACTATGGGAATAAACGATTGCCTGTTTAGGCTGATGTTAGCGGGTTTGACGGAGCGCTCGCTGATTGTTGTGGCGATTGTTGCTCCTCCTGTACGGAGATCGGAATTGTTTTTACCGGGTGCACAGGTTTCTCCGGCCGTTTCGCACCCGTTGGCAACGGACCGGGATTCCCGTTTCCCGATTTGCGGTTTTCATCATTTTTCTTTTTGTAGCACTGTTGCTCAGTGTGTCCCAATTTATTGCAATAACTGCAAGTGTTGATATTGGCGTTGTCGCGTTTGTTTCGATCGTTGTTGCGATCGTTTTTGTGCTGTTCTCTGAGTTTAGGGTTTTTAAGCCAGCATTTCTCCACTGGATGACCCAATTTATGACAATGATCACAAGTTATTTTTACTGAATTTAAGGATTTTATATTGGAATTCAGCGAATTTATTTTAGGATCTGATTTTACGAAAAATTGAGCTCTATCACGCTCGATTTCTTTCTCAATTTTAATGGCGGATGCGAACGCATCCGTAAGGTTGTCGAAACCTTCTAATTTTAACCGAATTCTGAAGTCCGGGGGAAGGCCTGCCAGAAAACACGAGAGCGTTTCGTCCTCGAAATATTTTTTCTGCTGAGGGGGTAGGACTCCTTGTCCTTTGGTTTCCCCATCTAAGATAGCGCAATGTAAGTCTTTTATACGAGAGATGTAATCGATAATATGCTCCTGGCGTCCTTTTGCGATATTTCCCAATTCTCCACGATATTGATTAATTGATTTTGAGGCTCCAAAAATTGTTTTGAGCCTGTTAGTGAACTCCTCAATGGAGTTGAACGTATCGTCCTCAACAGCGGTATACGCTCGGTCTTTTAGTTTATTGCGGAGTAAGCGGGTTAAGGTTTTCTCGCTCTCAGGTGGGAACATCTCCCTTAATCTCGCACATGCTCGAGAAAATTTTAAAACTGATATATTGGTACCTGTGAAAATCGGTACTGACTCCAATGCGTCTTTGTAATTTAGGTAGGGTTGATTAAAATTTTGTGGGGTGGGTGTCCCCATATAGTTGCCGAAAGTGGCTGGGTATGATGTGGTATTTTGAGGTTGGGAATTCCGCAGGTTGGATATCTCCCTTTTTAGGACATTGAAGTCGTTTAGTAATGATTTGACTAGATCAGCCATTTGGGCGTTGCCCGTGGGCTGATTTTCCAATATTGTGTTATTATGCTCGGTAGCAAAGCTCGCGGCTTCTTGCTGTTCCTGAGCATGTTTAATTTCTAATTCACGCAATTGTTCGAGTTGACTTTGATTTTCGCGTTCGCGTTCCTGCAATATTTTCTCCTGTTCGCTCAACCGAGTTTGTTTAGCGAGGAGTTGGTCCTGGAATATAGCCAACTCATCCTCTGTGAGAGGCTTTGGATTTTTTGCAAGTTGAGAACGTGTCTCGGGCATTGTGACCTTATAAATTCAGAGTGCGGGTTCGGTAATATTTCACATGCAACGGTCGGATCCCACCGCTGCCACCAAAATTTATACTCTACTGTTACGTCCCGACTTTCCCGAATTAATTTTTAAAAAGAAGGGTGAGTTAACCGAGGTTGCATCAGAGTGTCTTGGCGGAAATTGATCATTGATCGTTCCTGGCAATCATCATATGCTACTCATTGGTTCTTACTCCCCTGGGTTGACCGTTAGATAGTGAAGGGGAACCTGTCGTGAACAGAATCGAGAGTTTTTAGGGGTTGACTTCTTTTAGGCGGGAATGTGCCCACCAGGGATGAAGTCGCCGTTGCAAGGTTGTATCACCGAGCCCAATATATTAATGGAAGTTGTGGTCACTTACCCTTTTACGTAGTTACTGCGGGTTTTAGTCCAGGAAAATGATAGGTATGCCTGAACCTGCTGGTGCCGGGGTTGATGGCCTCGGCGGCGTCGGCGGTGGAGTATTAGGCGGGGTTGGTACTGGCCCGATGTCACCTGTCGACGTCGAGGATTGGAATGCAGGCTCCTGGAGTCGCAAGATGTAGCCCGGTGATCCGGAGATTTGCGTCGGTAGCACTGCTCCAGCGATGCGTACGTCGCTCACGATTTTTATACCCGCGGGGTTTTTGCTTTGCGCGAGTTTTATAAAGTCCGAGAGTTCGGAGATGTCGCGATACAATTTGGTTCCCGAAATAAGCACTGGTTGACACAACTGAATAACTGGTAAAATTATGTATATTGTTACTTGTTCAATAATCGATGGTTACAATGAGTTTACACGAGTTGATTCGCGATGCACTTATACTACCGTTCTAAACGCGAAACAATTCTAACGTACTGTGTACTAGATTCTATGATCCGCCCGGCTACTCGACTCTGGGTCTATTCGGGATACGTGTAATGCTTCGGTTGTAAGATAGTGTGCGCGGTACGCGACGTGGGTTCGAGACTCGAGGTGTGAATCGTCGAACGCAAGAATGAAGACTGAAGGCTCGTGGTAATACTGACTGACCCGTGGCCCGTCAGGGGTATTATATAATAAGTCCCAGTGTCGAGTAGTGGGGATGGCGAGCTGGTGTTCCCACCGAGGTAGGTTCCAGAGCCTGCTTATCTCTAGTTGCGTTATCGGTGAGTCATAGGTGACTCACCCGGTCGGCGGCGAACTCTGTCGGCGTTATCAGAGTATCGGGTTACTCGGGTCGCCGGTGAGCTCCGCCGTTCTTATCAAGGTATTGGTTACTCGGGTCGCTGGTGAACTCCGTCGGTGATATCAAGGGTATCAGGTTACCCGAGAATTCCTTTCGGCCTTATCGGAGTATTGGTTACTCGGGGCCAGTCGAAGTGCGTCGCCTGTCGAAGTCTCTGCACAAACGAGGCACCTCGAACAATCTAGTATGTTCTCGAATGTTCCAGAACGTTCTCCTTGATTCTTTGGGTCAGAGTTCAGCTGCGATTACATAGGTATAGTATGTGCTAAGTGTATATGCACTATATGGGTCGCATGTTATACGTGCTATATGTGTTGTTCGTGTATCATGCATCGTGTGCATATGGTCTATATGTATTACAGGTATATTATATGTACGTCATATGTATAGTACGTGTATATTGTAGGTATGTTATATGTATAGTATATATAGGCTATATGTATAGTATGTGTGTGCGTAGATCCAGGACGTAACAACTGTAAGATATTTATAATACATTTTTCATACGTGCGGAATATCGCCAATAAATTATTCATAAAATGCCGGTGTATCTCGCAACTGTCATTATTAGTGTTTATTTGTGAAAAAGTTTACTCTTCCTGTAGGCACTTATTTTTTGATCGACGAATTTTCTTATATTGTCAAGAAGAATCGCGAACAGAAACATGTGGGTGATGTACAGTCTCTGATATTTCCTGAAAACGAGAACGGGATTTTTTCAGCAACTTTAGAATCTCAGCGGGAAGATTCCTATTGGAAAAAGGTATTTTCGTTCGATCGACGGAATAATTATCAGATTGATGACAATTATGTTCTACATCCAAATGCCAAAATCGAAACCAATGTTTTTATCCATTGCCTGCAAAGTTCTTTTTCGATTTATATTTGGTTTAACGCATAAACTCGAGTATAGTTTGTTATATTGTAGATATTAGTAAATAAAACTGGAATATTTTTGTGAAACAAGTTTGTAATCAAAAACTTGTGTTTCTTAAAGACACTTGATGCTTGAGTGAAGTATATCTTTTTCAAATGTGTTATAAAAACTACAATTAATTTACGGATCAAAAATCGGTTTATGAAGCGTCTGTCATCATTTTCTATTCTCGATAAAATCAACATACAATTTCGATAATTATTTTTTGGCCGACGGATTGTTTTCTTTTATCGTCAAGATGTGATAAGATCGATTTCTCGATAAATAAACGCATCAATAACGGAGTCGCAATTTTTGTATCGAAAATTCGTTTTACATCTAGCAAATTGGTACTTGACTGGAAATACGTTTTGCAACTAATTCACGGAGCAAAACTTAGTTCATTACGTATGAACCATCACTTCTTATTCGTCAACAAATTGGTCGAAAATGTCGGCAGTTTATTCGTGATCAAATTTTTTTGTATTATCGAGAACTGTCGACAATGTGTTATTAATTGAATTCCAAACGATTCCACGTTGTTTGTATATATGTATATATTTTATTCACAAATGCTGTTTTACGTAAACTATTTGCAAAAGACTTCAGTTTTTACATCTTCTTTAATATGAAACAAATATTATGAATAGTTTATTCATGGCATTGGCTTCACGATGTGTTCAACATTGTTTCTCATTTAAAAATGAATTTGCATGACATGTGAGCAATTTATATTTAACAAAGGCATATTTTCCTTTCATTATCGAAAAATATCAAGTTTGAATTATCAATCTAATCCCAATTGATCTCACTTTCTTATTTTTCTTTATAACATTTTTATTAAAAACAAAAGATGTTTTTCGCAAAGATACTCAATGCTGAACTGAAATATATATGTATTTATTATGTGATGAACATAGCAAATAACGTCTTAATTCAAAAGAGGTTCGCGGCGCGTCTCATTAATTTTTTTCTGGATTGAATTTGCATTAAATGTTGGTGATTCGTTTTCGACGATCAGATGAGTAGTAGGGCGCGCACTATGGCGACCCCCACTCGGGGGATAGAGCGTGTCGCCATAGTCCGCTTTTTTACCCCCACTCCACGGCCGCCGAGTGTCCGTGGCTCGGCGGGCCGTGGGTGCGGGGAGGGGGATGGATAGTGTCGGTATGGTGGAGCGCTATTTTTTTAGTTACATCTTTTTTAAAGAATTAAAAAATCTCGATGCAGAGACCGAGACTCGAACTGCCGACCCTCGGACTACCAGTCTGAATAGCTACCTCTACACCAAGACCCGTTATGATATTAAGTTTATGCGAAAGGCTTTTATAGCGACGGGTCTGGAGCGCGTGACCATAGTATGCACGGATTTAAAACGCCATTGTTCTATTTTTTATTTTTACAATTTTATATTTTGTATCTTTAGATTTTTTTATTCGTTAAATTGTTTAAAGGCACCATACTACGAATATTTTTCTTCTTTTTTATTTCTCTCTCTCTCTCTCTCTCACCGTCTTTGACTTTAGAATATTACTTAGCTCGAAAATGTGTGTATGTGTAGTTTCAGAGCACGCTTTTTTTCTTTTTTTCTTTCTTTTCACGTACTGTACACATTAATTTTATTTTATTTATTTTACTTATTTTATTTACTTTATTTATTTTATTTATTTTATTTAGTTTATTTATTTTATTTATTTCATTTATTTTATTAATTTTATTAATTTTATTGATTTTATTAATTTTATTTATTTTATTTATTTTATTTACTTTATTTATTTCATTTATTTCATTTATTTTATTTATTTTACTTATTTTATTTCACCGACATAGTTTTATGCCGAAGGCTCTTATAGCGACCGGTCAAAATCTGTAATATGAGTAAAGGGGTGTGTGGTACTCATTCTCTGTCTCTCTCTCTCCCTCTCTCCCACGATCCCTCGGTGATAATATTTTTGGCCAAGCGTGGGGCACTCCTCTCCCTACTCCTTTTCCCCCGCTCCGCGGTCGCCGAGTTCGCCGTGAACTCGAGCGGCCGCGGTTGCCGGTGGAGAGGTGCGCGGGGCAGGAAGGGGTGATTTTTTATTTCTGCTTTTTCTTTTTCCTTGTCTTTTTTTAATATTTACAAAAATTTTTTATTATTAAATCGAACAATTACCATTTGGTTGTGCTGTCCGTTTCTCCTGCACTCTCACGAATTTTTTGCGCACTCCTGTTTCTTTTACACACGCACACACACACACACACACACACACACACACACACACACACACACACACACACACACACACACACACACACACACACACACACACACACACACACACACACACACACACACACACACACACACACACACACACACACACACACACACACACACACACACACACACACACACACACACACACACACACACACACACACACACACACACACACACACACACACACACACACACACACACACACACACACACACACACACACACACACACACACACACACACACACACACACACACACACACACACACACACACACACACACACACACACACACACACACACACACACACACACACACACACACACACACACACACACACACACACACACACACACACACACACACACACACACACACACACACACACACACACACACACACACACACACACACACACACACACACACACACACACACACACACACACACACACACACACACACACACACACACACACACACACACACACACACACACACACACACACACACACACACACACACACACACACACACACACACACACACACACACACACACACACACACACACACACACACACACACACACACACACACACACACACACACACACACACACACACACACACACACACACACACACACACACACACACACACACACACACACACACACACACACACACACACACACACACACACACACACACACACACACACACACACACACACACACACACACACACACACACACACACACACACACACACACACACACACACACACACACACACACACACACACACACACACACACACACACACACACACACACACACACACACACACACACACACACACACACACACACACACACACACACACACACACACACACACACACACACACACACACACACACACACACACACACACACACACACACACACACACACACACACACACACACACACACACACACACACACACACACACACACACACACACACACACACACACACACACACACACACACACACACACACACACACACACACACACACACACACACACACACACACACACACACACACACACACACACACACACACACACACACACACACACACACACACACACACACACACACACACACACACACACACACACACACACACACACACACACACACACACATGCACGCACGCACGCACGCACGCACACACACACACACACACGCACACACACACACACACACACACACAGCGCGACGGGACTATTTGTCCCTAGGAGAAGCCCAACTCCAGCGCGGCGCGTCCCCGGGTGGCGGATAGGGGAATGCTCATCGGTTGCCGGAGGGTAGGAGGGAAATAAAACACCTCTCGCGGACCAAAAGTGGTGTGCAGGGTTGGCCCCCTATAAAAGGCCGAAAAAGAGAACATGGACAGTACCATAAGCTGTATATAACAAAAGTTACTACCAAGTCTACGGTGCAGGGGAGGGATACCCCAGTACCGGCGTCCGGCGGTGCGCAAGCAGGCCGTCGTGCGTCGTCATCCAGCAACTGCAGCTCTACGGGGATTGACCACTTGGTTCACGTAGGGTCCAAAGCGTCAAGTGAAGAGGGGAGTAGACGTCTGCCCACAGAGATGGTAAAGGAGATTGAGAAGCAGGCAGACCTTCTCAAGAAACTTCAGGACTTTGCTCAGCCGAAGATCAATGTCCACAAGGAAATAAAGGCGATGATTGCTGGGCTGATTAGCGGCTTTGCTAAGCTTCGGAAGGAGCTGACCAAGGAAAGTCGGATGCCAGAGGTCGCTGAAATAAGCACCCAGATCACGCCTACGCTGAGGCAGCGTTTACAGGAAGACAGCGTCGAAGGTATGGAGGGCGTGGAAACCCCTAAGGACAGGACTATCGTCAGAGCCAAGAAGAGGAAGAACCGACATACTCCGCCATCGAACGAGCAGCCAAGAAAGAGAAGGCCACAAGAGCAGGACCTTCAGTCCGACGCACCGGCGAAAGAAACAGAAGGTAAACCGGACAAATGGCAAAAGGTGGAAAGGAGGAAGAAGAAAGGGCCGAAGAGGAATAATGAGCAGAAGTCTCAGAAACAGCCTCAGGGCGGTAAACCGCGTAGTAGGCCTACCTTGCCGAACGCTCTGATCGTCGCGCAAAGGGGAAACCTGACCTACGCGGAGATCCTGAGCCGCCTTAGGAAGGATGAGGAGCTGAAGAACGTGGGTGCGGCCGTGCAGAAAGTGCGGAGGACAAATGCAGGCAGTCTGCTGTTTGTCCTCACCAAAGCAGGCTCTGAGAAGACAATGGAATTGCACCAAGCAATAAAGGGTACCTTTCAGGACGAGGTCAACATCACGAGCAAAGTCCAAGAGACCGAACTCCAGATCAAGGACTTGAATGAAGTCACGACCAAGGAGGAAGTACTGGATGTTCTCCAGGCGGAACTTGGTGCCGACAGTGGAGTCACACTCACATCGGTGACGTCGTTGCGATCGGCGTACGATGAAACGCAGATCGCAGTCGTTCGAATCTCGGCGCCCGCTGCCAAGAAGCTACTGGAGCGGGGGAGGGTTCGTATTGGATGGAGCTACTGTCGCATCCGCGAGCTAGTGAGGCCACTGAAATGCTTCAAATGCTGGAGCTTCGGTCATCTGTCTCGCAACTGCACGAGCGAGATTGACAGGTCGCAGTGCTGCATTAAGTGTGGCGAAGGTGGCCACAAGGTCGCAACCTGCACAGCTGCCGCTGCAAGATGCGCACTGTGCTCAGCAAAGGAAGATGGCGAATCCGCAGAACACATAGCGGGAAACAGTAGGTGCCCTGCATATACGCGGGCTCTTCATGCGGCTAAACGTCGACAATGAGGGTGCTGCAGCTCAATCTCGCGCACTCTGAGGCCGCGCAGGATCTGATTTTGCAGACAGTGCGGGAACTGAGGATAGACTTGGCCATTCTCTCCGAGCCCTACGAACACCTGGACACCCAGCCCTGGGTGTCCGATGGGAGTGGGAAGGCCGCGATCTGGTCCTGCGGGAAGTTTCCTTTCCAGGAGGCTATAAACCAGGTTGAAAGCGGCTTCGTGAGAGTAAAGGTCAAGGGTATCCATTATTACAGTTGCTACGCTCCACCCAGCTGGACGATTGAGGAGTTTGAGCGCCTTCTTGGTCGGTTGGTCAGAGATGCCATGGGCCATTACCCCATAGCCATTGCTGGCGATTTTAACGCCTGGGCAGTGGAGTGGGGCAGCAGGATGACGAATATAAAGGGGCAAGCCCTTCTGGACGCCATGTCTTTAATGGATGTGGTCCTACTCAACACGGGCATGGAGCCCACCTTCGTCAGGGGAGAGGCCTCATCCATTGTCGACCTCACTTTCGTGAGTAGCGGTCTGCTACGAGGAAACCACTCCTCGTGGAAGGTACTTGACGTGTACACACACAGTGACCATCAGGCCATTGGGTGGGAGATAAACGGGGACCTGAGGCAGGGAGTAAAGCCTCGTGGGACGAGTTCCGTAGGCTGGAAGGTCAGGCTGTTTGACGCGGATCTGTTCCGTGAAGCGCTTGACACTGGGCCACTCGGGGATGGTGAAGCGGCAGTGAAGGTGGACGAAGTCATGCGAAGGATAACCGATGCGTGCGATGCCAAAATGTCGCGGAGGAGAGACACCGTACGTCATGCACCGGTACACTGGTGGAATGAAGAGATTGCCGACCTTCGGTAGAAGTGTCATCGAGCTCGACGGTTAGCCCAGCGTGCGCGGAGCAGGCCTACGTTCCAAGCACGAGAGGAGGCGTTTAAGCATGCCAGATGGGAATTCAAGAATGCGATCAGGCAAGCCAAAGCAGAAAGCTGGAGCGAACTTCTTAGGGAGGTCGACAGTGATCCGTGGGGCAGACCGTACAGGGTGGTAATGACTCGGCTAAAAAACCAACCTATGCCATCACCGACCTGCCCAAAGCTGCTTAACAGGATCGTGACAACTCTCTTCCCAGAACAACAGCAGGAAGAGTACGACATTGAGGAAAACACGAATGCGGTTATTCCGTCCATCACGGAGGAGGAGTTGATTACAGTGACATCGAAGATGGGCAACAACAAAGCTCCCGGTATGGATGGGATCCCGAACGTGGCACTGAAGACGGCCATCAGGGCAGCCCCAGGGATGTTCCTGGACATGTATAACGCATGTCTCAAAACAGGAACATTCCCTGAGAAATGAAAGTGGCAGAGGCTCGTGCTCCTCCCCAAGGGGAAGAAGCCTCCTGACGAACCATCATCCTACCGTCCACTCTGCATGCTGGATACAGCCGGAAAGGTCTTGGAACGAATCATCCACGGCCGGACCGAGAAGGTTGTGGACCCTCTGCTGGCAGAAAACCAGTACGGTTTCAGGAAGTCACGTTCTACGCTGGATGCTATCACCAGAGTGGTGAATACAGCGAAAGAAGCTATTGCAGGGAAAAGGTACACGCGAGGATCAAAGCAGTACTGCCTGATCGCTACCCTCGATATTAAGAATGCCTTCAACTCGGCGGGATGGAAGTGTATCATGGAAGCCCTCATAAGGCTCGATATTCCATAGTACCTTAGGAGGATAATCGCAAGCTATTTGTGCGATAGATATCTCATATATGAAACGGAAGACGGACCGAAAACATATAGAGTGACTGGAGGTGTTCCACAAGACTCCGTACTTGGACCGCTTCTGTGGATTATAATGTATGACGCGCTACTGCAGTTGAGATTCCCTCGAGGGGTAAGTCTCATAGCTTTCGCAGATGACGTGGCTGTGGAAATAACAGCAAAACTCCTGGAAGAGATCATCGCTCTCTTCTCACGGGTGTTTGAGCAGACCGAGGAGTGGATGAAGTCTGTTGGGCTGCAACTCGCAGAGCATAAGACGGAAGCGCTCCTGGTATCCAGTAGGAAAAAAATCGAGACGGTCACGCTCGGAGTGGGCGGAAATAACATCGTATCGCAGCCATCTATTCGGTACTTAGGTGTAACTCTGGACAACCGACTCAACTTCAAGAGGCAAGTGGAGCAAAGCAGCACCAAAGCCTCTGTGGTGGCAACCACATTGTCCCGGCCAGGGGGGTGACACTCGACGAAATTCAACGGGCTTCGATGACGTAGGATGGTTCGCTTAGTGTCGCCGCTTTTAGTTCGCATTGTGCGGCGCTACCGGTCGTCCGCGCTGTACCCCACACCCCCGTCATCCCCTTGCCACTTACCATTATAACCTCAACCACCTCAACTAAATAGACAGCTACTGCAATCGTGAAAATCGTGATACTTCCGATAATTTTTTCTCAGGTTTGAAAACCTTTCTTTTTATATACGACGTTTATTGGTAATTTATTTCATTTAGATTTGTTTTCGATCGTGTGTTTGACAAAAGGAACTGTGAATGTGCGACGAATTAGCGATATTAAAATTTCGCAATGCCTACGTGTGTGGTGCTCGGATGTACTTCAGGATATCGGTCGAATCCGGAAAAATTCCACCTTTTCACAGTTCCTAAGGACACGAAAATCCAGACGCTATGGAAAGAAGCAATTCAACCTTGTGGAATCGAAATAAAGTCAGGGCAATCGGTATGTGAAAAACATTTTCGTGTCGACGAGATATTGATGGAACGTAAACTTCTTGGACCTGAAGGAACAGTGCTCGGAATTGTAAGTTTCATATTTTAATACATTATTAATATTATATGCTTATTTTATCGATTGTTCTATCCTGAAATATTTCTCTTGTAGTCACCGTACAAAGTACCTCGACTAAAAAAAGGTACAATACCATCCATATTCCCATGGACGGAACTCATTAGATCACAAATAGATGTGTTACCTAATGAGACGACAGAAATGCTCACAGACGTTGAAGTACCTGAACCGGAACTTATACCTGAAACAGTCCTGCATGTGCAAAGAGTTGCAGAGCCGGAAACTATCGACGCTGTCTCAGATCATTTTAGTGCTGGGGAATCGAGTGCATTGATACCTTTATTAACGCTTCAAGAATTAGCCTCATCAGATATATCAATGATACCTAACTGGATGAAGCAGGTCATACCTTGTGGGAATACGGTCATTGTAACCTTCTTTCTCAACCAATGCATGAAGGTTGGCGAACATTTTAAAATATTTTCATTGAAGGAAATCGTGTTCAAACCTGACATGACCTTCCAAATAAGTGTCCTTGGTAAACAACTTGGCGCAACTGATCTCGCCATTGACTTGAGTCCAATACGTACCATTCAAAGACTGCAAGACTTATTAATGATTGTCAACAGTTTGAATGTTTGTTTTGGTATAAAGTCTGTGGGAGTGCAAGATCAAAGTTTCAATGGCAACGTTTGTAAAGATGTGAGTGGAGCCTGGCGGCATAGTAGATGTTCATTATTGCTGTCTGCAACATCAATATGCCCATTTTGTCGAAGAGCAAGAAAAGCGGCCTCTGCAAAAATCCGAAGATTGCTCAAATCTCATGATAACAAGACAAACATTCGTCTTAAACTTTCTCCGAAGGAAAAAAAAGTTTTTACGAAATTACGAGCAAGATGTATCTCTGTTGAGAAATCAAAACAACGTGCAAAAGATGCTCTGGAAACATTAAAAACCGAGCTCGATACGTGCCAACAGAAAATATCGTTGCACGGTGAAGAATCTGTGGATCAATATGTGAAATCAGCAAACCTGCCGGAAAACCAATCTCATGCTTTACGAGAAATTCTTGCTGCTGCAAAATGTCAACAAACAAAAGGAAAACGATATTCTGAAGAATGGCTACTACTTTGCATGCTATTGCATATGCGATCACCTGCAGGTTATAACTTCTTGCGTAACAACGAGATTTTGCCACTCCCTTGCGTGCGAAGAATTCGAAGGTACGTAAAATGTGAATAATATTGTTTATCTATAATTACATATTAATTCGATGTTAACAGCTCCATATGTACATTTATGTATTTATTTCCTTGAGCATCAGTTTTTAAAATATTATTTGTTTTCAAATTTCAGTTTTTTTTTCAAATGCTCATAACTTTATGTTACAGATATCTTTCCAATATTGATACAGCATGTGGCTTTGACCCACAGTTTTTTGAAGTGTTGAAATTGGCTCTTAAGAAAAAAAATCCTATTCAAAAACACGGGATTTTACTCATCGACGAAATTGCAACGAGAGAAAGCGTCAATGTTAATACAAAGACACTTTCGTACAAAGGATTGGTTGATTTCGGTGGAGAACAAGCATCCGATTTAAGTGAAAAAGCTAATCATGGATTGATAATTATGTTTCATCCATTGGCCGACGATTATACACAACCCATAGCAGTATTTGCTTCACGGGGACCTGTCAAGGGTGAGGACTTAGCACACTTGATCGTCAAAGCAATAGTATTGATCGAAAACGTTGGCGCAAAAGTCCACGGAGTTGTCACCGATGGGGCAAGTACAAATCGAAAATGTTGGAGCGAGTTGGACGTCACCGGGCAAAGAAATAAATTGCGGAACTACTTTGAACATCCCACGGCTGAAAGCCGTCGAGTATTCATCTTTTCCGATACACCGCATTTAATTAAAACAATCCGTAATCGACTCTACGGCAATAAGACCTTACAGGTTTGTCCAGCTTGTATGTACTAGTGATAAAAGTCTTTTTTGAGATGGTTGGAGCATGATGAATTTTTTAATTCTTGTTCTTAGATGGATCCAAATCAACCATTCATAAAGTGGAAGGACATCGAGACTCTGCACAAAAAAGACAAAGAATTGACGGGGCCCGGTCAAGTTCTCTTGTGCCCCAAGTTGACCTTGGACCACATTGAACTTAACAATTCACTCAAAATGCGAGTGAGATTAGCTACACAGGTAAATAAAAGGGGTGTGCTTGATTGCAGGTATTTATATATGTATTGTAACGGGCTTTGGTTACCTATCCGGAAGACTCCGCCGTCTTGGTCCCCTCCCCTGGTTGCGAGCAAGGTGCGCGTCACCCTGATGATCACGGCTAGGGGCAACGGCTACCGGCGAAGATTGGCGGGGCACCCGGGGTGAACGGGCGCCAGGTACGAATACCACCGGAAGACCGGCTTGTTTAAGTTTGTCACCCCGGATGCGCCGCTGAGAAGCCAAATAGCACCGGCGGGGTCCGACGGAGTCCCGGGCATACCAAATCGACTAGGCCAGCCCGACCCAAGGTCGGTAATGGTAGAGGGGCGTGGACGGGGCGCGAGTACCAAGGCAGAGAAAAGACGACGAACGATTTTAGAAGAGAGCGATAAAAGGTATTCGAAGGTAACGAGAGAATTAACGAAGGTAGCGCGAAATTACCAAGAGGTAGCGATAAATCAACGAAAGGTAGCGATAAAAGGTATTCGAAGGTAGCGAGGGAATTAACGAAGGTATCGCGAAATTACCGAAAGGTGGCGATAAAACAACGAAAGGTAGCGATAAAAGGTAGTCGGAGGTAGCGACGAAAGGTATTCGAAGGTAGCGAGGGAATCAACGAAGGTAGCGATAAAAGATACTCGAAGGTAGCGGTAAAAGATACTCGAAGGTAGCGAGAAAGCGATACTCGAAGGTAGCGGTAATAGATACTCGAAGGCAGCGGTAAATCGAGAAAGAGATACTCGAAGGTCGCGATAAATCGAGAAAGGGATACTCGAAGGTAGCGAGAAAGCGATACTCGAAGGTAGCGAGAAGGAGATACTCGAAGGTAGCGATAAATCGAGAAAGAGATACTCGAAGGTAGCGGTAATAGATACTCGAAGGCAGCGGTAAATCGAGAAAGAGATACTCGAAGGTAGCGATAAATCGAGAAAGAGATACTCGAAGGTAGCGATAAATCGAGAAAGAGATACTCGAAGGTAGCGGTAATAGATACTCGAAGGCAGCGGTAAATCGAGAAAGAGATACTCGAAGGTAGCGATAAATCGAGAAAGAGATACTCGAAGGTAGCGAGAAGGAGATACTCGAAGGTAGCGATAAATCGAGAAAGAGATACTCGAAGGTAGCGGTAATAGATACTCGAAGGCAGCGGTAAATCGAGAAAGAGACACTCGAAGGTAGCGATAAATCGAGAAAGAGATACTCGAAGGTAGCGATAAATCGAGAAAGAGATACTCGAAGGTAGCGGTAATAGATACTCGAAGGCAGCGGTAAATCGAGAAAGAGACACTCGAAGGTAGCGATAAATCGAGAAAGAGATACTCGAAGGTAGCGATAAATCGAGAAAGAGATACTCGAAGGTAGCGATAAATCGAGAAAGAGATACTCGAAGGTAGCGAGAAGGGGATACTCGAAGGTAGCGATAAATCGAGAAAGAGATACTCGAAGGTAGCGGTAATAGATACTCGAAGGCAGCGGTAAATCGAGAAAGAGACACTCGAAGGTAGCGATAAATCGAGAAAGAGATACTCGAAGGTAGCGATAAATCGAGAAAGAGATACTCGAAGGTAGCGATAAAAGAGATACTCGAAGGTAGCGAGAAATCAACGAAAGGTAGCGACAGAATTACCAAAAGGGTAGCGATAGACATCACGACAGACTACGAAAAGACAGCAACGCATTCACAAATTACTCTATCGCCGGAGCGGGATACACAGACGAAGGTCGGGGCAGACCAGGACTACATAAGATCGACACCGAGTATAGTTGCGCGTTTCCACCTGAGCAGCTAGCGGCCACCTTCGCGGAGGTGGCGGAAGCCCTACCGGCCGACCGGTAAAAAGAAACAAAACCCAAGACACACGCCGAGGCAACATGCCACCGATTGCCAACTTAATCGACCAAAACTCTAAGCACAAACTTACCCAAAACGAAACGGTGGTCCAACGGCGTAACTATCACTCGGCGTCGCGTGACGAGAGTACGAACAAGGAGACACTGACGGAAAAGGGAAACAATTATTAATCCGGCGGCGCGTAACAGTTATCGCGCGTTATCCGCAAGACGGATCAAGAACTACTGCTCGATGGTTAACGCGTCCGAACGTGCTGGCCGACGCGCGCCCCACTCCGTCGAAAAATCGCTATTTTCCCCAACTAGGCAAAATTTCGTAGACGATGATTGACGCGCGACGGCCGCTACCCCTACTACGCGCTACGGCGGGGAAGTAAGAAAGAGAGCGAAGGAGAGAGCAGACAATGGGTACGTGCACGGCTCGCGTCGGAGCGAGTGCTCCCGCACTCGTTGTCCTCTAAGTCCTGTATCACGTGATCACAACACCGAGCGCGATAATTATCGGTGCCGGACGCCTCTGATTCCTGGAAGGCGAGTCGGTTTATTGTGCCATTCTCGTTGCTATTTTCGAAGTCTCGGTCGGCTTAATTTTGCGCGAGATTGGATGTCTCGATGGCAACAAGGGGCGTTAATCCGCCTCGCACAATGAGTAGTCGATTCTGGTGACGAGAAGGCGCAAAAACTCGTCACAGAACCCCCTCCAAAGATGTTAGCAGTCCGTTCTCCGGGCCATCGAGGACTAGCTGGGTGCGGCGGTGATGGCTGAAACAAAGGAGTGAGATCGCGGGGCGGCCCGCAAGGAAATTGGGCGGTCCGGAGGAGCGAATGAAGGCTTAGGTGTTAGCAAAGCGTTTTAATCTGGTGCCAAGGTACTGCAAGTGCGGAGCGTTACAAGTTTAAGTAAAGGGGCGAGCGCAGCGCCGGCATCACTACAATACCCAAAAAAAATTTTGGCTCCTTATTGAGCTGATCAGTCGCGTAAGCGAAACACAGAAAAGGTAAAACAAAATGGTACTGACGGCCGCCAGGTCAACTTGGTTAAACGGCCCATGGTCATAAGGAAGGAACAAACAACCAAAAGAGAAAAAAAAAAGAAATTGAATAGAAGCTCAGGGGGGCCTTGGGTCCTCACGGAGCCTTTAAGGTGGCTCACCACCAACGTTCCTCGTCCTGGGCAGTGCTGGAAGCCCTTCCCAGCTCCTGTGGGGGTAGACGCTCGCGAGGTATGTTTCCTCCCTGAGAGGGAACGAAAGGGCCCTCGTCGCGCCAGGCCCTTGCATGGACCGGGCAGGTTTTGACGGTGACCCCGGGCCGTCCACAGCGGTAACAGCAGATCCGTTTCGGGGCTGGGCAGTTGGTGCGGGTGTGGGTGGGGTCGCCACAATTGAAGCAACGACCAAAACGTGATTGGCCGGTGCCGGAGATTGGCTTGTTTGGTCCCTTTTCCGGGTTGACCGGCTTTTTCTCGTGGCGAACGGGAAGTTGTGAAGGTCCCTGTTTCTCCCAGGCCAGAGGGCGACAACGAACCATTTCGGTGGCGGGTGCCGTGAGAATTTTGGTCAACGATGGAACCACGGGGTTTAACTCCGTCTGAGTAGCCAGGTTACGGAGCTGGCCTCCCCCGACCTGAGCCTCCGCCTCCGTGGTGGTAATCGGTACCGTCTGTGCCGCTCGGTGGACCGTGGGCGGGAAGTCGGAGACATCCCCTGACGAGGCTAGCCGTATTGGCTGACCGAAACCCGCTAAGAGAGGGCAAGGGCCCGATTCCCGGTGGGTGAGAGAGACGATCAGTTGGCGTAGGTTGTCGAAAAACCCGGGTCGCAAGTATTGTATCGCTCTCAGCTCGCGGACATAGCCCCGGATGGGATCCCAGACGGGGTCGGAGTCGATAGGACAGTCGTCCTCGAGGTCCCGGGCCAACAGGATCTCCTCCGCTAGGGAAGGTACTTCGGCGGTGGCTCCTGAAGAACTAGCCGCTTCCATGGCCGATGACACCGGCGAATAACGCCCGGGCGCGGCTATCTGAGGGTCCTCCAGGATCTCGATGGAAGGCGATGAGGATCTTTCTGGCCTCGGAGGGCTGCAATCGCCTCGCAGGTTAGTGGCGCGAGACTCCGACACGGCAAACCAGTCCTCTTCGGAAAGCGTCGGACTATAGCTCCTCGACATGGCGTTATCTTTTCTGAAAGAATTGGTTAGACGGAGGTGCCGGGGAGGCGTTTAATAGCAGTTAGGGGCTGGTCCATAAGATAGTTATGTAAGGAAACCAGGTAGTGGGGAAAACTTTGCTGCCGTCTGGTCGAAAGGTAGCTCAAAAATTAAGGAGGCCACGCCGTGTTAGGGCCGAAAGGTAACTTGAAAGTCCGTCCACAAGGTAGCTTTTTAGAAAAACAAGGTAGTGAAAAAGAAGGACGTTTCGCCGTGTTAGGGCTGAAAGGTAACTTGAAAGTCAATCTACAAGGTAGCTATTTAGAAAGCAAGGTAGCGAGAAAGAAGGAAGCTTCGCCGTGTTAGGGCCGAAAGGTAACTTACGAGTCGATCTCCCAGGTAGCTATTTAGAAAGCGAGGTAGCGAGAAAGAAGGAAGCTTCGCCGTGTTAGGGCCGAAAGGTAACTTACGAGTCGATCTCCCAGGTAGCTATTTAGAAAGCGAGGTAGCGAGAAAGAAGGAAGCTTCGCCGTGTTAGGGCCGAAAGGTAACTTAAGAGTCGATCTCCAAGGTAGCTATTTAGAAAGCGAGGTAGCGAAAAAGAAGGAAGCTTCGCCCTTAGAGGCGGAAAGGTAACTTGAAGCTCCGGTCGCGGTATTCTGGAAGGTAGCTCTAAAGTTCGCAATTTAGACTAAGAGGTAGCTCAAAGGGAGCCGCGGATCCAACGGAAATAATCAATGGGGAAGCGAGCGAATCCAAAGGTAGCGGTGGGTATCCTGAAGGTACTCGGTTCGCGCCTCCTAACGAGGAGAAGATAGCCAACAATAACTACCCGAAAGGCGCGTGGTCGCGTCGCGGTAGTGAGCGGTAGGGGTAGTTCGAGGGAAGCTACGCAACCGTTCTAGTTAGCTCGGACGCGTGGTGGTCCGCGCCTAGGACGAGAAGGACCTGGTTCCCCGTGAGAAGAAACTGGTGATGGGCTTTCGGTAGGACGGGATGGTTCCAACGGCGGTATGAACGGTTTGAGGTCCTTTACGTGAGCCTTACCGACCCACGTCCCCGCACAGTCTTTGAGTTCGACGACTGTCGGAGAGAGATGACGGAGGATCCGAAACGGGCCGTGATATTTTGCCGCTAGCTTGGCCGCGACGTGCTGGGCTGCCGACGAGAGTACATGTTGACGCTTCAAAACCTGGTCACCAGCCACGTAGGTTCGGTCACGGCGGCGCAGATTATACTGTCGAGCTTGGCGGTCAAAGGCTTCACCCAGAGCGTGTTGCACTAGTTTCCTTACTTCCGTCATGCGGGACATCCTTTCCTGCCACTCCTGCGGAAGTAACGGGGAGGCGTCAGAAAGCTGTCGCCGGGTCATTAATGCGGTGGGACGTGGCTCCCTTCCGAAGTTGAGGAAGGCGGGTGACGCCTGGATGGAACTATGATAGGCTGTGTTGTACGCGAAACGGAACTCCGGTAGGTGATTGTCCCAGCTTCGATGGTCCTGACCCACAAATGCGACGATCATCCCCTTGAGCACTCGATTGACCCTTTCGACGGGGTTGGCTTGCGGGTGGTACGGTGGTGTAGTGTCGTGCCGGATACCGGTTCTTTCCGTCAGTTCTCTAATGTACTTGTTGTTGAATTCCGTGCCATTGTCGGTTAGGAGGGAGCGAGGGGAACCCCAACGAGAGATAACGAGGTCCTCTAATGCGTTGACGATTTGCTGCCCATTGGCTTTGCGGAGGGGCGTGCACTCGATCCACTTGGTGAATAGGTCCTGGATGACGAGGATGTAGGCGAAACCGGAGCGACTTGGGGGAAACGGCCCCATAATGTCGGCGGCTATGCCGTCCCAAGGCTGAGTGTGTGATCTTCGCCCCATCTTCCCTACTGGGGGAGCTTGCTCCACTTTGCATCGCTGGCACGTGCCGCAGGCTTGTATGTAACGGGTGACCTCCCTAAACATCGTCGGCCAGTAGTAGTAGGTAGCGAGCCGTTTGAACGTCTTGTCAATGCCCAGATGTCCTGCTTGAGGTGGGTCGTGGGCCTCGGAAATGACGGTTCGCCGGAGCGCGAGTGGCACCGCCAATTTCCATGCCGTCAAGTCCGTCAACTCGGACGTGGTCCAAGGGGGTCGGCGATGATGAAAGAGTTGGTCCCCTTCGATCTTCCAGTCTGGATACTTGTCCGGGTGAGCACGGACGCGGTTGAATTGCATCTGGTACCAATCGATCGGAGGGGTGTCGACGGCTAATAAGGTCGCGTAGGCGGCTTCAGGTATGCGGGATAAGGCGTCTGGGACGTGATGGAAAGCTCCCTTGCGATGTATGACCTCGTAATCGTATTCCTGGAGCTCGAGAGCCCATCGCCCCAATCGGCCCGATGGATTCTTTAAGTTATGTAGCCAACGCAAACTAGAATGGTCGGTGACGACGGTGAAATGGTAGCCTTCCAGGTAGCATCGGAATTTCTGGATGGCCCAGATCACAGCTAGGCATTCCTGTTCGGTAGTGGTGTAGTTACGCTCGGCGTCCCGTAGGGCGCGGCTGGCGTAAGCAATCACGTGCTCCTGTTCCCCTATCGTTTGGGTGAGGACCGCGCCCAGTCCCACACTGCAGGCATCCGTCTGTAGAACGAATGGTCTTTCGAAGTCCGGACAGGCAAGTGTCGGCGGTAGCGTCAGTTGGTGGCGGATGGTGTTGAACGCCTCGTTCTGGTCGGCGCCCCAGGTCCACGGCTTATTTTTCTTGAGCAGGGTGGTAAGTGGGTGCGCCAGTTGCGCGAAGTCCGGGATGAAACGCCGGTACCAGGAGGCCATGCCTAAGAACCGCCGCAGCTGTTTGATATTGCGGGGGACGGGATATTCCAGGATGGGTGCTACTTTATCCCGATCGACCTGTAACCCCTGGCGATTAACGATGAAACCGAGGTAGCGTACCGCGGAGCAGCAGAATTCGCTCTTCTCCGGGTTGATAGTTAGCCCGGCTTGGTGGATCCGACGAAGGACTAGACGGAGCCATTGTAAGTGGTCCTCGAAGGTAGATGTAACGATGATAATATCATCCAGGTAGACGTACACGTGCGGTTGCAGTTCCGGTCCGAGGAGGCGATCGAGCAAGCGCTGGAAGGTAGCAGGGGCGTTCGTGAGGCCAAACGGCATGCGCCTGAATTGGAAAAGACCCATGCCCGGGACCGTAAATGCCGTAATCTCCCGGCTAGCCTCCTCCAAGGGGACCTGGAAGTAGGCTTGGCTTAGATCCAAGGTCGTAATGTAGTTCGCGCTACGTAGCTTGTCCAATATCCCGTTCATGTGTGGAATCGGGTAGGCGTCCTTCTTCGTGACACTATTGACCTTCCGGAAATCCAGACAGAAACGCAGTTTCCCATTGGCCTTTTTGACCATAACAATCGGGCTCGACCATTCGCTCTGCGATGGCTCGATGACGCCATCGGCGAGCATCTCTTTGACGGCGGCGTGGATAGCCTCTTGAATGACCGGGGAGACGGTGTAATAGCGCTGCTTGATGGCACGGTGCCCTCCGACGTCTATGCGGTGTTCGACGAGGTTGGTAGCGCGGAGGAGTTTCGGGGCCGGCGGAATCTCTTTGGCTACCAAAGCTGCTAGACGACGGGCCTGGTCGGGGAAGAGCTCCTGGAGGCCGCAGCACGCTGCCGTAGCCGGGGTTCCGGCTTGCCGTGTCTCGAACGGGTGGTAATGCCCGGGATGTAACTTAGTGAACCAACGAGCGTGGTCGAAGTCGATGACAAATTGCGCCGCCTGGAGGAAGTCTATTCCCAGAATGCAAGGTAACGTGAGCACCGGTAGGGAGTAAGCGGTGAGGTGGAAGAGAACGTCGTCTAGCTGGGCCGTGAAGTCAGCCGCCTCGTACGCTACGGCTTCCTGGCCGCCCGCCATTACCACGTGGAGCGGTGGTGGATTATAAAACAGCTGGCCGTTTTCCCGCAGTCTGGCGACCGTGTCGGGGCCAAGGAAGGTCCGGCTGGAACCTGTGTCCACTAGAGCTCGCACCTTCAGGTCCCCAATGGTGATCGTGAGGTAGAGAGCCGTAGAACTATCGACCTTGTGTAGGTCGACACGCCGGTCAGTCGGGTCGGCGAACGAGGGAGCGGTGATCAGGCGGTTGCCAGGAGTCGAGAGTTGTTCGGTGGCGGGATTGCTCCGTAAAGGTCGAGGTCCCGCCGTTAATGGTTTCCCGAACAAGGACACTCCGGGCTTCGAACACCAGTCTTCCCACAACGGTAACAGAATAGCCGCTTGGCCTCCCTACAGGAGTTGAAGCGGTGGCCGGGTCGTCGGCAATTCCAACAGGTCGGAGGGGGTCTAGTCTCCCCACGACCCTGATGAGCACCAGGCGGTGGAGTACCGGCCTGGGAACGTGAAGAACCGCTCTGACGGTGGCTGCTGGATGGAGGTGACCTATGTCGGTCGGGCTTCCCGTCCGCGAAGGCTACTTGCTTACCCCGCGACGCCAGGCGGCGAGGTGGGTCAGCCCGATCGGCGGTGCCGTTCGTTCCTTGGTCTGCTTTCGGTGGTGGACGCGGCGACTCCCGCTGGTAATACGTTGGCTGAGGTAACGACTCAGGCTCGTCCCGCGATACTTCGGGTATCCAGTCCTCCTGACCGCTTTCCAAGGTGGCATAAAGGTGCTTCGCCGATGGTGCGGCTCGCTGCGATCGTGGGCTCCGGTAGGCTAATTCAGGGCACAAGGATTGGTCCGGCGTCGGGGGCGCTCGATAGGTCCGGGCAGCCTGGTAGCTCTTCTCGGTGCGAGTCGCGATGTGCTCCAGGGAATCGAAGTCGTAAAGGTCGTCCCGATGGATAGCGATTTGAAGTTTAGGGAGCATGTTCCGGTGCGCGTATTGGATTTGTTCAGCTTCGCTCCAGGGTGGTCGGAGACGGCTGAACAAGCCGCGCAGACACGTCAGGTAGTCGGCCACTGGTTCCTCGGAGCCTTGGGTACGGCGCATCACCTCTTCCCGCAGGGCGTATTGGTAATCTGGGTCACCGAACCGTAGCCGGCAAGCATCCTTAAAGTGGCCCCAACTGGCCCACCTGCTGCTATCGTTGCGGTACCATTGCAGCGCGATCCCCGTGAGGAAGAACGGTAGGCAGCGCAACAAGTCGGCATCGCTGACCGGGAATAACGCGCGGCCCTCGGCGACTCGTGTGAGGAACGTCTCGACGTCCTCGCTCCGACGCCCCGAAAAGGAAATGTTCCATTTCCTCATGATATTGAGGACGGCCGATGCGGATGAGTAGGGGGGTCGATTTCCGCGGTCTTGGTCCTCGTCCCTCCTTGCCCAAGTAGGGCCGGACATCGTCGCCTGGGCGAGGTCTCCATGGAGAGGTGCTTCGGGGAGGCCGGCTCCGTCCAGTCGCTGCGGTCCGAAGCCGCTAAGCCTTTCCTGAGGCAGGTGTGAGGTACCGCCTGGCGCGGTTCGGCTGCGCGGGTAGCCGGTACCCGAGAAGAGACGAGGCTCCTGCCTTGGGATCGCCCGTTGCGGAGGAACCGGATCTTGCCAGTCGGGAGCGGTCGCGACGAACGGTGCCGCTCTCGTCGAGCCCCACTGGGGATGGAGCGACGGGCCCACGCCTGAGTCCCACGGAGCGTATTCCTCAGGTATGGTAGAATCGCGCGTATACTGCTGAGGCGCCTGCGGGTCGGGGTGTCGGATCGGGGTCTCCGAACCGGTTCCCGGTCGAGGGCGCTCGGCTCCGGGATTATCGGCCAGCGTTGGTGTACTAGCATCCGTTTCAGGCATTGCGAGGTCGACCGGTACGCCCCGTTGGAGGGCGTCGCAACTTAGGTGTCTTCGCGAAAGGTCTCAAACGGTATACGTAGCTCCACTAGAGGCCCCGATAGGTAAGGTCGGATAGGTATAGGTATCTTCACAGAAGGTAACGATAGGTAACGTTCGATAGGTATCCTCGCAAAAGGTAACGGCAGGTATTCGTGACTTCACGAAAGACAACGATAGGTAACGTCCGATAGGTATCCTCGCAAAAGGCAACGATAGGTATTCGTGACTTCACGAAAGACAACGATAGGTAACGTCCGATAGGTATCCTCGCAAAAGGTAACGATAGGTATTCGTGGCTTCACGAAAGGTAACGATAGGTAACGTCCGATAGGTATCTTCGCAAAAGGTAACGACCGATAGGTATCTTCGCAAAAGGTAGAAGCAGGTATTCGTGACTTCACGAAAGATAACGATAGGTAACGTCCGATAGGTATCCTCGCAAAAGGTAACGATAGGTATTCGTGGCTTCACGAAAGGTAACGATAGGTAACATCCGATAGGTATCCTCGCAAAAGGTAATAGCAGGTAAACGTAGCTTCACGAAAGGTAACGATAGGTAACGTCCGATAGGTATCCTCGCAAAAGGTAATAGCAGGTAAACGTAGCTTCACGGAAGGTAACGATAGGTAACGTCCGATAGGTATCCTCGCAAAAGGTAATAGCAGGTAAACGTAGCTTCACGAAAGGTAACGATAGGTAACGTCCGATAGGTATCCTCGCAAAAGGTAATAGCAGGTATTCGTGACTTCACGAAAGACAACGATAGGTAACGTCCGATAGGTATCCTCGCAAAAGGTAACGATAGGTATTCGTGGCTTCACGAAAGGTAACGATAGGTAACGTCCGATAGGTATCTTCGCAAAAGGTAACGACCGATAGGTATCTTCGCAAAAGGTAGAAGCAGGTATTCGTGACTTCACGAAAGATAACGATAGGTAACGTCCGATAGGTATCCTCGCAAAAGGTAACGATAGGTATTCGTGGCTTCACGAAAGGTAACGATAGGTAACATCCGATAGGTATCCTCGCAAAAGGTAATAGCAGGTAAACGTAGCTTCACGAAAGGTAACGATAGGTAACGTCCGATAGGTATCCTCGCAAAAGGTAATAGCAGGTAAACGTAGCTTCACGGAAGGTAACGATAGGTAACGTCCGATAGGTATCCTCGCAAAAGGTAATAGCAGGTAAACGTAGCTTCACGAAAGGTAACGATAGGTAACGTCCGATAGGTATCCTCGCAAAAGGTAATAGCAGGTAAACGTAGCTTCACGGAAGGTAACGATAGGTAACGTCCGATAGGTATCCTCGCAAAAGGTAACGACCGATAGGTATCTTCACAAAAGGTAACGCCGAGTAAGCTGACTATGGTGAACGGAAGAAGTAAAGGAACTCAACCGGGATGGGGCAGCCACCGGTTTATGTACCCGGAGGCACTGCCCCACTTGAGGGTTATCCCCCACCAGCATGGATTGGCTTGCCAATCCCAAGTCGTACCTCCCTTCCCCACACCTCAGGAGAAGTCAACAAGGGATTAACGCGTTGTACTATTGTTGCCAGAATCATTGTTGTCATTGGGTTTGAGGATTCCGTGAATTGCCTCAGCGGGCACACCGCGGATGTTAATCCTCGGACGTAAACATATAAACTTGTTGTTTCTTAGTAAGGCCGGTTCGTAAGTACGGCCGGGCCTTGAACAAAGCACTTCAGCGATTTATCGTTACAAGGAAACACGCAAGAAATTGTTATGGTCGGTACGGACCGAGAGCGGCGCTAAGCCGCTACGCAAAACACGCGGCCTCTCGGGATCCATGTCCACAAAGCCATTGTTCGAGGAAGCTAATCCCCGTGCTCAATAACGAATTCTAATATATTATGGTTCACAACACAAACATCGAGAGGATCACGGTCAATTAGGCCTTTGTCCGTCAGAGACACGTACTTTAAGATGGGCCAAACACAATCAGCACAACGTACGATCGCTACTGTTGACGGATTGATGCTTCTAGCCTCCCGGGAAGGGAGAAGCGACACAGAACTAACCACAAAAGAAAATTTTACCGTGAGCCCTGATAACCAGGGATTAGCTTTCACCGATAGCCAACTTTGCCGCGATACGCGGCCGGCGATATTGCCAAATCTCAACGAACAAGGGATATCAAGTCGGGTCGTGAACGCACACCGCGACCCCTGTATAGAACGGGAAAGATACGATACCCAACCTTGGCCTCGCCCCACGTTGGGCGCCATTTGTAACGGGCTTTGGTTACCTATCCGGAAGACTCCGCCGTCTTGGTCCCCTCCCCTGGTTGCGAGCAAGGTGCGCGTCACCCTGATGATCACGGCTAGGGGCAACGGCTACCGGCGAAGATTGGCGGGGCACCCGGGGTGAACGGGCGCCAGGTACGAATACCACCGGAAGACCGGCTTGTTTAAGTTTGTCACCCCGGATGCGCCGCTGAGAAGCCAAATAGCACCGGCGGGGTCCGACGGAGTCCCGGGCATACCAAATCGACTAGGCCAGCCCGACCCAAGGTCGGTAATGGTAGAGGGGCGTGGACGGGGCGCGAGTACCAAGGCAGAGAAAAGACGACGAACGATTTTAGAAGAGAGCGATAAAAGGTATTCGAAGGTAACGAGAGAATTAACGAAGGTAGCGCGAAATTACCAAGAGGTAGCGATAAATCAACGAAAGGTAGCGATAAAAGGTATTCGAAGGTAGCGAGGGAATTAACGAAGGTATCGCGAAATTACCGAAAGGTGGCGATAAAACAACGAAAGGTAGCGATAAAAGGTAGTCGGAGGTAGCGACGAAAGGTATTCGAAGGTAGCGAGGGAATCAACGAAGGTAGCGATAAAAGATACTCGAAGGTAGCGGTAAAAGATACTCGAAGGTAGCGAGAAAGCGATACTCGAAGGTAGCGGTAATAGATACTCGAAGGCAGCGGTAAATCGAGAAAGAGATACTCGAAGGTCGCGATAAATCGAGAAAGGGATACTCGAAGGTAGCGAGAAAGCGATACTCGAAGGTAGCGAGAAGGAGATACTCGAAGGTAGCGATAAATCGAGAAAGAGATACTCGAAGGTAGCGGTAATAGATACTCGAAGGCAGCGGTAAATCGAGAAAGAGATACTCGAAGGTAGCGATAAATCGAGAAAGAGATACTCGAAGGTAGCGATAAATCGAGAAAGAGATACTCGAAGGTAGCGATAAATCGAGAAAGAGATACTCGAAGGTAGCGAGAAGGAGATACTCGAAGGTAGCGATAAATCGAGAAAGAGATACTCGAAGGTAGCGGTAATAGATACTCGAAGGCAGCGGTAAATCGAGAAAGAGATACTCGAAGGTAGCGATAAATCGAGAAAGAGATACTCGAAGGTAGCGAGAAGGAGATACTCGAAGGTAGCGATAAATCGAGAAAGAGATACTCGAAGGTAGCGGTAATAGATACTCGAAGGCAGCGGTAAATCGAGAAAGAGACACTCGAAGGTAGCGATAAATCGAGAAAGAGATACTCGAAGGTAGCGATAAATCGAGAAAGAGATACTCGAAGGTAGCGGTAATAGATACTCGAAGGCAGCGGTAAATCGAGAAAGAGACACTCGAAGGTAGCGATAAATCGAGAAAGAGATACTCGAAGGTAGCGATAAATCGAGAAAGAGATACTCGAAGGTAGCGATAAATCGAGAAAGAGATACTCGAAGGTAGCGAGAAGGGGATACTCGAAGGTAGCGATAAATCGAGAAAGAGATACTCGAAGGTAGCGGTAATAGATACTCGAAGGCAGCGGTAAATCGAGAAAGAGACACTCGAAGGTAGCGATAAATCGAGAAAGAGATACTCGAAGGTAGCGATAAATCGAGAAAGAGATACTCGAAGGTAGCGATAAAAGAGATACTCGAAGGTAGCGAGAAATCAACGAAAGGTAGCGACAGAATTACCAAAAGGGTAGCGATAGACATCACGACAGACTACGAAAAGACAGCAACGCATTCACAAATTACTCTATCGCCGGAGCGGGATACACAGACGAAGGTCGGGGCAGACCAGGACTACATAAGATCGACACCGAGTATAGTTGCGCGTTTCCACCTGAGCAGCTAGCGGCCACCTTCGCGGAGGTGGCGGAAGCCCTACCGGCCGACCGGTAAAAAGAAACAAAACCCAAGACACACGCCGAGGCAACATGCCACCGATTGCCAACTTAATCGACCAAAACTCTAAGCACAAACTTACCCAAAACGAAACGGTGGTCCAACGGCGTAACTATCACTCGGCGTCGCGTGACGAGAGTACGAACAAGGAGACACTGACGGAAAAGGGAAACAATTATTAATCCGGCGGCGCGTAACAGTTATCGCGCGTTATCCGCAAGACGGATCAAGAACTACTGCTCGATGGTTAACGCGTCCGAACGTGCTGGCCGACGCGCGCCCCACTCCGTCGAAAAATCGCTATTTTCCCCAACTAGGCAAAATTTCGTAGACGATGATTGACGCGCGACGGCCGCTACCCCTACTACGCGCTACGGCGGGGAAGTAAGAAAGAGAGCGAAGGAGAGAGCAGACAATGGGTACGTGCACGGCTCGCGTCGGAGCGAGTGCTCCCGCACTCGTTGTCCTCTAAGTCCTGTATCACGTGATCACAACACCGAGCGCGATAATTATCGGTGCCGGACGCCTCTGATTCCTGGAAGGCGAGTCGGTTTATTGTGCCATTCTCGTTGCTATTTTCGAAGTCTCGGTCGGCTTAATTTTGCGCGAGATTGGATGTCTCGATGGCAACAAGGGGCGTTAATCCGCCTCGCACAATGAGTAGTCGATTCTGGTGACGAGAAGGCGCAAAAACTCGTCACAGTATTAATAAGTATATTTTAATAAAAGTATGATTCACCCAGGTTTTCAGTAACTCCGTTGCGTGCGGACTACGATTTCTTCGAAGATATGTCTCAGAATTGGAACATTGTGATGCGACCGCTTCTTTTTGTGAATGGATCAACGAGATGTTTGATGCACTCAATCGTAAAACGCCCATTCACGGAGTACAGCCCGGTAATACCGATTACAAGGTAATTTATTCAAATACCACTATTTTTTATATTTTCTCTGTCACATGCTACTTATATCGGTACACAACTGATTCATAGATACTTGAGGAATCGATCCGCAAACTGGATGCATGGGAGGAAAACGTCGAAAAAGGTCTCGTATCGAAGGCGTGTTATTTGACCCCACAGACTGCAGAAGGTTTGCGAGTAACTCTACAGTCAGTTCTGGACCTCACAACTTATCTTACACAACAGTGTAATTTCCCATACGTTTTGACCGGTCGAATAAACCAGGATCCGCTGGAGGTTAGAAAGTTAATCGGGATTTAAAGCGATGTGCAACGTATTCTTGGTCTGTCTCTCTCGCTCTTTTGCACTTATCTATGTTTCACATCATCATCAGTTAAAATAGTATCTTTTTAGAACTTGAATATTTTTGTTTGGTCATTGTCTATACATACGACCAATAAAGTACCTTTTGAGGGGCTCATTTCCAAGCTACGGACCACTGTAGCAATAATTATTCTACGTTCAATGTTTCAATCAATATACGTATTGAGATTTTGACGTAACTCAACATTTTCTGCATTCGACCGTGTAAAAATTTGCTACGAAGCAATGCGACATCATAAAGCAAAAGCAAAGGTTCTTGATGGTTTTAAGTTTATGATGTGCATTGGTCATATTTAAAGCAATAACTAAACGAAAATATTGAATATTAAAATGATTCTCTCTCATCTGACTCTATTCCCTTAAGAGGGGACTATATACGTGCCGCTATTGCGATTATACTGTTACAATTTTATTGAATTCCATCTATTCGAATGAGAATAAGTTTGGATGGCGATTTCGAAGCGTTGTGTCGGCATTTAGTCTCCTCTTTATGTAATGCTGTCCAACTGCTCTACTGATACTGACAACTTTATCCAAAGTCCGTTAACGATTATTAATAATGAACGTTAATTTCAGGATATCTTAGCATCAGATTTCAACGTGAAATCGCTACAAAAATGTGTGCATGCGTTAATCAGATTTTTATTTTTTCAACCTTGCCCATTTTAGAGATACTTTGGTACCATCCGTCAAGCTGGAGGTTGTAATGATCATCCATCTAGTCACACATTTCTCCAAATCCATAAAATCCTATCGACTTATAGCGTTCTCAAGCCTCCAAAAACAGGAAATTGTTCGATTTTTGAAGATAAACCTCATCAGCCTCTTGTGACGCTAGCAGAACTAAAAACAATTTATAAAAATCCGAGAAAATCTGATTTATCAGTCTCTATTAAGGCGAAGCTTGCAGAAGCTGCGCAACACGATAACTGGGATCTCGAAGATGTAATCGAACATGATTACAGTAAGCCCGAAGTAACAAGTTGCGTTCTCTACTATATTACAGCTAACTTGATGAAACGGATTTCGAATACCGTGAAATGCGAAAAATGCAAAGAGAGCTTATTGAGTACTGACAAAAGAGCAAACCTTCCTGAATCAGACCTGACGGATTTTCTTACTCGGGGTCCATTAATTCATCCCAACGTTCACTTCTATCGATTCATACTTTTTCTAGAACAACGATTTTCAGTTCATTGTCATTCTGCACAAGTTTTTGAATCGATCTTGGAAGATGTATACAAATATGAAAAGCTTTCGTTTCCATGTTCAGAACACGCTGCCGACATTCTTTTTCATGTAATCCAATACTACGTGACTGTACGCATGCAACAGCATTGCTCGCGACTTAATGCAGAAAAAGAAAAAACTAATCAGTATAAGAAGAAAAACTCGAAATTCTGTAAAACGTAATATAATTCTGTGTTGCAACCGCAGCTGTGATAATAAATAATAACTATTTTGTAATATTTAATATCATTGCATTTTATTTATTTCCTACCATTTTCAACCATGTGAAAAACGTGTAATTGATAATGAAATGTAAATAAAATTAAGTAGTGTTCGAGCGAGGATCTGGTTTGCGAGGGAGAGGGTGAGAAAAAAAACACTGAGCACACTCCACCTATGGTCACCGCGTTTATTTCTTGTCCAATTCGTATCTTACAATGGGTACGAAACCCGAGAGCCGAACGAGCCTTCCGATTGAGCCGGTCGAGCAGTCTAGTATGGCGAGTCGGCGTATTCCACAATCCAAAAATCAGTCCCCAAATTTCCTAGTCGTTGTCCGTAGTCACCAGTCGTTTCAAACGTTAATCAGAGCCAAGGTCGAAATAGTTCAGAAGCGAGACAAGGAATTCCGGGGTTGAGCGCGGTCGATTTACTGTATTTGAAGCTAATAAGATGAGCGCGTGATACCCGTGTTAGAACGGTTTAACACAATGGCGATTAACCGGCGACCGTTAACCGCTCTCCGTTAATCGCCTGACCCCGGGAGGGGGAAGCGTTAGCCGAACACTCGCGACGCTGCCACCTCGGTTAGCACGAGCTGGACCTCGCTGTCGATGTTGCCATACCCATGCCGGCGTAGCCGGAACATCCTCCCCCGCCGTCAGCCAGAATGGCTGGCATCGCTGTTGACCGTGCGAGGATCCGAAGGCAGGTCGAGCTGGACGTCTGAGGTTCCGGGCAGGAGAATGAGCTTGGCGATGGGCCGATCGAAGGTCGAGCTGGCCGTTCGGAGAGTCACCACTCTGGTGAGTCCGTCCTTCCCGGGATGTAGTTTGGTGACGCGAGCAAGAGGCCACTTGGTAGGTGGGATATTGTCGCCACTGAGCAGGACGACCGAGCCGACCTTCACCTCGTGCGAGGCATGATGCCACTTAGAGATGGCTTGAAGACGCTGCAAGTAACTGGAGGACCAGGTTTTCCAGAATCGCTGAACCTTTTGCTGAAGGAGCCGCCACCGAGCCACTGGTGGAATGGTCCTTTCCTCGATCGAAGGCTCTGGGATGGCCGTGAGCGGACCCCCTACAAGGAAGTGGCCAGGGGTGAGCGCCGCAAAATCGTCCGGGTCATCGGAGAGGGGCTCCAAGGGCCGCGAATTCAGGACGGCCTCTACTTGCGCTAGGAACGTCGAAAGTTCCTCGAATGTGAGCCGGTCCTCCCCAATCGTTCGAGCTAGGTGATACTTCACCGACTTGACTGCGGCCTCCCACTTGCCTCCGAAGTGCGGGGCTCCCGGCGGGTTGAATGACCACCGGGTCCCATCCTGGAGAAGGAGATGGGCGAGCTGGTGGGAGCCACTGGAGACCGACGAGAAGAGCTTCTTGAGGGCTCGGTCTGCACCAACGAAGGTGGTACCACAGTCGGAATACATGTTCCGGCATAAACCCCGACGAGCCACGAACCGTCGGTAGGCCGCTAGGAAGGCATCGGCAGAGTAGTCTGACACGACCTCCAAGTGAACCGCCGACGTTGTCATGCAGACGAACACCGCGAGCCACCCCTTATGTGTCTTGTGGCCTCGCCCCTTCCAAGCCCGGAGCGAGACAGGTCCGGCATAGTCGACGCCGGTGTGGAGAAAGGCGCGAACCGGAGAGAGGCGGGAGATAGGCAACTGACCCATGAGCTGCTGCGCACGAACTCCGCGGTGACGAGCGCAGACGACGCATCGGAGAATGAACGAGCGGATCGGAGCTCTACCGCCAAGAATCCAATACTTTTGGCGCAGATCCGCGAGCGTGAGCTGGTTTCCTCCGTGGAACGTGCGAAGGTGAGACTCCCGTATCACCAACTCCGAGAAGGCCGAGCTCCGCGGAAGAATAGCTGGATGCTTGTTCTCGTGCGTCAGTGGGGCTAAGGCGAGCCGTCCTCCAACGCGCAGTACTCCGGCGCGGTCCACAAAGGGCGTGAGCCGGGCCAATGGATGTGCCGAGCGCAACGAACTCCCTTGCACCAACACTGCGAGTTCCGCGCGGAAGTGAGCTACCTGTGTGGTTCTCACCCAAAAGACGCGAGCTCTCTCCACGTCTCCCGGAGTCAGGGGGGAGGCGAGCGACGAGCTGGGCGTTCTTCGGAACCGAGCTATGGCCCGCTGGCACGTGGCGGTGACTCTCAACAGCTTGTTGAGCGACGAAAACCGTTCGACGATCTCCCAACAGGCCGGCCTAACTTCTCGGGTAGTGAGTACAACCCCAGGCTTTTCCTCAAGACGGACATCATCTTCCGAAGGGTGGTCGAGAGCTGGCCATCCGTTCTCCTCTGATGTGAGCCATGGTGGGCCGTGCCACCACAGCGCGTGGTCCACCAGTTGACCCACGGTAGTTCCTCGGGATGCACAGTCTGCAGGGTTCTCCTTCCCCGGGATGAGCCCCCACGTGGCAGGCAATTCTTGGATGAGCTGGACTCTATTCCGGACGAACTCCTTCCACCGGGATGGATGAGAGCTGATCCAAGCCAAGGCAACGGATGAGTCAGTCCATAGCCGAATGCGGGCATTCGACAGTTCGTACCGCGTCACGACGTACCGAACGAGCCGGACGAGCAGGACGGCCGCCGTCAGCTCCAGCCGAGGGATGGTCAGGCGCTTAAGCGGGGCCACACGGGTTTTGGCGCAGACCAGGACGACTTGGGGCACCTCGCCATTGACGCTGACCTTGAAGTATACTGCGGCCGCCATAGCTGCCTGAGAGGCGTCAGCGAACCCGTGAACCTCGACCTCCGAGTGAGGACCGAGGTGGAGCCATCTCGGCACCCGTACTGCGGCCAGATTGAGCAGATCCTCGCGGAAAGCGCTCCACCGTTGAGCCGTCGATGGGGAGACCTCATCGTCCCACCCGAGCTTGTCAATCCAGAGATCCTGAAGCAGGATCTTCCCGCGCACCACCACCGGAGCGAGAAACCCGAGCGGGTCATACAGCCGGGCGAGCTCAGCCAGGATCGTTCTCTTGGACACGATCGAGCTTGAAGTGGACTGTATATCGAACCCAAAGCAATCCGCCAGGGGGTCCCATAGCAGACTGAGTATCTTGGTCTCGGCTGCGTTCACTGGGCGTGGCAGATCGTCGGCCTCCGGGAGCTGGAGCCGACTCAGCACTTGATGGTGATTGGTCTGCCACTTGGCCAAAGGGAATCCCCCCGCCGCGCAGAGAGCGCGCACTTGGAGACCGGTCTCCACGAGCTGATCCAGCGAGTCCGCGCCTCCGCATATGTCATCCACGTACCGCCCTTCGAGCATCGGTGGGACGGCTAGGGGGTAGCGTGGTCCCTCATCCTCGACGAGCTGTAGCAGGGTACGGCAGGCGAGAAAGGGAGCCGGACGAGTGCCATACGTGACCGTGGTGAGCTGGAAAGTGGCAGGTTCCCCCTGCGAGCCGGTCCAGAGGATCTGTTGGAACGGCCAGTCGTCCTCGTGCACCTTGATCTGGCGGAACATTTTCACAATATCGGCCATGAAAATGAACCGGTGCCGCCGGATCCAAAGCAACACGTCCGCAATATCCCTTTGGAGTTTGGCTCCTCCGTGGAGAAGATCGTTAAGAGCCGTGCCCGATGTAGTCTTCGCTGAACCGTTGAATACAACTCGCAACTTGGTCGTGGAGCTGGACTCCCGAAGCACCCCGTGGTGCGGTAAAAAATAGTGAGCCCGCGAGCCATCCTGCCCATCCAAGGAAGCGTCAGAGACCCTCAACCCTCCTGAGGCCGAAGCCTCATGTGCCAAGGTCATCTCGTCTACTCCCTCGACTGGAACAGGGACGCCCGACCGAGCCGGACTGGACACCTGGGGTTCGAGCCTTCTCATGTGCCCGAGTGCTTCATACTCTTGGAGAAACTCCCGATAGAGCTGACCAAGCCGAGGGTCGCGCTCGAGTCGTATCATGAGCCGGCGGAGACAGGCACGGGCAGCTGGGCCGGAGCTTCCTAAAGACGATGGCGGCGCGGAGAACGGAAGCCGAACCACGTACCTTCCAGAGCTGTCTCGGCCGTGCGTCCGCCGGTAATGAGCCTCACACTCGAGTTCTGCCGGGCTAAATTGGGACCCAAGGGCACTCGGCACTTCCTCCTGAGTCCAGAACCGACAGAGAAGGTCCTGGAGCTGGTCGGTTGACACGCGGAGGTGCAGAGCTGTCGCTTGTCCGGCTAGAGCAGGTCCCGTAGGCCCGAAGACGAGCCACCCAAACTGAGTTTGTTGAGCGACGGGAGCGCATGGGCCGGCCTTGATGACTCCAGGCATCAAGATCTGACCAAAAGCGTCGGCGCCCACGAGAATATCGATCGGAGCCGTCTGGAGGAATCCAGGGTCCGCGAGCGCCAATCCCGTTAGGTGTGGCCAGTGGAGCGTCTCTGTATCGAAGGACGGTAGGGCGGTCAGCAACCGCTCCATCACGTGAGCGGTGATGGTGATGGTGAATGCTCCATGGCAGGACCGGAGTGTGAGCTGGACAGCACCGGTCGTGGTCCCGAAGGCGGTGTCGCCGACACCAGAGAGCTGAACCGCAGCTCGCCGTTTGGGAAGCTGGAGCTTACTCACCAAGGCTGAGGACACGAGTGAGATTTCGGAGCCCGGGTCCATCACGAGTCGCACAGGGTGGCTGGCCTCCGAATCCACCACGAGCAGAGCCGAGCAAGTTGCGAGGAGGACGCCTCCTGGAGCTGGACGACTTGGAGCGGGGTCCCCGTCGGTTCATAGATGCGCGGTGACCTCCTTATCCGACCGAGCCGGACTTGGATCGCGAGGCGATCCTGATTCAGGCGTCTCACTCCTCTCGCCTGAGCCCAGCGCGGGGGTAGGCACCACCGCCGTTGGATGAGCTGCGTTCGGAGGTAACCGTGCCCCAGCGTGGATGAGGGTATGGTGGCGCTGCTGACAGATAGTGCACGTGCGTGTCGTCTGGCAATTCCGCACGCTGTGTTTACCCAGACAGTTGTAGCAAAGGTAGAGCCGGTCGATCACGTTCCTTCGCTCTGCTGCGGTCTGAGAGCCGAACTTCGCACATGACGCAATAAAATGCTCCCCCTTGCAGAACGAACAAGGGTACCGGTTGGCCACGGGCCATGCTCGCTCTCGTGTTGATGTCGTGGCTGGGGCAGACATAAGGTTGACTCGGGCCGATGAGCGCACTGGAGAGCGTGTCGATTTCCGAGCAGGCCCTGTCGTCGCGGAATCTCCGCCGAGCTCCAAACTTTCGAGCGCGCGACCTCGACCCTTGAGAAAACTCAGCAGCTTGTCCAACGTAGGAAACTCGGTCGCGTCTCCGAGCTTGTTTTCCCAAGCTTCCCGAACTCTAGGGGTGAGCCGCCGTCCCAAGAGGTGGACCAGCATCGGATACCAGGTCGCAGTGTCCACCCCGAGAGCGCCAAGAGAGCCGAGTGCCTCAACTGTGCTCGAGACGATCCTATGGAGCTCTGACGCCGATGCGGCGGTCATAGGTGCGGCGGAGAGGAGCCGATCGAGTTGGGCCGCGATGAGCAGCCGCTGATTCTCATACCGAGCGACGAGTAAACCCCAAGCCGTCTCGAATGAATCCTCCGACACAGGTAAGTTGGCAATAAGGCTCGCCGGGACCTCACGAAGACTCGTACGCAGGTAATGCATCCGCTCTACTTGAGCCAGCTCCGGGTTGTCGATCACCAACGATGTAAAGAGGTCCCGAAACGAGCGCCATGACGCGTACTCACCGGCGAAAGTCGGCAGCGAAATCTCCGGTAACGCGCGACGTGTTGAACGCCCTGGGCCAGCCATTGCCGAAGGTCGCCTCGTACTAGAGAGGACATCTCCTCCCGCATCTTCAATGCGAGGCAGCAGAAGTTCGCGCGCGGTTGAGTAATCCTTCATGGCGGCGTCGAAGATCCGGGATTTGATGTATGGGAGCTCAGCGAACCCTTCCACCTTACCTCCAGCACTGATCACCTTATCATGGGTGGCCTCGAATTTCCCCCAACATGTTTCCACTAACTGTAGCCGAGCTTCAAGGGCTGATCGTGCCGCTGGAGTCGTTTTTGCCGTCTGCAGCTCCGTTACCGTGGAGCGCAAAAAATTCGCGTGAGACTCCTGCACATTAATCGTCGCCTCAACTTGAGCGAGCGACATTGTAGCTGCCTTCAATACGCGTTACGTGAGCTAATCGAGCCGAGCGAGAAAAGGTGCGCGAGATATTCGCCACCACGCACTATAGACCGCACACGACGCTACACACACGTACTTTTGACAGGTTGTGGATTCACTCTCCTATCCGTCAATATGGCGCGCACTGGATAGCACGCGTCACTTCGCTTCTACCGTACGCGATCCAGGCGAGAGAGTCGATGAACCCCCCCTTACGCACGAGACTCCAGCAGTGGGGAGTCTATCCAAGATGGCGCGCACTGAGCCGGACACTTCGCGTCGCCGGAGCCAGCCGTGGTGACCGAGAGCGAGAGAGCGCGCGATAGCGTTCGCTGTCCACAGGCGAAGCGTAGCACAAAGAGGAGATCGCGAGAACCCGACCCGATAGATGCTCTCACTCTAACACACGCGCACTTGTTGAACCTCTACCCACGCGATCCGGCTCGAAGGACCAAAAATGTTCGAGCGAGGATCTGGTTTGCGAGGGAGAGGGTGAGAAAAAAAACACTGAGCACACTCCACCTATGGTCACCGCGTTTATTTCTTGTCCAATTCGTATCTTATAATGGGTACGAAACCCGAGAGCCGAACGAGCCTTCCGATTGAGCCGGTCGAGCAGTCTAGTATGGCGAGTCGGCGTATTCCACAATCCAAAAATCAGTCCCCAAATTTCCTAGTCGTTGTCCGTAGTCACCAGTCGTTTCAAACGTTAATCAGAGCCAAGGTCGAAATAGTTCAGAAGCGAGACAAGGAATTCCGGGGTTGAGCGCGGTCGATTTACTGTATTTGAAGCTAATAAGATGAGCGCGTGATACCCGTGTTAGAACGGTTTAACACAATGGCGATTAACCGGCGACCGTTAACCGCTCTCCGTTAATCGCCTGACCCCGGGAGGGGGAAGCGTTAGCCGAACACTCGCGACGCTGCCACCTCGGTTGGCACGAGCTGGACCTCGCTGTCGACGTTGCCATACCCATGCCGGCGTAGCCGGAACAAGTAGTAATATTAATCTCATAATACAATGCAATTATAATAATTCTAATTTATTCCGCATTTCCATTTACACTCTGCTATTATTTATACTATAATACTAATACTATTATAGTATAATAGTATTAATACCAATACAGCTTTATAGTTAGACGAATGTGAAATTGAGGTAATAACGAGGATTTTCAAAAAATTACAAAACCATTCATTTATTTTATTATTTTCTTCAGGCAAAATTAGAAAAAAAATCAAATTTATTAAAAAAGCTTTTGGAAAGATTTAACTTTCATGATGTTGCAGTTATCGATCGTAATTTTTTTATACAAATGCATGGCGTGGTAAAAAGAATTATAATTGAATTCACAAAGAAACTATCGAAGTAGAGAACATTTGTTAGTCTTCAAAAAATATTGAATAAAAATTGTGCAAATCAGAAAATGAAAAAATTGCCAAAATTGTTTATATTTTTTTCGGAAGAAAAACCCCAAATTTGTGTGCAATTAATTTGTCTACTACAAATTCATGAAGTCATATAACATATATATATATATATATATATATATAATACGAATCTATACTATTGTATACATATCTTCAAATTATTTAATTATATTTTGTGGGTTGCTGTAATTATCTATAGCATAATAGATAATGTTTGCATCAGCCATAGCCCGCGCCTGCGGCGCGGACTACTACTAGCGCCACATGGTGGCTGGCGACGCTAAGAGAACCACACTATATATGTTGAGTGCCAGGGACCTGGTCCCGGCTTATGCCAAATGTTGGTGGCCCCAAGCAGAAGAGGAGAAAGCTGCTGTCATCTGTAGCTACCTCAGTGCTTACCTACGGTATACCCATATGGGCTGATGCACTGTTACTAAAGGAGTATCGTAGGAAGGCTGCGGCGCACTACCGGGTAAGTGCGCTAAGGGTGGCCTGTGCTTTTCGCACAGTCTCCGAGGACGCCATAAACGTCATCGCAGGAATGTTTCCTATTGAGGTACTGGCTGAAGAACGGAGGTCGCTGTACCTACAGAAGTCAGATGAGGCGAAGATCGAAGCGAAAAAAACGGAGTTTCGACCGCTGGCAACGGATGTGGGACACTTCCACTAAGGGACGGTGGACACACCGGTTGATTCCGGACGTGAAGAAATGGGTGAACCGATCACACGGGGAACTCAACTTTTGCATTACGCAGGTGCTCTCCGGATACGGGTGTTTCCGGAAGTACCTGCATAACTTTAAATATGAGGATGCCCCGAATTGCCCATTGTGCAAAGGAGTGGACGAGAATGCTGAGCATGTATTCTTCGAGTGTCCACGCTTCAGCAATTCTCGAGGCATAATTGAGGACCAGCTCGGTAAACGCCTCACACCGGACAACCTGATGCAACTGATGTTGTCATCAGAGACCGCGTGGAAAGCAGTAGGTGCCTACGCAGCGGTCGTCATGAAGGAGTTGCGCCGTGCAGAGCGCGAGAGGAAAAAGTCAGACGCATTGACAGATCTGGAGTAAGCGAATGACGGGAACTCCCAACCCACTCAAAACACTCAGAAGGGAATGGGAGAATAACATCACTTGGTTTAGTTAGAGGAAGAGCTACGGCTAATGGCCTCTCCCGCGAAGTAGTGTGTACCGGTGGTGCCGCGGGAGAATCAAAAGGCCACGGACGGAGGTTAAGGTTTTAGTCGGTATGGCAGCTTGCTTGCGAGTCCGACACTCTGTGCGTAAATGCATTTCCCCCCTCAGCGGAAAAAAACACCCACATACACACACTACGTGCTACGAAATCCTTCATCTTCTTCTTCCTCTTCTTCTTCTTCATGTTCATACCCGTCCAAGCAATCTCGTACTACGTCCCGACCGTTCACATCGCGTAAACGGGCGGTTATATTATTACCGTACACGGCATCGGCGGCCACCACGCGCACTGATATATAAAAATAAAACTCTTGTGCGCGATGAGAGTAATTTAGATGATTTAAACCAAAGACGCTACAAGTTATATTTAAAATAGGTGTCAACTGAAAATGCTCGTGTAGGTAAAAAATATTGACGAGCTCCACGAACACCTCGCGAGCCTCGTCAACAAGTTCGATATTAGAATAACCGTCCCATGAGGTTTGACGGATTATTCCGCGATATGCGGATCCCCCCACGATCACTGCACAACACTTCTCTGCAACATGATTTAATGCCACACGCGCACCGCGACCACTTCTAATATAATAATTAATGAGGCACTCGAGGAGGTCCTCATACACCTGCACCATTATCGGTGTACGGACGTACACGTCGTTAAAGTCGTTAAAGTGTATTGCCGAGCAGACAAAGCGTGGCGGAATAGCCTCCATCTCCCACAGTGGGTACATTTTGTCTCTTTACTCTCTCGCGTTTGAATAATAACTGAGTTCTATGGCACAAGAAGATCTTTCAGAACCTCCTGTATCCTCCACCACCCTTTGCCACTGAATAATACCAGGTGCTGTCATAGCTCTTTTACACATGCATACAGTTGTTTAGAAAACAATATCTATATACCACAACGATGCGTCATATATCTAATAGCAAAAAACTGTCTAGACGTTTAGAAGCGTGAAAAATGCTTTAGAGCCAAAAAGAGCGAATATCGTGTTTCGTTTCTTTTTTAATTGGCGTTAACGTGGTACGTCGCATAAGAGTGTGTGTGAGAGAGAGAGCGCATGAGCTCGCGAAGATCCGCACAAAGAGGAGACACCGGTAACGGCATATGCGACATGTAGCGTACCTCGCCCCGTACCGTTCAGCACCACCTCGCCTATACTTTGGACCAGGGCTCGAGTACTCTCTATCTTTTAAAGCAGCTGTATGTACGAGAGAGAAGATGCTATAGAAATCTCTCTAGGCAGACGAAGATCGCGCTACAGTCTGCTCTCTCTCTCTCTCTCTCTCTCTTTGCCGGTGAGTACGTTAACACGGTTGCTTACTGCTCTGTATAAAAATTGGATCTCTGCTGCCTCTTCTGCCCTCGGGCGTTCTTTTTACAGAACTAAAGCACGCACAAAAAGGCTTTCGTCGTAATTTCCATCGAACTTCTTCTGTTGATTGCTGTATTGCGTGGAAATTCGAGGAAAGTCTTGACGGATTTTATAACCTAATTCTGGGAAGAGGAATTTTCCTTGTCGTTTGCTCTATCGCTTGGTCACTTGGATCTCAGTGCGCATGCGTTTACTACCTATCACCGCAACTGGCAGCAAGGGCCAATCAGACAACTTCTTGGAATTTCGGCAATCTTCGGTGTGTGTGAAAAAGAGTGCGACCGCTCAAAGCGAACGAGTAAACATTGGTACCAAGGCCAAGCGGGCCGAGCGTTGTGATCGTAGAGATATTGTGTGTTGTGGTGCTCTCTACCTGTGGCTCTCTAAATGACAAGTAGTGATTACTAAGTCGGTAAATTTAATACAGTGGAGTACTAAGCCGAGAAATTGAATACAACGTATGTCTAGCGAATGCTATAAATGTCGACGATTTGTAGCTGGCGAAAGAGTTAAGTGTAGCGAATGCCTTAGGCTGTTTCATCCGGGGTGTTTCAAACTTTTCATCACCTATAAACAATCGAATCCGTGTTGTGCAAGAACTGTAAGCAGCATGTCTTCTGGAGATTCGCATGCATCAGCCAACACGAGTCATTCGAGTCAGTCGAGTCATTCTATTAATTCCTCCACCAAAAGGGCTCATGCGGGATCCGCAGTCATGCAGCCTAAGGCAACGCTTGATACTATAATGGCGGCGCTAAGCAAAAATGAAACGACCCTCAACGATTTTATAAACCGCCAAAAAGAGCATAACACCGAAATCGCGGCTAAGATCAATTCCATTGAGAGCATTGTAAAATTGGTGAACGAACACAGCGAAAAAATAACGCGATTGGAGGCTGGAAATGCGTCTCTTGCAAGAGAGATAGGATCATTGCGTGAAGCATTAGCTAGTGCATCTTCTCCCTCGGCTGAAGTCATTATGACAGGGATACCGATTACTATCTCGGACAACCCGTTGACCATTGCCACCAAAGTTTTGACTGGACTAGGAATCCCTGAATTAGCTTTAGACATTCTTAACATACGTACTGTCCAACGAGGAGCACCAGGACTGCGTGAGCATGAACTGACTGGAAGTGAGAATACTCGCGATCTACCGAAATCAAAGTCCTTGATAGTCCAGTTCAAATCCTCACAGCTCTGTAATTATATAGTAAAGATAAAGCGTAGCCACGGTACTCTTAAGGCCAATGAAATTTTTGGAGGAGATCAGCAGGGGAGGGTTCTAGTTAACGAATTTCTTAATGCTAAAATATATAAATTGCTGTGCGACACCAAAAGGATTGCAAGTGAGCGCGGGTGGAAGTATGTCTGGACGAGGGAGGGTTCCATATATGCACGTAAGCAAGATGGTATGCGACCTATTCGAATCGTCGAAGAAGCAGATTTTTCTAAATTGGATTGACTGGCGAATAGGCCAAATTCTCAAAGGCGATCGAGAGTAGTATGCAATCCTGAGTTTCTAAGGGTCTGCCAATTTAATGCCAATTCCTTACTGGGACACATTGACTATATTAAGTCTTTTCTCAGTAATAAGTCTTTTCATATAATATCCATATCAGAAACGTGGCTGAAGCCGGAAATTGCAGATGCGCTGATAAACATTACAGGCTATTATTTGATACGTAATGACAGGCTTGGAAAAAGAGGGGGTGGAGTAGCGTGCTACATTCACGAAACGTTGAAAGCTAAAGTACTAGCGGTATCTCCTCAGCATTATACCTGCTCACCTGAATTTATATTGTTAAACATACGACATCCTAATAACGAGGCATTATTGTTCACATCCATGTATCGACCCCCCAAAGGCCGCCTATTTAATGATTTTGTTAATACCCTCAGTACTTATTCGCATGCCTACAAAAATATTATCATTGCGGGTGATCTAAACTGCGAGCTTTGCTCGAACTCTTTTGAGTCAAACTATCTCAAACACTTGATTTCTTCTCTTGCACTACACTCAGTAGGGACAGAAACTACTCATCATACGGCTACATCTGATTCACTGATAGATGTTATCATCATAGATAGTGCCGACAAAATAAAAGCTTTTGCAAAATCGGAGACTCCATTCATTGCGGGACATGATTTGTTGGAGCTCACCTATGATTTCATCATACCTCCAAACACTGCAAGGGAAGTTGTACGACGAGACTTTCGCGAATTTAATGTCACACAATTTAAAAACACCATAAGGACGCAATTGTCAGATTTAGTTCATCCTGCATCTAACGAATCGCTTAGCCCAGTAGAGATAGATTGCCATCTTGCTAGCCTCGAGAATATCCTACGGGATGCGCTGAACTTTCATGCACCCTTGAAACGGTTTTTAGTGCGCAAACCTATGGCGCCGTGGCTCACGTCTGATTTGAAATCCCGTATCAAAAGGCGAAGTGTACTTTATAAGCAGGCAAGAAGAGCAAATAGTTTGATAGGATATGCTATATATCGGAAATATCGAAATGAATTAACTGGCGACTTGAAACGCGCCAAGAGTGAATTCAATCGCAACAGACTAGCAGGAATTAGTGACCCGAAAAGATTGTGGAAGGAACTAGCTGCATTAGGGCTTGTAAGGGTATCTAAGACCTCTCCGCTTAATTACTTTACGCCAAATCAACTGAATACTTATTATGTATCGATCGCTAATCTACTGCCGGCATGTTCCAATAACCAGATGCGTGAAATTGTAACGGGAGACATAGTACAAGATGGACTGAGATTCCAGTTTGAGCATGTCTCTGAGACCAGTGTCCTTCAGTTAATAACTGCCACAAGTTCTGATTCGCTATCATCTGGACCTGACTGCATTCCTTCTTTCACTCTAAGAAACGCGGCTCCGTCACTTGCTCCAAGACTAACTAATCTATTTAATGCGTGTTTTGACAACTCTTATTTCCCTGTAAGCTGGAAGCGAGCATTCGTAAGGCCACTCTCTAAAATCAATCTACCACTGTCACCTTCCGACACCAGGCCCATAGCTAACCTATGTGAACTCTCGAAGTTATACGAAAGAGCGGCTTACGATCAAATCAACAAATATCTAGAGTGCAACAATATTCTTGATTTGCGTCAGGCAGGGTATAGGAAAGGTCATAGCACTCAGACAGCTCTGCTTCGCCTTTGTCATGATACGAGGAAAGCAGTTGATGAGGGAAAGGTCACCGTACTAGTTCTTTTCGACTTTAGCAAGGCTTTTGATACAGTCTCTCATTGCCTTCTTCTGAAGAAACTACGTGGAATTGGGTTCACGGAATCCGCACTAAGCTGGATGCACTCCTATCTGACAGGTCGTAGTCAATGTGTCACCGATAAAAACAATGCATCTACGTGGCTGACGACGTCCTCTGGTGTACCCCAAGGCTCGGTCCTTGGGCCACTACTTTTTTCCATCTTCATTAACGATATAGCCAAGAACATCAAATATTCGAATCATTTCATTTTTGCTGACGACCTTCAGATATATTCGAGTTGCTATCCCGTTGCACTCAATACCCAGCTTGATAAAGCATGCTCTGATGTAATCCAAATTGCAGAGTATGCTACAAGAAACTCCCTAAAATTAAATCTGGCCAAGACTTCGATAATGATCATGGGAAGTGGTGCATTCGTAAACGGTATTGACATTGACCGGTTGCCAAAGATCGTTATAAACCGAACAACGCTACCATACGTAACGGAGGCGCGTAATCTTGGAGTAATTCTTCAAGTTAATCTCTCCTGGTCGAGTCATGTCTCTTCTATTTCGAAAAAGGTGAATTTTACACTCCACAAATTGAAACACCATAAAAGCTCGCTGTCGACGGATTTACGTATAAAATTGGTCACAACTCTTGTCCTCCCTCTTCTGGATTATTGTTGTATGGTATATAATGACCTAACTGATCAGCTGGACCTGAAACTCCAGAGGCTAGTCAATTGTACCATAAGATTCATCTTCGATCTTCATAGAGATGAGCATATCACTCCGTATAGACGGCGACTGAGGTGGCTGTCGGTCGCAAACAAGAGGAAGTACTTCATTGGCATCATGACATACAAAATTCTGCATAACGAAGCCCCGTCTTATTTATCAGAATTATTTCCGCTTAGAGATAGTACCGCTCGTCGCTCCTATCGATTAGAACGAGGCCAGCTATTTCATATTCCCCAACACAGGACAAGTATTTTCCACAACTCCTTTACCTTAACGGCGATCTACTTATGGCATTCACTCCCATCAGAAGTAACTTCGGCATCTTCGATCGGGATTTTCAAGTTGCGATTATTCAATCACCTTCTGAGCATCGAATTGGCAGCCAGTTGAGTCAGAGCAAAATGCGAGAGTGTTATTATTGTAGGGTGGTATCGTAGCGTTATTATCAGACAGTTGAATCAAAGCAATAGGCGAGAATGTTATTATCGTAGGGCGGTATCATAGCTTTATTATCACACCGATTATTATGATTAGGATGCACCTACTACTAAGTTTCTTTAGCGAACTGTTGTTTTAACGGAATATGATTAATTTCTATGATTAATTTCTATGTGTGTTATTATTGTAGGGCAGTATCTTAGCGTTATTATTACATTAATTATTATGATTAGGATGCACGTACTACTTCCTACTAAGTTTCTTTTGCAAACCGTTGGTAGAACGGGAATACGATTAATTTCTATGTATTTCATCAAACAAATTATTAATTTTTACTTTTGTTTTTATGTACTTCAAAAATTGTTACAGTTTGCCCCAAAGTACTCTAGGGCATAAGAATAAACTATCAATCAATCAATCAATCAATCTCTCTCTCTCTCTCTCTCTCTCTCTCTCTCTCTCTCTCTCTCTCTCGAAACAGATTTAGGCCCAAAGAGCGCGTATATCGTGTTTCGTTTCTTTTTATAATTATAAAGATGGTTACACAGTTATGTGTCAAAGGAATAACGCTTATGTGTAATGATGTTTCTTCTAATTTACTAATTGTAAATTATCAAGTACATCGCTTATACAATGTACAAAATAGCGAGCAATTATGTGTGTATAGTCAGGTGCGCGATAGCGCTTTGTAAAAAGATACGAGAGAGAGAGAGAGAGAGAGTATACAGATCGCTCTGCTCGAGAGAGCGAGCGATAGGCGGTGCATAAGAGCGAAAGAGACAGAGGGGCGAGCTCGCGAAGACGTCGCAGAGGGAGCTATAGCCTATAAATAAGAGCGAAAGAGACAGAGGGGCGGGCTCGCGAAGACGTCGCGGCATATACGCGATCGATTACAGCGCCGTTACCCCCTCTCTAGGTCACGTGGATGTTCGCCTCGTCGCTCGCCGGAACCGGCTTTTCGGCCATTGTGTATTGAACTGCGTTAGCATCCGTGCGATTACCCAGTTAACGATTCGAGATTATTCCATTGTTTTTTTTCTGACCATCGATTCCTAAATTACTTTTGACGTTCTCTTTTGACCGACCTTCGCGCTAATCTAAAGCAAAATTTCGTTTACGAGCCCATCTCGGTGAAAATAACCAGACCATCGTTTTTTTGAGTGACCAACGTTAATAGTTATTGTTCGACGGACCAGCTCACCTGTTATATTGACTGATCGATAGATCTACCAATAAACGAGCAACCTTGTTGTGAACATTGTGCCTAGGTTTTTTTTGAGTGTGTGCGTGTGTTTGTCCTTTTTCCTCGAACCAGATCCTCGCTCGAACACACTCTATTAAAAAAGATTCATCCTTATTGAGACAAAAATTATTTGTGTTTATAGAAAACTTTTCTTATGCGAAATAATTTCAACGCTCTGACTTTTTATTCAGCTAATATTTTGGTGCAACAAACCAACGTCGTGCATTGTGCAACCATTGAGTGGTACATTAATACAGGCCTTTATCGTAAGCTCAAACGCTGCTTCTTTTTGGGCTGAGCCTTTAATTCGTCTAACAAGTTGCCATCTGTTGTGTAATAATCCCGTACGTTTTTCACTCCCCTCTCAGCGTATGCCAGCGCTGCTACAAGCGAGCGTGGTAAGCACAGATTTTCGGTGTTTCGAATCGTTAAAATAGATTTCTTAGCGACACCCTCGTCTGTTAAACCTTTTCGCCCGCGGCCCTCTACGCCTTTAACAATACACGTTTTGATATTAAAGGATTCATCAATGTTCATAGATGCGGTACTTTGAGCAACGCTTGTTATTAATTGCCAAACATCCTCGAATGTATAGTCGCGATCCGGTCGAAATGAAAGCCAAACAGGGACGTGTGCTAAGCTATTCGCCATGAACCTGAGATCCCTGCATAATCGCAGCCCTCACAAAATCTCGTAAGATGCGTTAAAAGGTCGCGGAATGTACCCTCGAGCCATGCTGTTACGCTAACTCCTGGAGTCGGCTGACGGATACGCATCGTCGTCTCACGACCGCGTAGTTAAAAGCGGCGAAAGTAACGATCTGTGTCGTGTATGATAACGATTCTATCACCAGGCGGTTGCACATCCCCAAACGCCGGGGTCGCCGGTGTCTTACGCTTTCGTCCTGCACCCGCTTGTATATCTGTAATAAAAGAACTGTGTAAGAGGTTTAAAGTTATATGTCTAGAAATATATATTACGACTTTAATGTACCTTGTGTTAATTTTGGTAGTGTAAGAATGAAACGTCTGAAGAATATCCTGCGACCGGTAGAATGAGTATCAGTAACAATCATGCGACGTGTCTTATATATTTTTTACCTGACTCGGAGGAATCCATGAGATGTTGAAACCAATCGTCATCAACTCTTCGGATCGGCCACTCGTCAATACCGTTTAGCAAATCGCGCTCTACGTCGTATTCGCCGAGCTGATTTTCGTGCCCGGGGAAAATTCTGTCTTCTTCTTGCTGGTGTCTGTAGTTTTGATCGCCGTTATCAGGAATAACGGCGATCAAAACGTATGGATCGTCCTCGTCGCTACTATCGGTGTCATTCCCTTTAATAACGTCGCGATCCTCGGTTCTTAGACACAGGCCTGAAGGTCCTGCAGTCGGTTCTCTTTCTTCTTCGGCAGGGTATGGTGTCTCATCCCCACTACCGGTGTCGGACTTTTGAATTATTTCGCTGCTTTTTGGTCTTTGACATAGACCCGACGGACCGGCGAGCTGTTCTATTTCTCGAGCAGGGTATGTTAATTCTAATCATAATCATTATAAATTTTACAAAAATACGCTTTAAATTGGAAGTTTAAATAAGTAGAAATTTTCAATACCCACCATCGGCGGTATTTCCCTCCTGATATTGTACAATGCGTGTAGCTTCTATGAGAGAGGCTTCTTCATCGCTCAACGCATCCAAAAATTGTTGATAACCTATTGCACCATTTTTATTATAAAAATATAGTTCTTTTTTAAAACTATGTAAAAGAGTACTTACCCGTGATTTCATCTACAATAGTGCGGACGCTCTGAGATCCTTGAAGGCCGCGTCTCTGCAGCTCTTCATACACACATGTTAATACACTCTGACCCTGCAGTATACCCCTGTAATAAGCTATTACTATATTGCGCAGAGGCGCCCACCATATAAGATATTTCAAACGGTTAACGAGTCTATCGCCCGATAAATGTCTTAGCTCATAACACCACTGAGCATCACAGCGACGACGTATCTGCACACCATGTAATTTTACAAAACGTAAAAATGCATAGATGCATTTGCGAAGAGTATGATCTGCCATCGTTACACAATAAAATATAACGTACTGCTACGCTGCTCGGTTGAGACTGTAACTTTTATATCAAAAAAGGAGTATAAAAGATAGTCTTACACTCATATTTGATTTGTATGCATTTTTGATCAAAGTAGCGAGACAAACGTCTCCTGTAAAACGTGCAGGGGTATCGATTTCACGAAACCCAACCCTATAACCATCTATGTTTCATGAGACCTATTCGCTCTGTTAACACCTCAAAAGAGAATATATTTATTTTTTATGATTTTGAGACACAACAGTGTACATCTGTAAAAGGCGATCCCTCCGTACGTATTCACGAGCCGAATCTCTGTGTCGTCCAGCGCGTCTGCACGCGGTGCTGCGATAACGAGACCATCGACGAGCCTTGCGAGTATTGTGGCGTTCACGAATTCACCTTCGGTCTGAGGAACGCTCTTGCCAAAGGGTCTTTTCCCCATTTATTTAACAGACCTGAAAATCAAAATTATATCGGCCCACTACCCTCTATAGATCACTATTCTCCTGACACGATGCGTGTGGCAGAACGCGAGCGTTTTTCTGCATGGTATAATGATCTAAAGTGTGCTGATTACGTGTTCGATTTTTCAAAAGAAATTACAAGCTATCGCAAGAACGATGTCACTATATTAAGACAGGCGTGTATGATTTTTCGAAAGATATTCATAAACAGTGGACGCGTCTGCCCATTTAGCGAATTTACAACAATAGCATCAGCGTGTTTTCAAATTTTTCGAAAAACTTCTTGAAAAGTAATACTATTGGAATTATACCGACAGGCGGTTACAGACAGGCTCATAATCAATCAAAAAAGCCGTTTCGTGGCTCGTGTGGATGGAGCACTCTCCCGTGGTGCAGCGGTAATGCATGCTGTCGTTGCAGACCCAGTTCGGTTCGCGCCGGTTTACATTTTTTCACAGCGATAAAGAATTTTATAAAAATAACTTTTCATGTTCGAAAAACGATAATCGAAAGAGATATTCAAATAGCAGGTTTCCTCGTCTACCTAGAGAGATCTCTATAGCATCTTCTCTCTCGCACATACAGCTGCTTTAAAAGATAGAAAGTGCTCGAGCTCTGGTCCAAAGTATAGGCGAGGTGGTGGTGAACGGTACGGGGCGAGGTATGCTACATGTCGCATATGCCGTTACCGGTGTCTCCTCTTTGTGCGGATCTTCGCGAGCTCGTGCGCGCTCTCTCTCTCTCACACACTCTTATGCGACGTACCGCGTTAACGCCAATTAAAAAGGAAACGAAACACGATATTCGCTCTTTTTGGCTCTAAAGCATTTTTCACGCTTCTAAACGTCTAGACAGTGTTTTGCTATTAGATATATGACGCATCGTTGTGGTATATAAATGTTGTTTTCTAAACAACTGTATGCATGTGCAAAAGAGCTATGACAGCACCTGGTATTATTCAGTGGCAAAGGGTGGTGGAGGATACACGAGGTTCTGAAAGATCTTCTTGTGCCATAGAACTCAGTTATTATTCAAACGCGAGAAAGTAAAGAGACAAAATGTACCCACTGTGGGAGATGGAGGCTATTCCGCCACGCTTTGTCTGCTCGGCAATACACTTTAACGACTTTAACGACGTGTACGTCCGTATACCGATAATGGTGCACGTGTATGAGGACCTCCTCGAGTGCCTCAATAATTATTATATTAGAAGTGGTCGCGGTGCGCGTGTGGCATTAAATCGTGTTGCAGAGAACATGTGTTGTGCAGTGATCGTGGGGGGATCCGCATATCGCGGAATAATCCATCAAACCTCATGGGACGGTTATTCTAATATCGAACTGGTTGACGAGGCTCGCGAGGTGTTCGTGGAGCTCGTCAATGTTTTTTACCTACACCAGCATTTTCAGTTGACACCTATTTTAAATATACTTTGTAGCGTCTTTGGTTTAAATCATCTAAATTACTCTCATCGCGCACAAGAGTTTTATTTTTATATATCAGTGCGCGTGGTGGCCGCCGATGCCGTGTACGGTAATAATATAACCGTCCGTTTACGCGATGTGAACGGTCGGGACGTAGCACGAGATTACTTGGACGGGTATGAACATGAAGAAGAAGAAGAGGAAGAAGAAGATGAAGGCTTTCGTAGCACGTAGTGTGTGTGTGTGTGTGTGTGTGTGTGTGTGTGTGTGTGTGTGTGTGTGTGTGTGTGTGTGTGTGTGTGTGTGTGTGTGTGTGTGTGTGTGTGTGTGTGTGTGTGCGTGTGTGTGTGTGTGTGTGTGTGTGTGTGTGTGTGCGTGTGCGTGCGTGCGTGCGTGCGTGCGTGCGTGCGTGCGTGCGTGCGTGCGTGCGTGCGTGCGTGCGTGCGTGCGTGCGTGCGTGCGTGCGTGCGTGCGTGCGTGCGTGCGTGCGTGCGTGCGTGCGTGCGTGTGTGTGTGTGTGTGTGTGTGTGTGTGTGTGTGTGTGTGTGTGTGTGTGTGTGTGTGTGTGTGTGTGTGTGTGTAAAAGAAACAGGAGTGCGCGAAAAATTCGTGAGAGTGCAGGAGAGACGGACAGCACAACCAAACGGTAATTCTTAGATTTAATAATAAAAAATTGTTGTAAAAATTAAAAAAAGACAAGAAAAAAGAAAAAGCAGAAATAAAAAAATCACCCCTTCCTGCGCCGCGCACCTATCCGCCGGCAACCGCGGCCGCTCGAGCTCACGGCGAACTCGGCGACCGCTGAGCGGGGGAAAAGGAGTAGGGAGAGAAGTTCCCCACGCTTGGCCAAAAATATTATCACCGAGGGATCGTGGGAGAGAGAGAGAGAGAGAGAGAGAGATTGAGTACCACACACCCCTTTACTCATATTAAAGATTTCGACCGGGCCTTCCCCATAAAACTATGTCGGTGAAATAAAATAAATAAAATAAATATAATAAATAAAATAAATAAAATAAATAAAATAAATAAATAAAATAAATAAAATAGATAAAATAAATAAAATAAATAAAATGAATAAAATAAATGAAATAAATGAAATAAATGAAGTAAATGAAATAAATGAAATAAATGAAATAAATGGACTTCCGTTTCCGGCGAGAGTGTGGAAGGACATGTGTGACAGGTGAACGAAAGAAAAGTGAGGAAAAGTGCGCTAAGAAGGGAAATAAGTGAAGAAAGAGTGTAGTGAGGAAGGAGGGGGGAAGGGAAGAAGGCAGGGGAAGTGTAAAGCAGGTGAAAATAGGATAATAAGGTAGGAAAAGGACGGAAGGGAGAAAGGCGAAAAGTGAAAAGAGGTTAGGAGTGAATAGCAGGAAACGAGACAGACGGGCACGATAAAGAAAAGTGGGGAGAGGAACGAGCGAGCGACGTCGCGGTGTAGCGCCGACGGCGGAAGGCAGAGGTAACTAGAGAGAGAGGGAAGGTAGAGAGACGGTAGGTAAAGAAGGGAGTAGCGGTAAAGAAGATAAGATAAAATAAAACACAATAAAATAATAAAATGAATAAATAAATGAAATAAAGGTAGGGAAAATAAAGTAAAAAAGAGATAAATAGTGAATAGGAAAAGAAGGGTAAAGAAGTGTAACTAAAAAAAAAAAATGGAGACAGAAGGAGGTAGAGGAGAGGAGGAGGAGGAGACGAAAAACGAATGCCGAAACGCTAGTTATGGAAAGAAGCGCGAGTGCAGGGGACTTAATAGGAATAAAGAAATGGTGGAAAAGGAAAAGAGAACACATGGAGGACAAGGAACAGAAGGAAGAGGAGGAAGGAAGGACGGCATTCCAAAAAGCAGAAAGGTGCACCGATCACCTGAGAATAAGGGAGAGGAAGAGGAGAGTATAGGGACGATGATAAGAGGAATGAGAGACGAGATAAAGAAATAGTTGCAGGGGGTTAAACAAGAGATAAAGGGACAGAGGGGAGAAATGAGAGAAATGAAAGAAGAGATGGAAAAGATAAAAGAGGAAATAAAAAAGGGAGAAGAAAGATGGAGAAGGGAGAAGGAAGGAATGGAGAAAAGAATAGGACAATTAGAGACGAGGATGGAAGAAAAGGTAAAAGAGAGAGGAAGAGTGGAAGAGATAGAAAAGAGAGTAAGAGAGATAGAATTAGAGGGGGGAAAAGCAAGAGAGGGGGGAGACGGAGACTGGTCAAGAGAGGAAAGGAGCAGGGAGCTAGAAGAGAGAATAAAGGAGATGGAGAGGAAAGTAGAAAGGAAAGAGAAGGAGGAAAGACGAAGGAGGATAATAATAAAAAGGGTAGAAATGAGGGGGGCGGTGGAAGAAACGGCGAGGGGGATACTAGGAAAAATAGGAGTGCAGGCAAGAATAGCAGGAGTGAAAGAGATAGGAAAAGCAGGCGCAGGGAGAAGAGACTCGATGGTGGAAGTGACAATGATGGAAGAGGAAGGGAAAAGAGAGGTGATGAGAAAGAAAGCGAATTTAAGAGGAAGGAGAGAGATAATACAGGAAGACTTGACATGGAGGGAGAGAAGGATGCAGTGGAAAATAAGGGAAATAGGGGAACAAGAAAAGAGAAAGGGGAAAATAGTAAAGGTGAGACATGGAAAATTATGGGTAAACGGGAAATGGTGGTTTTGGGATGAGGAGAAGGAAAACATGAAGGATGGAAAAGGAAGAGAATGGGGGATGGAGACAGAGAAGGGAGAAGAGGGCAGGAGAGAAGAGTGGCGAAAAAAGGACGAAGAGATAGGGGGAGAAAAAGAGGGACCAAAAAACGGGCGATAGGCGGGAAATAAAAGAGAGGAGAAAGAAGAGAGGAATGGAAAATAGCGGAATAATATTGGAATGTGGCAGGATTAGGGAACAAGGACGAGGACTTTTGGAAAGAAATGGAAGAATGGGAAGTAATAGCGGTAACGGAAACGTGGGTAGAGGAAAAGAACTGGGAGAAAATAAGGCGTAAGTTGCCGAAGGGGTATAAGTGGACAAGACAAGGGGCGAAGAAGAGGAATAGGAAAGGCAGGGCGATAGGAGGAATGCTGATGGGAGTCAGAGAAGGGATGGCGATGGAGGGCGAAGAGGATGAGCAGGAGGAGGAAGAGGGAATGATGTATAGGAAGGTGAGAGCAGGGGAAGAGGTATGGACGATCGTAGTGGTATACATAAATGGGGATATGGGAAGGAAATTAGAAAAAATGAGAGGGTGGATGGAAGGGCAAAATGAAAAGGAAAGAGTGATAATAGGAGGGGACTTCAATGCGAGGACGGGAACAAAAGGAGGTAGGGCGGGAACAGAAGAGGAAGAGAAGGAAGGAGGAAGAAAATCAAAGGACGAAAAGGTAAATGAGGATGGGAGAAAGTTGGTGAGTAGGCTAGGTGAAGTGGGGTGGGAGATTATGAACGGGAATATAGAGGGGGACGAAGAAGGAGAATACACGTATGTAGGAACGAGAGGGGAGACGGTAATTGACTATATACTGGGAGACGAGAACACGAGGAAGGCAATAAAAAGCGTAAAGGTAGAAGACAGGGTGGAATCGGACCATCAGCCACTCGTGGTGACGATCAAAAGAGGAAGGAGAGAGAAGAAGGAAAAGGAAAGGAGGAAAAAAACGGGGCCGAGAAGAGGCAAATGGTCGGAAGAAAGGAAGGACGAATATAAGAAAGGAATACAGGGAATTAAAGTAGAAGGAAAGGAGACGCAAGGAGCGATAAGGGAAGCGATAGAGAAAATAACAGGGGCGGTTAAGAAAAGTGAGGAAAAGGTAGGAGATGATGATGATGATGATGATTAATTTATTATGCCCTAGCGAGCTATGGGGCAAAAAAGAATACGGTAAATGCACAGACCGCAAATACGTACATTCCAATATACAATTTTACAGGTCGCGCGAATACAGTATATCAGAAAATAAAAATATAGCATGTAGCAAAACTAAATAAACATGTAGCAAACTAAATAAACATGTAAACATCTAGCATGTAGCAAAACAAAAAAATTAAATGTAGCAAGTAAACAATCGAACCTAAGATGTGAACGATAGTAGTAGCAATAATACATACTTAGCAAGAATACCTACTCCACAAAATCGCATGATACAGTAAATTGACAATTTTAATTATAACTTTAATTATAACTACTGACAATACAAAAATTAATTATAAGGTCACAATGAGATGCCGCGACCAATGCGCAGTGCGAGCATACCCCCTACCTATATCATATAATTTTATATACTAGTGAGCCAGCAACTCAGTATCCAATAGGTAATTCCGTAATCTGACCTTAAACACTTCAACAGACGTTGACGCACGAACATAATGAGGTAAGGAATGCCACAAGAGAGGACCAGAGACACGATAAGATCGATGAAATGTAGAAGTGCGGTGCATGGGGATATCAAATGCCACAAGATCACCGCGCCTGGCAGACCGTCTCACATCCGGGGCCTCCCTTGGCAGGAGTTCACTAATGTACTGCGGCACACTAGAAAAGAGTGCACAGTACATGGATACGCCGAGGAAATACATCCGCCGTCCCTTTACCGTCAGCCAGTTCAGCCTCCGTCGATATTCCTTGATTGAAGCATCACGGCGCAGATCGTATATAAATCTGATGCAGCAATTAAGTAGTCGTTCGAGCTTGCCGTTCAAGGACTCAGTGAGATCGAGATACACGAGGTAGCAATAGTCGAAAAGAGGAAGAATGAGCACTGAAACCAATAAAATCCTCACATCGGTGCTAAGCGAGCCCTTGTGAAATTTCAACTTGTGAAGCACACTGTGAACTTTCTGGGAAACAGCAGCCACCTGACTGTTCCACGACAAATCAGAACACAGCACGATTCCCAGGTTTCGCGCCTCAACCACATACGGAATGGTAAGGGCACCGAGATTGATGGAAGGGATCTCAGCCAGATGAACGTCAGAGACGTAGGCCCTACTCCCGAGGATCAGCGCCTTGGATTTCTCCACATTAAGTGATAGTCCATTCCGATGCGCGTAATCCGCAACGATGCTCACGTCATGCCTCATCCTGGCGATCGCAGAGTTGAGCTCCGAGGGAAGGCATTGCAGATAGATCTGCGTGTCATCTGCGAAGATCATATGGTCACAGTACCTCAAGTTCTCACCAACGTCGTTTATATAAATGGAGAAAAGTAGCGGTCCTAGAACCGAGCCTTGCGGCACACCAGATGTCAAATGAATTGCCTCAGAGAACACGCCACTACCATCAGATACGACCTGAGATCTATCCGATAGGTAAGAGAAGAACCATTTTAGCGCAGTGTCAGATAGACCTGCCAATCTCATCTTCCTAAGGAGGTTGAAGTGCGGAACCGTGTCAAACGCCTTGCTGAAATCGAAGAGGACAAGGAGAGGAGGAGAAGGGGAGACGGAGACAGGGGTGGTGGGATAAAAAGTGCAAAGAGAAGAAAGCGGAGGTGAGAAAGGAATTAAGGGAGGGAAGGAGAGAAGGGAGCTCGAAAGAAAAGTATAGACAGAAAAAGAGAGAGTATAAGGAGCTATGTGAGAAGAAAAAGGAGGAGGAGAGAGAGAGAGTAATCAGAGAAATCGCACAGGCGAAAACGGAGGAGAGCGTGTGGAGGATAATAAATAGAGGAAGGAAAAGCAGGAAGAGAGTAACGGAGGGCATAGGAAAAGAGGAGTGGAAGGAATACTTTATGAGGCTGTTAGGGGGGGTAGAGGAAAGAATAAGGATGGGGACGGAGAAAGACGAGAGATCAGAAGAAGAAGAAGAGATAAGCATAGAAGAAATAAGGAAAGTAATTAAGGGAATGAAAGAAGAGAAGGCGGCGGGGGAAGATGAGTTACCGAATGAAGCATGGATGTGGGGAGGAGAAGAAGCGGTGGAGGTGGCATGGGAAATATGCAGAAGGGTGTGGAAAGGGGAAGGTTGGCCACAGGAATGGAAAGTAGGGATAATAGCACCGATAGTGAAAAAGGGAGAAGGGAGAAAAGTGGAGGAATACAGAGGAGTTACACTGATGCCGACAATTTATAAAATATATACAACAGTGCTAGCGAGGAGATTAGAGGAGGAGGTGGAGAGAAAGAAAATAATCCCACCGAATCAAACAGGGTTTAGGAGGGGGATGGGGACGGTAGACAACATTTATGTGCTGCACTATATTGTAAATAAGAAACTAGCGGAAAAGAAAGGTAAGGTAATAGGATTATTTGTGGACTTGAAGGCAGCGTTTGATATGGTGGATAGAAGGATACTGATAGAGGCAATGGAAAAGAAAGGAGTAAGAATAGGGTTAAGAGAGAGAGTGGAAGAGGTATACAGAGAGACAATGAGCAGGGTGAAAGTAGGAGGGGAGATAGGCGAGGGGTTTTGGACAGGAAGAGGCGTAAGACAAGGGTGCCCGATGAGCCCGGTACTGTTCAATATATTAACGGCAGACATGGAAGAGGAATTAAGGAAGGGAAGGTGGGAAGGAGTGAGAGTCGGGCAAAGGAGAGTATGCTCCTTAGCGTATGCAGACGACGTGGTGGTGCTGGCAGAAAGAGAGGAAGAAATGGAAAGCATGATAAGGAGAATGGAAGGTTACTTTGGAAAGAAAAACATGGAAGTTAATGTGACCAAAACGAAAATTATGAGGTTCAGGAAGGGGGGGAGGAAAGAGTAAGGTAATGGAATGGAAGTGGAAAGGGAAGAGGATAGAAGAAATGAAAGAATTCAAGTACCTAGGGTACGTATTCAAAAAGAACGGGGGGCAAGAGGGACAACTACGGGACAGGATCAGGAAAGCGGGAGCGGTAATGAAGCAGGTGTGGAGCATAGGAAAGAGGAAATTTGGAAAAGATTTTAAAAGGAGAATGTGGTTGTTCGACACACTAGTGTGGACAGTAATGGGATACGGGGTAGAAATTTGAGGATGGGAAGAGAGGAAAGGAATAGAGAGCATGCAGTAGAGATACATAAGGTGGACACTGGGAGTAGAATGGAGGACGCCGGGATATATGGTGAGAGAGGAAGCAAAAAGGGAAAAGTTAAAGACAAGAGCGGGAAGAAGGGCGTGGAGTTATGAGGAAAAGTTGAAAAGAGGTGGAGGAAGTGAAATAGCGAGAGATTGCTTAAAAGAAATGGAAGAAAATGAGATAGAAAGCGAGGAAAGGTTGTCGAAATGGGAAAAGGAGAGAAAAGGGCTGAAAGAGAGAGGTAGAAACAGAGGAGGGGGAGAGGAAACGGAGACGGAAGGATACGAAAAGGTAGAGAAGGAGGATAAGAAGGAGCAGGAAGAAGAGAGATGGGAGAAAATCAGGGAGTCGAGATACAACAGATGGTATAGGGAAATACGGACGGAAGAAATTCCGAAATATTTGAAGGCGGGATGGGCAGAAGAAAGGTGTAAGAGGATAGCACGATATAGACTCGGCAACGAAATGAGAGAAGGAAGATATTGGGAGGAGGAGGAAGAAAGGAGATGCAGAGTGTGCGGGGGGGAGGAAGAAACGTGGGAGCATGTACTCGAGAGGTGTGAGGGAGAACAGGAAGAAAGGAAGGGAATGGAAGAGAGGATAAGGGAAATACTGGAAGAAACCGGGGGAGGAGAAGAGTGGATGAAAAAACTGGAAGAAACAAGGAAGCGCAAGAGAAGGGGGGAGCAAGAAAATGAAGAAGGGGATAAGTAAGGAAAGGTGTGAAAGAAGGAATGGAATGAATGGAAAGGAAACGGAAGTCGGAAGAAGGAGAGAAGGAGAGGAAAGAAAGGCAATAGATAATAAGAAAATGTAATAGGGAATTAAGAAAGAGAGAGAACGGTGGCGAATAAGAGACAAAAGGCGAGCGAGCGGCGGAGGAAAAAATAGAAAAAAAGAAAAAAAAAAGCGAGCGTGCGAGCGGAGGCAGAGGCGATAGAAATAAGAAGTAGCATAAGGAAATGTAAATAGATGTAAAAAAAAAGAAAAAAAAGAAAAGCGTATTAGGATAATGAAATGTAAATAGGATAAGAGAAGAGAATGTAAAGGAGAAACGGAAGCCTTGTAACCCCAAGGGGAACAATAAAGAATTACATACATACATACAAATGAAATAAATGAAATAAATAAAATTAATAAAATAAATAAAATAAATAAAATAAATAAAATAAATAAACAAATAAAATAAATAAAATAAACAAAATAAATAAAATAAAATAAAATAAATAAAATAAATATGTACAGTACGTGAAAAGAAAGAAAAAAAAGAAGAAAAGCGTGCTCTGAAACTACACACACACACACACATTTTCGAGCTAAGTAATATTCTAAAGTCAAAGACGGTGAGAGAGAGAGAGAGAGAGAGAGAGAGAGAGAGAGAGAGAGAGAGAGAGAGAGAGAGAGAGAGAGAGAGAAATAAAAAAGAAGAAAAATATTCGTAGTATGGCGCCTTTAAACAATTTGACAAATAAAAAAATCTAAAGAATCAAAATATAAAATTTGTTACGGATCCATCGATGCACGCGCGGCTTTGTCATCACTTTACCTAAATGCACCGACCCGCGATGGAAATTTCCAAACTCCACGCGCTGTTGCCCCCGCGAGATTCTTCCAACACCCTCGCCCCACGGTAATGAGCATTCTGATCGACGAACTAATCGCCAGTCTAAATTGGTACCTCCGTCTTAACAGACGTATCCAACGATCGGCGTACTCATACCTGAGGGCAAGTACATCTCGCGTACTGAGAGTCTCGCGAGTGTAACATTGAGTGCACAACACCGAATCAAACCATTTAGAACTCATTGCGCGCAAGTTAACCAGAACGGCACTTCGCGCCCCTCGTAATATTCTTGTACCGAGTTAATTGCCCGAGCGGCATTACGCGTCGAGGTATTGCGAGTATAAAATCCTCAAACCAAAACATTATTTCTATTAATCCGAAAGCGTTAGAGTCGAGCGAAACGTATCGCGTTGCGAACGCTCGCCTTCTGTGCCGACTCAGCGTAGACACCAAGATCGTAGTGGTAGTGTCGCATTCGAACGCGTCAGTGTAAACCATACGATCATTTCTGTACGAAATCAGAATAAAAGTGTTAAGTGTAATTGTGTGTTTTATCTTCACGGCCAAGGCTGCCGCCATACCCGACCTTCACAGGAATTTGCTGACGTCAACAGGGCGAGAAACACACACACTCACACACCAACAACAAAACCAGGTGAGGTGCGTTACACCGCTTAAAACTCAGAGAAGAACCCACTTTCGAATTCCTGACGTTCGACTATAAACAAATAAATATATTACGACGGAAACCCGTACGTAACAAATTGTAAAAATAAAAAATAGAACAATGGCGTTTTAAATCCGTGCATACTATGGTCACGCGCTCCAGACCCGTCGCTATAAAAGCCTTCCGCATAAATTTAATATCATAACGGGTCTTGGTGTAGAGGTAGCTATTCAGATTGGTAGTCCGAGGGTCGGCAGTTCGAGTCTCGATGTCTGCATCGAATTTCTTTAATTCTTTAAAAAAGATGTAACTAAAAAAATAGCGCTCCACCGTACCGACACATTCCCTCCCCCGCTAATAAAACGCCAAAAACTAAAAATTAAAAAAAAAGCGCTACACTATACCGATACTATCCATCCCCCTCCCCGCACCCGCGTCCCGCCCAGCCACGGACACTCGGCGGCCGTGGAGTGGGGGTAAAGAAGCGTACTATGGCGACACGTTCTATCCCCCCTCTCCTCCTCCCGCAACTCTTCACCCCGCGCCCACGACCGACCAAGCCACACTCGGCGGCCGCGGAGTGGGGGTCGCTATAGTGTGCGCCCTTCTACTCAGATGATTTTCTTTTTCTGACGATATATATGAAGATCTATTTCTCAATGAAAACCCGATTGTGCCAATGTTGACGGCATATAAAACTTGTATTTCTCAAAGACATTGCTGCTCAGCTACAATACATGGTTTGATAATTTGTGAGAAAAATTATACTGTACTGATTGAAAGCGGTTTTTGCAGCGCCTGGTTTTTTGGTTTTTTTAGTGATTAAATTTGCGTAAAATATCGACAATTTTTTGTTGTAACATGGTTTTTTTTTATTACTGACGTAAAATGTAGAATTTTTTTTCAAGAAATTTGTGTTTAACATAGGTGATTTATACTTGACCTGCAGTATTAAAAATTTTCTATTGGAAAGAATGTTATTAGTAGTTTACTGATTCAAAATTGGTTAATGTTGTGTCAGTCTTTGTTTCCGATTCGAAAATGAATACACGTAAAATGTCGGCAATTTATATTTAAACAGCTCATATTCCCTTTTATTATAAAATACCAAGTTGGACTTGTTTATTGAATTCCAATTGATTCCAGGTTTTAAAATTTGAAAAAAAAATCTTATTTTTTGTATTTTTCTCGTAATTGTGTTGTAAAAAAGTTGGTTTTTTTTTGGTGGCAATGTGTTACTAACCAACGAATACTGGCCTTTTACTCTCAATATAAAGATCAAGTTTCCTTTGTGAATCGAATCTCAATTCATCTCACGTTTTTCATTTCTATTTGTTTGTTGTTTCAATTAATTTTTGTTATCAAAAATTTGTGTTTTTTGAAGACATTCAATGCTCGGTTAGAATATATATTTCTTTAAATTTGCGATGACAATTGCAAATAATGTACCGATTGGAAGTCGTGTGCCGTGCGTATATTTTGTCTCTAGTAGTGAATGACTGCGCGATATATCGACAATTCATTCTGGAGAGACAGTTTATTCTTTTATTGACGAAAATTATAGGGATTTACTTATTTTTTGATGTGATAACTTCATGTGTTACGTATGTGTCCTCATTTATTGGAGAGAGCAAAAGGTTTAAAAAGAGTTTCAAAAAACAATCAGATACGTGAATGAAATAAAAAGATTCGTTATTAGACTGAGGAACAAGTTTCCAAGTAGAAAGTTAAATAATTCGTTGAATAGCTTTCGCCGATCATAATCATTATTTTTGCTCTCAATACAAATGTTTTCCGTGACATGAATGAATTAATGTGAACGCCATGAATTGGTTGCATTTATTCAAAGTATGTTTGAATACTGAGTTAACTTTATTTGGAAGATAATTATTGGGGAGTAAAGACGTCATTATCTCCAATGCCGCGCATATTGTTCTGATTTTGAAAAACATGACGAATATATTTACTGATGCTCCGAGAAGCGTGGGAGCTTCCCGCGGGGAGCATGTGCAGTAGCGAGCTCGCTGTTCTTCCTCGCCCCCCCCCCCTCCTGCTAGCAGGCGAAGGTTCATACACCGCGCGGTCTCTATGGCTAGTATAGGGCGGAAAGCGGATGCCTCTAACGCTTCTCGACGCGTTCTCATTAGACCAACTTTAAAAATTCATATCCGTAAACTATTGAACTATATCTGTAATGTATAATTACAACTTTTGTTTTAAATGATCCCATATACCTTAAAATAAAGTTTAAAATAAAGTTTAGACAAAAATTATATTTTTCAAATTACAGTCCGACCTCCGAATAAGAAACCAAAAGCCCCCAAGGGGAAGAGTTTTGCCTATATATCGCATACCCCCACCAGGTGCGCGCTTCGCGCTCGCTACCTCTGCCTGTCTCTCTCACTCTTTTTCGCATGCGAATCTCTCAATAAGAAACTCGCTAGAACGCGTTTAGACTTACAATTAGTACATATTCACATCGCCCATGCAAAGACGTTTTCGACTGCCCGTGGACATTTATTTAGCGAATTTTATATACTATTGAATAAAATGACCGAAAGTGTAAAGAAGCGTAAGAAATCAGACTTTACTACACAGGTCGAAGAAAATATTGCAGAATCTGCGCTACAAAGTAATACTTTAAACAATGAACTGGCTGTGGCCAAACGCAATCGATATACGTTTGGGGAAAAGAAGACAATTTTGGAAAAGTGTAAAACCCTAAACTCTCGAGAAGTGTCTATAAAATACGGCTTAAATAAAAGTGTTCGAAGTCAATATCTCTGAGGATTCATTTTCAATGGCAGATTTCGACTCCGTTGAAAATATTTCACCGTCTGTTAAGTGCGTTGGAAGTCAAAATAATACGCAACAAGACGCTCCTAATTACGTCTCGGAAACTTTTGCTGTTTTATATGAAAATCTTTAAACGCCCTTATCTTTGTTTTTATGTTATATGAAATCTTGTCAATACACATATGTATCTTTTTAATGAATACAACAAATTTCTAATAAACTTGTAGATTTTGTGTTACATTCATACACGCACACACACATACTCACGCACGCATGCACACATCAATTTACACTACACGTTAACTCTATTTTGCCCGAATAATATCTCCCAGGCTGGGTTTCTTCAACAGAGGTTCGCGACCGAAATTCTCGAGCTCGGAGTTCGAGTCGGAGTGGGGGAAGCGCTCGAGTGAGCAACTGGGGAAAGTTTCTTATTGACGGGTTTCTTATTCGGAGGTCGCACTGTAAAAAAAGCTTGTCCATTCGAGTTCGCACTTTCATTTATATATAATCAAGCACTACGTATCATGTGAATCCGGATGAAATCCATTATTACGGTGATTCGTACTCCTCCTGTTGGTAATTTTTGTCGGTGATCTCTTATCGTCGTTACTTTTTGTTTAAATTATTCTGGCCGTTACAACTATTTCGGCATCGTTTGCACTCACATTTTTTTATTCGAAGTAAACGAAGCTGTTGTCATAAAAAATATAAAACACAACATTTTTCATATGAAAAAACACAGTGCACCACACTGTTCAATATAAAAAAATTAAACTGAATTTTGTAATTCTCACAAAATATTACGTACGAATGATTTTTTATATTATTCGACCCGATTTTTTTATAAAAATCATCAAACGCAAACATGTCCTCAAAATTGAGCACTTTTATTTAAAAAATTGTTCAAATAAATAACAACTATTTTTACACGCAGATCAAACTATAATATTTAGATCTCACTCACTATTCTTTTTGAGTCCCATTTATGACATGCACGGTGATCGCTTATCGAAAGACTGATGAGGAGCAGCGTCGTTGGCACCGCCGCCACGATGCCTGGGGTACGCCGCACCTCGATTTTTTTGTTCGCGGAATCGCTACGGGTTTCAGCGAATACTTATGTACATTGTATCAGATTTTTTATTATTCGCAATACGTGGAAAATTTCAGAAATTAATTTAATTTATACCACTCCAGAATTTTGGCAAAATAATCTTTCAAAGATAAATAATGGACGAAAAAAATATAAATATTCCGATTGAATGTAAAAGAATCTGAAAAAAAATTGTCGAACGATAAGTAAATTAGTAAAAAAACACAATTTGGATCGAAAATAAAAAAGTATCATTTCTAAGTTATGTGTCGTCAATAATTTTTTTTTTTTCAGACGTCTTCTACCAATTGATTTTTGTTATATTAAAACTTTCATTCCTTCAATCTTTTTTTCTCGGCATATATCTTTGCGTTTAGAATTTTACATTGCATACTATTTTCGTGAGTAATTACTGTTAATCAATAACTTACCTTCCGCTCCATGTGTGTTGTAAATTGTTACCGATTTCATGATAAATGTAATTTTATCATGGGATGAAAATTACATCATATGATAATTGTTATGAGGTTGGCATAATATATGCCTATATATGCTTCTCGAAAGAAATACATTCTTCTATTACGTAAAAACGTTCGTACATATCTAGATGTACGCACACATACACACACACACACACACACACACTCACACACACACACATATGTGAGAATCCATGGAATCGGTTCACAAGAGAGCTGATGTTTTGGGGATGCGGCGGAGGGATGCGAGCAGTCGTATATCGCGCGCACGCGGGACTAGCCTGCTGTTATCCACGCGACTCAAAATCTATCATCACACGATTTATTGCATTGGTAAAATGTTATCAATTTTGATCTGCAAAAATTATGATTTATATTTTATTTTCTGTTATATATTTTATAATAAAGAATTTTTTTAATTTTGTATGTACCGTTAACTCACATTAGAGAACGAGAAGGCGACGCTAGTCGCGGAGAACTTGCGTCGGCAAAAATCGTCGGAGTGAGTTGCAGTTCATGAAAGATTTTCATAAAATAATATACTTCCCGAAATAAAAAATATCTTTTTTGCACATGTGTTCGCATATATTTGGGTGTACGTATACCTATTGGTATGTGCGTGTATATTGTCACGCCGTTTCGAAGGGGGTATGGGGAAAATGTCCAAAGGGGAACAATAAAAGAGGAAACACCTTAGACCATTAAGGGGGGAAACCAGTTTAGACCGATCGAAAAATCGTCTTTTTTTATTGCATGAATCGTTAGTATAACTATTCAAGAATATGTGGTCAAAATTTCAAAGCAAAATTCCCATTAGTTCGAATGCAATGAGCACTTAAGTGACCGCCCGTCGGTTCTGTGAAGAACCGCACGGCAATTATATCGGTGATGGAGATTCGAAAACGTTCACAGCAATTCTAAATTTGAATCCCTACGGTAATGAACTGAAAGTTGTTAAAAGTGAATGTATAGGCCATGTTCAGAAAAGGATGGGAACTCGGCTCCGAAACATCAGGAAAGATAATAAACTGGGCGGAAAAGGAAAATTGACAGAGCCGTTGATGAAAAAGCTCAGCACGTACTACGGCTTAGCGATTCGAAGAAATATAAACAGCGTCGAAGACATGAAGAAGGCTATAATGGCAACTTTTCAGCACATGATATCCACAGACGACAATCCACAATACGACAATTGTCCAGAGGGAGAAGATAGCTGGTGCAAGTGGCAGCAAGCTAAAGCACTTGGAACAGAGCCTGAACCGCACCCTGCCCCATTACACCCCGACGTTCAAAAAGAAATTCTTCCGATATACGAAGATTTATCGAGAGACGATCTGCTGACGAGATGCTTAGGCGGTCATACGCAGAATGCGAACGAAAGTTTCAATTCAACCGTTTGGCGACTGGCTCCAAAGCATCTACATGCTGGTTTAAAAATAATCGAGATTGCAACATTCTTGGCTACTGCATTATTCAATGAAGGAAATTCAGCCCTTCTAATGCTGATGAATGAATTAAATCTCGTCGTTGGCTCACAGAGCTTCAATTATGCCGAGAGCATGGACAGAAAGCGCGTGACGAGACAGAATAGGCGCAGCTCATTGGAGACGAAGGAAGCTCGTATAGCTCGTCAAGTGGAGTTGCAATCTAAAAATGACGCATATAAGCAAGAAGAGGGATTGCTATATGGTGCTGGAATAGCTGATTAATCGGTGAGCATTTTTTATAGTTAATTACTGCCTTGAATTTCTCGTTTTCGCTACATTTTATTTTAAACGCGTTTTTCTCGAAACGACTTTTTTTCGACTTGCGTACATTCTAGCTCAAAAAATTATTGATCAATCGTTCTGAAATTTGGTGTAGATATTCTTTATTCAATTCCACGTAACATGAACCAAATTCGGGGATTATATTGTTATTAAAAATATATTTTTTTCTGCAAGAAAGATGAAAAAATATAGTATAAAAACATGATATTGTGTTTAAACACCTCAAAAACATGCAATTTTCAATTTGTTTGATCAAAATTAGGTTCATACCCATCAAACACAGTTTCGGAATCGTTCCGAAAATGTTATGTAACGGCCGTTATATTGGATGTAATATTTATGTCACAAGCACCGTAAATGAAACAGTGCTTGTTCAGAAATTTGTCGTCCCATTGGAACATTATCGTTATGGAAAATTTACGAAATAGTATGTATGGAAAATACTCAGCACAAAAATGTAACTGTTACAGAACACCATATGTAACATACTAAGCACAAAAATGTAACTGTTACAGAACACCATATGTAACATACTAAGTACAAACATGTAACTATTACAGAACACCATATGTAACATACTAAGCACAAAGATGTAACTGTTACAGAACGCCATATATAACAATTTCAGCACATTTACGTACCATAAATAAAGAGGGTTTGTATTCTAGATAAATTGTACATTGTTTTTCTCATATTTTTTATTATTTTTTGTGCTATACATTTTTTTCTGATTCTTTTTTTTATCACATTTTACCTTAGATTTTATATATTTTTGATCACATTTTACCTTATATTTTATATATTTTTTATCACAGTTTACCTTATATTTTATATATTTTTTATCACATTGTACTTTATATATTTGTTATCACGTTTTTCTTAATACTTGCACTAATGTTTATTACATTAAGGAGTTTCTATCGTTTCTCACGAGAAAATTATTTTCCAACTTAACTACATGCAATTTTTTGGACACCAAGTTTAAAGCAATGTTCAACGTCTGGCGAAATTTTTCAACGATTCACCGTCTAGAAATTGAGATATTTGATTTCAAAATAATATTTTTTGTATACACAAAACAATGTGTCTACATATAATCTACGTATAAAAAATTATTATTTTGAAATTAAATATCTCAATTTCTAAACGATAAATCGTTGAAAAATTTCGCCAGAAGTTGAACATTGCTTTAGACTTGGTGTTTACAAAATTGTATGTAGCTAGTTGGAAAATAATTTTCACGTGAGAAACGATGGAACCTCCTGAAGATAGAAGAGCTAATGAAACAGCGAATATGTAAAATAAAATAACGAAGATTGGGAATAAGATGATTCAACTCTGGTTCGATTGTAATTTCTTTTTTTGGATCCTAGAGAATTTTTGGGAACCTTGACGGAACCATTCTGTTAAGCCAACCGCCTAAAATTGCCTTAATTAGAGCAAAGCCTTTATTTTCATATCCATAGAATAAAAGTATTTATAAGAAATACCGAATTCATTTGTCAATAGAATAAGAGTATATATAAGAAATACCATACTTGTTTATCGATAGTATAAACGCATACAAAGAAATGCGATGCGCTTTCACAGAACAAGGCCTGCATAGTCTCCAAATATTAGAAACACCGAATGTCTAGACTGTGAAACCTGACCTCGTGTCGCCCAGGCTGTAAGACCACCACTTCAGATACTTCTAAGAACTAAACATAACGACGACCCTTAGTTTGATAAACTCCAGAACCACGTATGTCACCCGCTTTCCCACCATCACTTTCCCACAAAAATTGAGCATCGACGACTCATAGAGCGACTTCGAATGCAGATTCGTTAACTGTACTTCGTGCAGAGAGGTCCTCTCTCTGGAGCCCATCTGACTGGAGCTCGGTATAATTAGTTGTCACGCCAGTTGTACTCCACGTTTTATAAACGGGATGATAGTTTAAAACTTTGTCAAATCACAAATCTATCATTCGCATCCGCTTGAAGTGAATATCATTGTAATAAAATATTAAATAAATCATTACGTGTTAACACTCGCGGTCATCTCCTTTGTGTCAACCCGAAGACATCTTGTGATACCTAAACAAGCTCTGATTCTTCGCCTGTGCACATCGTATTCATCAAGGGTTATCCTCATTCTTCGAAGACATCGACGGCTACAACTACGAAGTCAATAGAAGGGAAACACACCTTGTCTACCATTGACCAACATTTCGATAAGTATCCACACACACACACAATAGTCATTTCACTCCTCATATCGGTCCTGATACTGACTACGAAGGAAGACTGCGCGGTCTATAAAGACACCGTTGGGCAACAGACCTATTGTTACGCGTATTACCATTCTGACACGTAATACAGCCCTGGAAAGGCTTTACCAAAAAACTTAACCTGGCGATTCGAAAACCATGGGTTCTTTATGAGACGAGATACCTTGTGATGTGTACATTGCACAAGGGCAGAGTTAATATTGAACGCCAGTTGGATTTGAGTCATCTTTGAGCCATTTGCGTAACAATTCCTTGCCTTCTTCCTCAAAGAATTTGTCGGTGCAAGCGTAGGATCTTTTTACAGCTTCTGAAAATAAAAAGAATATTTTATAAAAGTACCTAATATTATTGCACTGTTCCATTATTTCTCTATAGTTATAAAATCATATACCTTTGGCGAAGAAGAACAAAAATAGTAAGAATGTGGAAGGAGATAGTGGGGAGAGAGCTGAAGAAACGAGTGAATAGAAAAAAAATCTAAAAAAGATTGAGAAATGGCAGAAGCAGAGGAAGAAAAAGAAGAAAAAGAAAGACTTGATGATTTTTACGTAAATGAGCAGGGGAAAGTAAAAAATTGATATGATCAAAAAGAATAAAAAGGTGTAGAAAAAATAAATGCAAAAAACATAAGAAAACAAAAATGGGGGAAAAATATGATACGTTCAAAGACCCACGGGAGGCAAGCAAGAAAAAGGAGAAATTGGAGAAAATGTAAAATAGATTACAACGGGAATGGAGTAAAAGTTTGTTTGTGTTAAAACCAAAACGACTATGAATTTATTTATAACAAGATAAAATATAGAATAACAATAATAATAAGATAGTAATAATAAGTACACAGGTTCGCGTGCCTCTCTCTTTTCCACTCTCAAGAACAGGCTCACACACACACACACAGCCCCTCTCGTCTAACCGTCACACAGCGCTACTCCTACCCTCTACGTCCCGCAGTCACTTAGCTCTCTTTTTCACCGTTCACCACACAGTCTTTCCCCTTGGTCCGTCCACACAGCTCCCCTTCTTCACACACACAGCCCACGTCTCCTCACTCTCGCACACAGCGTCTCTCTCACCCACACAGCTCTCCTTTTTCACCTCCGCACACAGCCTCGCCTTCACACAGTTCACTGTCTCTAGTTTATTCGCTCAATCACTCTCTCGCACGTCTTAACCGCCTCTACCGGCTTTTCGCGCTCAGCTGTTCGTCCTCGCCGGCCCAATATGGCCGCCTTCTCGCCGGACTCCGTCCGCCGCTCGTCGCGCCTCCTACCATCGCCCGCGAATATTCGAACCGGTTATTTTATCTTTAACACTTGGGATTAAGAAGTAGATTCATTGAATCAAAGGCCAAGGAAAATTAGCAGTATGAATTATATCTACCAAACATATATAGTATACCTTTGATGACCGCAATGAGGATCAGATCTCCGACCTTGAAATTGCCTCGAAGTCCACACCACGAACAACATTTGGCTACTTCAGGGCCAAAAACTTTGTTAAGAATGCGGGTGACGCAATCTTTTGCTGAGTTACATCCAATTTGTGCAAAATACGAAGCCTAGAAGAAAAATATTAGTCTATGAACATGTAATAGTTTAGAATAATTAAATAACATTATTGAATCAGAAGAAAACGATGTTATTACCAAGCGCGCCTTATCATCACCTAGCATCAGGTGATTTTCGAGCTCTTTCACTTGTTGAACGGTAATTAACGGAAACAATGAAGCCAAATCCTCATAAGCGCTCTCATGAATCGGTATCTGATTTGTATTTACTGCTTGTTCAATGTTGTCTAATCTTTTTTCTATACGGCGTATAGAATAAGTTAAATCACCCAGTTTTTCTGCTATTTTGTCATTGAAACCTGTAAAACACGCCAAGCGCAAGTTACGTGCACTCAAATTCAGATTGTCATAGTATTCAGCGAATAAATTGTTTATATACCTTTTACAATATCCGCGAGGTTTTCAATTTGTAGCGATATTGATTTATTATCTAAAAAAGCATAAATTATAACAACAGTATCTTTATTGTATTGATAGAAGATTAGGCTTTTCTAGATAAATTATAAACGATGATAAACAAAGACATACCAATAAAAAAATCTTTCATTGATGTGTCCAACGGTAAGGATATGAAATTGCCGTTATTGTCGTCGAAAATGCCTTCAGTGTGGCAAGCGATGAGATTTTCTTCTGGAAAAAAATAATTAATTTTCGCAAATTACACTACTTAACAAAATTTAAATATAAATTTATATTATATATATATATATACCTCGGTTCTTGAAAAGATTAGACGCCGTGTCTGTTATATCATTGAGATTTAATCTCACCGGATCATTGCCGACCACTCGTACATGACTTGTTTTTTTTATTGTTACTGCATTTTCTCTCTGTATTTCTTTATTATTGTTTTCTACTTCGGTCAGTTTCGGTGGACTCAAAATTGCGGTGTCATCAGCAGTTTCAGATTCATCCGAAGCTGCATAATCATCTGAAAAACATTGTCACACATGAGTAAATTTTAAGGAAAAAATCGACGATGGAAAATTTCATGCAAAATGTCTGTTTTCGTAAGTAAATATAGACAGAAGGTTTTACAGGCTACAAAACCTTTTACTGTATGAAAAGTTGCCTCATCGCTAGCTTCACTGTCTGCAAAAATTTTCCACAGCAGAAGGTTTCGCAACCTACGAAAATTTGCCTCTTCGCCAGCTTCCTTGTGGGAAATTTTTGCAGACCGCGAAGCTGGCGATGAGGCAACTTTTCATAAACTGCGAAACCTTCCGCTGTATGAAATTCTTGCAGACAGTGAAACTGGCCAGTTCACTGTCTGCAAATATTTTCCACAGCGGAAGGTTTCGTAGCCTATAAAAATTTGCCAGAAGGAAGTCAGAAAAAATAGTGATTAAAAACTTATGTACCTTGTTTATTGACTTTTGGAAACCCACTCTGGCGTTTCGAATTTTTACATTTCTCGAGTTGTGTTTCTTCATTTATTGTGCTCAAGAAGCTAACTTTTTTCAATTTTCTTGCTGCTGACGGAGGAGATTCATCACCACTAGAAATGCCATTGGCCTTTTGGCGAGCAGATGCAACAGTATCTATAATTAATAAAAAAAACCACTATTATGAATAATATATTGAAAATATTATTATTATATGAACATATTAACTAACATTCTCACCATAAAATCCCAAGCATTGAACGTTGCATAACTGCCATTTCGTGGCATCAGTCTTGTCGGGTAAAGTTTTTTTCAAAATGTGGGGTCCAACATTTTTCGTCATCGGCCACCAACATTTTGTGTTCTCATAGTCTAACCAGTTTGACGGCACCTCCGAAGCTGATTCAGTTTCCATTGAATCATCATCAATAAATATTACTACTGCATATGATGACTTATTTTTGGCCATTGTTATGTTGCCTTAAAAAGATTCGTGTTCTGATAAAGACCACGTGTTGGAAGATAGGTTATGCAAGGTAGGTTATCGAAGATGGTTAGAAACAACTGTAATTGCACATTATTGCATAAATTCAAAAACTTACCTGGATATTATTTAGAGGATCTTATATGAGCGTCCGGATTAATAATAATCTGGACGGAATTATATTTAAAACAATGGAATAAAAGAAAAACAACTTATTTCCATATAAATTAGGTGAAGCGAGATTTTACGCAACGACGCACGTACAGTATGATCGGACCCGCCGGTCCCGCCTAGAGTGGGTCTAGGAAGAGTGTGGCCGATAAGCCGGAAGCCGCCATTTTGAGGTCAAATGGATAGAATTACACGCGCGGCTTTCAAAAGCTTATTCCATTATTATTATTCCATTATTCCTTATTATATGTAAATGCGAAAGATCACTTATGTACTTTCTACTATGATTCTGTAACTCGTTATGCAGTTCTGGTATCGTTGTCGGTGTGTTTTTACACGAAAAGTGTTGTACACTGACACCGATAACAATTATGCCGATATTGTGCCGTAATAAGTTATAGAATCGCAGGTCTGATAAATTAATTTTTAACAGATTGAAAAAGATATAAATAAATAATCACGGATCATTTTGGGTAGGAGTCAATTTATTGAAAAACATATTTTTACATTAATAAGTGTAAAAGTACAAATGCAGATTTTGTAAAAAATTTTATTCATATTCCATAAAGCGTATGTATAAATAAAAAAAATAATACAACATATTAGAAATAACTATGTAGTTGATCAGCGTAAAAAAATACTGTGAAAGATTGTGTATATATAAATAAAAAGGTAATGTAAATAATCGTATCAATAATATTCTACTACAGAGTAAAAATAAAAATCATCGAATTTTAATACTTATTAGTATCCAAATATTATTAAAAAAAATCATTTAATAGAATATATATGTGGTTCATCCATCATACCTTGCTCACGATGAAATAAATCGTCAAGTCCATATTTTGAAATATGCACAATTTATTAATTCTTTAGATTCTTCAATGATCCTTTTATGTACATGATCTGAAACAAATGTGTTTTCCACACATAATTAATATTAAACAGGTCAACTCCAATATTTAATTACAAATTTTTGAATTTAACATATGGATTATAAGTTCCTTCCTATTATAGTAAACTTGTTATTGTAATGTAATGAAACATTAACATACCAAAATATTATTTTTTGAGCTGATGGTTCACGATCTCATATACTACAAAGCAACATACTAACGTATGTCTATATATATGGAAATAGCGGAAGTTGGTCTCAAAATGGCGGAGCCAATCAGCGTAGAGTCCCTACATCGGCCACACTCTACCTAGACCCACTCTAGTCCCGCCGAATTATGCATGGTTTCGAGAGCTTCGAGAGCAAAGTCGAGACGCTTTGGACATATGTTCCGCTTCCCCCACCCCACTGTTCCTCATATATATATTATAAGAATATGGTAGAAGGGGAAATAATCAAAAAGAATTTGAAATTGTTTCAAGACTATTGTTTGGCTAACAAGGGAACCTTAAAATTCCACATGTAATCATGCTCAAAAATCATATGAAATTTTTATTTTTTAATATGAATCGTCTACAAAAAATATTGGCATTATGAAGCTTTACATACATATTTATAGCAATCGTATAATCAATACATGCATATCTGTTTTTCGCGTTCTTTTTTAATGAATTAAAGGTAAAATGACGCTTTTTTCATCATTTACCCTGATTTGCATACATTTTTGGGCAATTTCAGTTGCGTTTATAGTAATATTTTCATATTTTCCATGTTCTATCATTTGAATATTTAATACGACAGCATCACATGGTTTCTTAAAAAATGATTGCTCGTTTGTATAATATTTACCACTTAAAAATATCGCATCGTCTTTAACGCTTGTGATTGTTTCAATACGCATTATTTTCTTTGAAACGGTAGAGATACAATTATTGCCTGTTCTTGTGTTGATAAAAAAGTGTTCAAATGTCAACGATTTTATCCTTTTTATTTTTGGATGTTCATTTTGATCCTTTGACAAAATTTTGATAGGATAATTTGGTGATGATGAAATACGTTGTTTTTCTGTAATCGATTCTTCTATTAACCGATTGACTATCTGAGACAATGATCGTCCACTTGCTTTAACATTGGACTTTAATTTGTGCAAGTAATTTTCAAACTTAAAACAACTGTAATTATCAAGTGCACCCAGTTGTTTCACGTCATCACAAATATGCACCAAATTATGGACATTATATGAAACATACTCGTACCCATATATTTTACCAAAATTTTCTACAAAATAAATCAGTAAAATTTTCGCGTAGTTCCAGAGACTGGAAGTGCAAAGTGATTGACACGATAATATTCTAATCGCTACACTGAGACACAAAAAGTGAGAGTATTTAGAATTATCCAAACAATCGTAAAATATTGCAGGTCCCGAGTATAATACAATTTGACGTAACTCTGTCGCTTTGAATCTGTCGAATTCGTGTAACGATCTCGGAGCTCTCGCAAATTCTTTAGGAGTTATGTTTTTCAATGCCAATAGACGTTCATTGGCCGTATCAGTATTTCTGCCAGTCATTCGGATATTTTTCTTTACTTTTATCCAAAATGAAAGTAATCGTTTCATAACTCCTAGACACACAAGGTGCATATAATCTAATGGAAACTGGCTGACCATACCAATATTATCTATTTGTTCGAGAATAGACGTTCTTTTATGGTGATTTTCATCGATTTTCGCAAAAAAAGACTCGTCAGATCGTAACGACGCTTTTGTTTCAGGGTATGTTACTCGGTTTTTTCGAAATTTCTCTTCCTGAATACATTTACTGCAGCCATGATAAGCGTTATGATTTTTTATGCCAGTTATGAACGCTTTTGCGGGTGCATCACATGTGATAACATTTAATTTGCATGTAATGATTTTATTATTTATGACAATTTTTCTTGCTGAACTGCATTGACATCGTCAACAAAATATTGCAAAAAATCATCACAATTGTGAGGCTTTGCTCTGCCGTTATAAATACCAATCACAAACGGTTCGGTATAAAATTTGGCACATATACTGCCTAAAATCGGCCACACCTGATCACTACTACTTTTGGATACTGGCAATCCATCTATATTTACGTTAAATAAAATTTCATCCGGAAGCGATTCTTTTGAATAGTAATGATTGACGGCTTTTTCTACACCTGCCTTTAAACCAAAATGGTAATATTTTCCGGGTGCTATATCAATCCAATCTATTTTTCTGGGCATTGAAAGAAACGTTCGATAATCAATAGGCAATTGCTTATGTCCATGTCTTCGGAGGATTTTAAGCAAATCAGTTACCCATGTTTTTGGAACGCAGAACAGTACGACCCATTTCCGTAATTCTGACGCAAAATCTTGGTCATTCGAGTCGTTCGTCTTTTCTGAATTTTCGATGGAAACACTCGCATTTCCTTCAGAATCCATATCAGTACTGAGTGCTCTCATTTGCCTAACCTTAAATAATGGAACTGGGAGTTGATGGAAATGATGCGATTGTTCCTCATCTTCTGGATCATAGGAATGAAGCTCCGGTGATTGCGTTACTTCACTTGAAGCGAGTTTTGCAGCTGTGCAGCTTGTTTTAAATTTGTTAACTTCTGCCTTCCGAAGCCGTTGACGATGGCGCTTAGTCACACAGTTCAACTCTTTGACTTTCACTTTTCCCAATTCGCGGATTTATGTCATGTAAGAAATTCATCTTTCGGCCGACGTAACTGTTACATACAAATGTGACGTACCATTTACGTTACACATTATATGTACACTACCGGCGGAAAGTTTCCGGACAAAAGTTGAAAACAGAGCCGGCACGGTTTTTTATGCCATTTCGCCGGTAGTTGGCCTAGGTCAATTTAACCAACGCCATTCTAAAGAGCAGAGATTTCCCTTCATTTTGGCCTTTTTAAAAAAATTTCACCATTTTTTTTTACAATTGGTATCTAGTTTTGAAAACGATAATTTTTGGTCATTTTTTTCGTGTTTTGCAAGTGGACCCCGTTTACAGTAAAAAATTTTTAACGAATTTATTTCACCATGCTCATAAAGGGGGAAGTCTAAGCTTCAAGTTCATTTTTTAGAAAATTGTCTACGATTTTTTTTTTTCAAAGATATGTCGTTTTTTGAGAAAAAATGGACAATTTGAAAATTGCTCCATAGGACGAAAACAATAAGGTTTACAACAAAATCTCAAGATGGCAAAAAGTTGTATTACTTCTTGCTGAGTTTAGGAGATTTTTTTCAGATTTTTTTTTCGAAATTTTTTTTCACCTATTTCCGGTCAGCTCGATTGATCTGAATACTCTGAAAATAATAGAATTAAATTGTTTACTTACATATTAAACTTTGGTCTCTTCGGAGGTTTCTTCGGCGACGGAGTTTCTTCGATGTAAGTAAAAAATTTAATTCTATTATTTTCATGGTATTCAGATCAATCCAACTGACCGGAAATAGGTGGAAAAAAAATTTCGGGAAAAAAATCTGAAAAAATTCTCCTAAGCTCAGCAAGAAGTAATACAACTTTTTGCCATCTTGAAATTTTGTTTTAAACCTCATCGTTTTTGTCCTATGGAGCAATTTTCAAATTGTCTATTTTTTCTCAAAAAACGACATATCTTTGGAAAAAAAATCGTAGACAATTTTCTAAAAAATGAACTTGAAGATTAGACTTCCCCCTTTATGAGCATGGTGAAAGAAACTCGTTAAAAAATTTTTACTGTAAACGGGGTCCACTTGCAACACACGAAAAAAATGACCAAAAATTATCGTTTTCAAAACTAGATACCAATTGTAGAAAAAATCGTGAAATTTTTTTAAAAAAGCCAAAATGAAGGGAAATCTCTGCTCTTTAGAATGGTTAAATTGGCCTAGGCCAACTACCGGCGAAATGGCATAAAAAACCGTGCCGGCTCTGTTTTCAACTTTTGTCCGGAAACTTTCCGCCGGTACTGTATTTGCTACGTAGTCTATTTACTACGAAATTATATAATATCTCCAATGTTTTGTAAATGTTACGGGTTTGTTACAGGAAATGTCTCGTAACATTTATATAACACGTTATACGTATTTTTTACGTAGCGCTTACTACGAGATTATAATATCAACAATGTTCTATAATTGTTACAGCAATGTTCTGTAATTGTTACGGATTTGTTACAGGAAATGTCTCGTAACATTTATGTAACACATTATACGTATTTGTTCCGTAGCCCATACTACAAGATTGTTATATCACCAATGTACTATAGTTGTTACAGCATCGCCTCATAACAATTTCACAGGTTTACAGTATACGTAAATATCTCATAACAGTGACAAGATCTTGCCGTACCAACATTACATATTTGTGATGTCTATAGTTTTTCGTAATTCCTTCATCTTTCATTGGCGTCCTTGCTACATATAATCAGAATGTATTATATACATCACATTTACGTAATTATGGAAAAATTTCGAAATTGTGATGAACATCATATGACGTATTTATTATATCTCAATGATACGTAAATGTTTTGTAAATGATCCAAGTGTGTTTGCTGGGTATTCTTAGAAAATATGTGTTTAATGAAAAAAAAAATATCCTGATGATTACAGATAAAAATTGCGACGTCAGGGATGTACGCCAGCCAAATGCTCGGATGGCAATCGCCCATGGACTGCACGCGGTAACTCCACTATTTCCGGCGGAAATCGTTTGAAAAATTTTTAAAGTGTACTTGAAAACATAAATAAAATATTCTCCAAGTTTAAACAATTTGTGATTATTCCTTCCTGGTTAAAAAAAATCATGAAAAACAGCAAAATTTCGACCTCATAAACCGGTTTCCCCCCTTAATAGATTTTATTTATTTGTAACGGCGGACGATCTCCGGGATTTTATACAAAAGTATATCAAAACACAAAAAAAAAATTTTTTTCACTTAGTTTGGGCGCCAGTTTATAATTTTATAAACAAAAAGAAATTTTCACAATAATAATACTCGTTATCCACAGGTGAAGGGTGTTGGGCTAGCGTGTAGGAAGGGGGAGGTCGAGCGGGGAGAGGTATCTCAGGGACAGGTTCGCCGACGCGATGGCCTCTTATTAATTACCACTGGCTGTATTTAAGTTGAATATTACAATTTTCTCGGACACGCTTATCTTAACTCTACGTTACCACGAACACGGTCAGTGGCGAGGAAAGGGGCAGGCGGGGAGAAAGGCGTTGTTGTCCGTGAGGACTTTGGATGATTGAAGGAATAGGGGGGGGGGGGGGGGTTAGGTGTGATTACGCGACGCGCGCGATCGAATGTTCTCGACGGCGGTCGAGGTAGAGGGCAGAGGGGGAAGGAGGGTCGGGTAGGGAGAAATGACCGTTATCGAAATTTTTCGCGAGACCTTAATTTCTAAGTTTAATGGCCGTCCCACACGGCTCGCAAGAGAAAGATCCAAAAGGAGAGAGACAACAAAAATATTCGCGTAAGACTTCTGTACTCGCGGACAAAAAAAAGGGGCGGGGGGGATTAATAATCGCGATTTTCCTCAAAAATGAGTCGGGTGTTAAGTCGGGGGAGTTAACCGTACAAACACTCACCGTGCTGGCTCTCCTTTCTCACTTGCTCCGTTCTTTCCTATCTTTCGCGTATCCTGTTCGTGCCTGGTCGTCTTTATATTGCCTTTATCTCGATCTTCCTTTCCGTTTTCTCGTATTCCTTTTTCGTTCCAAATTTGTCGTTAGTTTCGCCTATTAACTTTCTTTCACACTCTTTCTCCTCACTCTCGCACTCACTCTATTCGATATACTATACTCTCTTTACTGTGTTTACGCTATCTCTACTCTCGCTCCTTACTATTCGCCGGCTCGTCACAAAGTGACGGCCGCATGGCCGGCCGGAAGCTCGCGAAATTTTCTCGCTCGCTTATTGGCTACCGGCCGGCATCGATCATCGAGGCAGCAGCGATACGGATTGATGGGAGAATGGTCAAACGGATGATTGATTTTAGGACTGTCGCGAGCGGGATCTATTGGGGAAATATGTGTAATTAGGTCGGTCGATAAGTAGGGATTTATTGCGGACGGGATTTAATAATGGTGGGTAATAAGGAGGGTAGGGTAATCGCCGTACGCTGCTGCCACCTTCGTCACTCTGTCGCCGCGCGGCCGATGGATGGCCGGGGTGCGGGGACGGACGGTGCATCGTTTCTGACAGTTGTCGATTTTTCTGGTATAGTGCGAGTTGTGAGGTGCGGTGTTTTTGATTTAATTTTTCTCGTTGTGGTGGTGAACAGCGACGGAGGTGTCGGGCAGGATGGAGATGGTCGTCGGGTCGGTCCTGGTAGGTGATTTTCTATTTGTTTCTTGCTGATTTCTTGTTGTTTAACTGCTTCCTTTTCTTTACACGTTATGCCGGCCAGACTGGATACGGCGACGACGACGACGGCGACGATGACCACGATGACGACGACGACGACGACGACGACGACGGCGACGACGACGACGACGACGACGACGACAATGACATGATGACGACGACAACGATGCCGATGATGCTGGGTCTGGCGGGTCAGTCTCAAGGACTGACGTCTTGTACCGGTGAGTATTTGTACTGTTTTTATTATTTATTTAGTAGAATTTTATACTTAACTTTCTCTTTTATGTTGCAGGTGTGGGACGGCTCCTCTGCGCGAGCCGGCTGCAGGGGAGGTCGTGACCCATGTGGCGCATGGCGTCACAATATATACGGAGTATTCCACGCCAAACCGGACACCATTTAGCGTTTGCATCTCCGATTATTTTGAAATTTTTTTATATTCTAGTATTGGTTGAAAGAGGCCTTCATGATTTTTTTCAATTTTTTTTGACGAACCGTTTTCGAGATATCGATTTTTCAATAATGACATTATTTTTTTAACGTCCATAACTTTGTGAAAGTAGGCTAAATTGGACGAATGTTTTGAAATTCGTCCGCACGTTTGATAAAAAAACATGAAACAAAATTTTCAAATCCTATTTCTATGAAGTTTTCAAGTATAAATTGTTGATTTACAAACAACACGTACTGATCTATTTTCTTGACATTTTTTCGTACAAAACTATCATTCATTCCACAACCCTAGGTAAATAGTGGGATAACGATGGGATCCATTTTTTCCATTTTTAAATTTCCATATTTTAGTTATCCGTGTTGAAAATAAATATTAATCTTTTTTTCAGGCTCACCGGCAACGGTCATTGTTATGTATCAAATGAAATAGATATATCTTAATCATGGCAAGTTATTTTTATTTGATTGTGCCATAATATTAATTATCATTTAGTTCTTTTTATGTCGATAACTAAAGAACAAATCTCAGGAATATGGTTGATGTATGTATACACAAATTCCTTCAAAATTAGATTTGTCCTTTAGTTATCGACAAAAAAAAACCAAATGATAATTAATGCAACAATCATATATTGTGGTATATTCAAATAAAAATAATCGCCCATCATCATATGATTAAGATATATTTATTTAATTTCATACATAACAATGACGGTTGCTGGTGAGCCTGAAGAAAAGATTAATATTTATTTTCAACACGGATAACTAAAATATGGGAATGTAAAAATGGAAAAAATGGATCCCATCGTTATGCCATTATCCACCTGAGTTATGAGATGAATGACAGTTTTTTACAATAAAATTTCAAGAAACTCGTTCAGTACGTGTTTTTTGTAAATCAACAATTTACATGAAAATTTTATAGTAATACGATTTGAAAATTTTGTTTGACATTTTTTTATCAAACGTGCGGTTAAAAAGAAAAATTTCAAAACATTCGTCCAATTTAGCAAATTTTTCGCAAAATTATGGACGTAAGAAATAACGTCATTTTTGAAAAATCGATATCTTGAAAATGGGTCGCCATTCGCCGCTATGTATATCGCGACCGAGAATCGAAAATTCTCGGTCGCGAATTTTATTGTCAACCTCGGCATTACGTAAATTTGTTGGCACTTGCATATGCGACTCTCGCTGACGAGAGTCGTCAGTCGCCGATATCGCATTTTCGGCGCAAGAGAGATGTTTGGCAAATGCAACAAGTTGAGTTGAGACAGGATCGAAAATTTTCGATTGCCGTTCGCACATCTGAATCTCGGCAGCATTCGTACATTTTTTACACATATTGGAAAGCATTGGAGCTTATAAAAAATATTCACAAAATAGTATAATTCTTCAAGGACTTCCGTTTCCGGCGAGAGTGTGGAAGGATGTGTGTGACAGGTGAACGAAAGAAAAGTGAGGAAAAGTGAGATAAGAAGGGAAAAAAGTGAAGAAAGGGTGTAGTGCGGAAGGAGGGGGGAAGGGAAGAAGGCAGGGGAAGTGTAAAGCAGGTGAAAATAGGGAAATAAGGTAGGAAAAGGACGGAAGGGAGAAAGGCGAAAAGTGAAAAGAGGTTAGGAGTGAATAGGAGGAAAAGAGAGAGACGGGCACGAGAAAGAAAAGTGGGGAGAGGAACGAGCGAACGACGTCGCGGTGTAGCGCCGACGGCGGAAGGCAGAGGTAACCAGACAGAGAGGGAAGGTAGAGACACGGTAGGTAAAGAAGGGAGTAGCGGTAAAGAAGATAAGATAAAATAAAACACAATAAAATAATAAAATGAATAAATAAATGAAATAAAGGTAGAGAAAATAAAGTAAAAAAGGTAGAGAAAATAAAATAAAGATGAATAAATAAATGAAATAAAGGTAGAGAAAATAAAGTAAAGTAGAAAAGAAGAAAATAAAGTAAATAGGAAAAGAAGGGTAAAGAAGTGTGGAAAAAAAAATGGAGACAGAAGGAGGTAGAGGAGAGGAGGAGGAGGGGAAGAGGAGGGGACGAAAAACAAATGCCGAAAGGCTAGTGATGGAAAGAAGCGCGAGTGCAGGGGACTTAATAGGAATAAAGGAATGGTGGAAAAGGAAAAGAGAACACATGGAGGACAAGGAACAGGAGGAAGAGGAGGAAGGAAGGACGGCAGTCCAAAAAAACAGAAAGGTGCACCGATCACCTGAGAATAAGGGAGAGGAAGAGGAGAGTATAGGGACGATGATAAGAGGAATGAGAGACGAGATAAAGAAAGAGTTGCAGGGGGTTAAGGAAGAGATAAAGGGACAGAGGGAAGAAATGAGAGAAATGAAAGAAGAAATGGAAAAGATAAAAGAGGAAATAAAAAAGGGAGAAGAAAGATGGGGAAGGGAGAAGGAAGGAATGGAGAAAAGAATAGGACAATTAGAGAGGAAGATGGAAGAAAAGGAAAAAGAGAGAGGAAGAGTGGAAGAGATAGAAAAGAAAGTAAGAGAGATAGAATTAGAGGGGCAAAGAGGGGGGGGCGGAGAGCGGTCAAGAGAGGAAAGGATTAGGGAGCTAGAAGAGAGAATAAAGGAGATGGAGAGGAAAGTAGAAAGGAAAGAGAAGGAGGAAAGACGAAGGAGAATAATAATAAAAAGGGTAGAAATGAGGGGGACGATGGAAGAAACGGCGAGGGGGATACTAGGAAAAATAGGAGTGCAGGCAAGAATAGCAGAAGTGAAAGAGGTAGGAAAAGCAGGCGCAGGGAGAAGAGACTCGATGGTGAAAGTGACAATGATGGAAGAGGAAGGGAAAAGAGAGGTGATGAGAAAGAAAGCGAATTTAAGAGGAAGGAGAGAGATAATACAGGAAGATTTGACATGGAGGGAGAGAAGGATGCAGTGGAAAATAAGGGAAATAGAGGAACAAGAAAAGAGGAAGGGGAAAATAGTAAAGGTGAGACATGGAAAATTATGGGTCAACGGGAAATGGTGGTTTTGGGATGAGGAGAAGGAAAACATGAAGGATGGAAAAGGAAGAGAATGGGGGGTGGAGACAGAGAAGGGAGAAGAGGGCAGGAGAGAAGAGTGGCGAAAAAAGGACGAAGAGATAGGGGGAGAAAAAGAGGGGCCAAAAAACGGGCGATAGGCGGGAAAGAAAAGAGAGGAGAAAGAAGAGATGAAAGGAAAATAGCGTATTGGAATGTGGCAGGATTAGGGAACAAGGACGAGGACTTTTGGAAAGAAATGGAAGAATGGGAAGTAATAGCGGTAACGGAAACGTGGGTAGAGGAAAAGAACTGGGAGAAAATAAGGCGTAAGTTGCCAAAGGGGTATAAGTGGACAAGACAAGGGGCGAAGAAGAGGAATAGGAAAGGCAGGGCGATAGGAGGAATGCTGATGGGAGTCAGAGAAGAGATGTCGATGGAGGGCGAAGAGGATGAGCAGGGGGAGGAAGAGGGAATGATGTATAGGAAGGTGAGAGCAGGGGAAGAGGTATGGACGATCGTAGTGGTATACATAAATGGGGATATGGGAAGGAAATTAGAAAAAAATGAGAGGGTGGATGGAAGGGCAAAACGAAAAGGATAGAGTGATAATAGGAGGGGACTTCAATGCGAGGACGGGAACAAAAGGAGGTAGGGCAGGAACAGAAGAGGAAGAGAAGGAAGGAGGAAGGAAATCAAAGGACGAAAAGGTAAATGAAGACGGGAGAAAGTTGGTGAGTAGGCTAGGTGAAGTGGGGTGGGAGATTATGAATGGGAATATAGAGGGGGATGAAGAAGGAGAATACACGTATGTAGGAACGAGAGGGGAGACGGTAATTGACTACGTACTGGGAGACGAGAACACGAGGAAGGCAATAAAAAGCGTAAAGGTGGAAGACAGGGTGGAATCGGACCATCAGCCACTCGTGGTGACGATCAAAAGAGGAAGGAGAGAGAAGAAGGAAAAGGAAAGGAGGAAAAAAAACGGGGCCGAGAAGAGGCAAATGGTCGGAAGAAAGGAAGGACGAATATAAGAAAGGAATACAGGGAATTAAAGTAGAAGGAGAGGAGACGCAAGGAGCGATAAGGGAAGCGATAGAGAAAATAAGAGGGGCGGTTAGGAAAAGTGAGGAAAAGGTAGGAGAGGAGGAGAAGGGGAGACGGAGAGAAGGGTGGTGGGATGAAGAGTGCAAAGAGAAGAAAGCGGAGGTGAGGAAGGAATTAAGGGAGGGAAGGAGAGAAGGGAGCTCGAAAGAAAAGTATAGACAGAAAAAGAGAGAGTATAAGGAGCTATGTGAGAAGAAAAAGGAGGAGGAAAGAGAGAGAGTAATCAGAGAAATCGCACAGGCGAAAACGGAGGAGAGCGTGTGGAGGATAATAAATAAAGGAAGGAAAAGTAGGAAGAGAGTAACGGAGGGCATAGGAAAAGAGGAGTGGAAGGAATACTTTATGAGGCTGTTAGGGGGGGTAGAGGAAAGAATAAGGATGGGGACGGAGAAAGAGGGGAGATCAGGAGAAGAAGAAGAGATAGGAATAGAGGAAATAAGGAGAGTAATTAACGGAATGAAAGAAGAGAAGGCGGCGGGGGAAGATGAGTTACCGAATGAAGCATGGATGTGGGGAGGAGAAGAAGCGGTGGAGGTGGCATGGGAAATATGCAGAAGGGTATGGAAAGGGGAAGGTTGGCCACAGGAATGGAAAGTAGGGATAATAGCACCGATAGTGAAAAAGGGAGAAGGGAGAAAAGTGGAGGAATACAGAGGAGTTACACTGATGCCGACAATTTACAAAATATATACAACAGTGCTAGCGAGGAGATTAGAGGAGGAGCTGGAGAGAAAGAAAATAATTCCACCGAATCAAACAGGGTTTAGGAGGGAGATGGGGACGGTAGACAACATCTATGTGCTGAACTATATTGTAAATAAGAAACTAGCGGAAGGGAAAGGTAAGATAATAGGATTATTTGTGGACTTGAAGGCAGCGTTTGATATGGTGGATAGAAGGATTCTGATAAAGGCAATGGAAAAGAAAGGAATAAGAATAGGGTTAAGAGAGAGAGTGGAAGAGGTATACAGAGAGACAATGAGCAGGGTGAAAGTAGGAGGGGAGATAGGCGAGGAGTTTTGGACAGGAAGAGGCGTAAGACAAGGGTGCCCGATGAGCCCGGTACTGTTCAATATACTAACGGCAGACATGGAAGAGGAATTAAGGAAAGGAAGGTGGGGAGGAGTGAGAGTCGGGCAAAGGAGAGTATGCTCCTTAGCGTATGCAGACGACGTGGTGGTGCTGGCAGAAAGAGAGGAAGAAATGGAAAGCATGATAAGGAGAATGGAAGGTTACTTTGGAAAGAAAAGTATGGAAGTTAATGTGAACAAAACGAAAATTATGAGGTTCAGGAAGGGGGGAGGAAAGAGTAAGGTAATGGAATGGAAGTGGAAAGGGAAGAGGATAGAAGAAGTGAAAGAATTCAAGTACCTAGGGTACGTATTAAAAAAAAACGGGGGCCAAGAGGGACAACTACGGGACAGGATCAGGAAAGCGGGAGCGGTAATGAAGCAGGTGTGGGGCATAGGAAAGAGGAAATTTGGAAAGGATTTTAAAAGGAGAATGTGGTTATTCGACACACTAGTGTGGACAGTAATGGGATACGGGGTAGAAATTTGGGGATGGGAAGAGAGGGAAGGAATAGAGAGCATGCAGGAGAGATACATAAGGTGGACACTGGGAGTAGAATGGAGGACGCCGGGATATATGGTGAGAGAGGAAGCAAAAAGCGAAAAGTTAAAGACAAGAGCGGGAAGGAGGGCGTGGAGTTATGAGGAAAAGTTGAAAAGAGGTGGAGGAAGTGAAATAGCGAGAGATTGCTTAAAAGAAATAGAAGAAAGGGAGATAGAAAGCGAGGAAAGGTTGTCGAAATGGGAAAAGGAGAGAAAATGGCTGAAAGAGAAAGGTAGAAACAGAGGAGGGGGAGAGGAAACGGAGACAGAAGGATACGAAAAGGTAGAGAAGGAGGATAAGAAGGAGCAGGAAGAAGAGAGATGGGAGAAAATCAGGGAGTCGAGATACAACAGATGGTATAGGGAAATACGGACGGAAGAAATTCCGAAATATTTGAAGGCGGGATGGGCAGAAGAAAGGTGTAAGAGGATTGCGCGATATAGACTAGGCAACGAAATGAGAGAAGGAAGATATTGGGAGGAGGAGGAAGAAAGGAGATGCAGAGTGTGCGGGGGAGAGGAAGAAACGTGGGAGCATGTACTAGAGAGGTGTGAGGGAGAACAGGAAGAAAGGAAGGGAACGGGAGAGAGGATAAGGGAAATACTGGAAGAAACTGGGGGAGGAGAAGAGTGGATGAAAAAACTGGAAGAAACAAGGAAGCGCAAGAGAAGGGGGGAGCAAGAAAATGAAGAAGGGGATAAGTAAGGAAAGGTGTGAAAGAAGGAATGGAATGAATGGAAAGGAAACGGAAGTCGGAAGAAGGAGTGAAGGAGATTAAAGAAAGGCAATAGATAATAAGAAAATGTAATGAGGAATTAAGAAAGAGAGATAACGGTGGCGAATAAGAGACAAAAGGCGAGCGAGCGACGGGGAAAAAAATAGAAAAAAAGAGCGAGCGTGCGTGCGGAGGCGGAGGCGATAGAATTAAGAAGTAGCATAAGGAAATGTAAATAGATGTAAAAAAAAAAAGAAAAGCGTATTAGGATAAGGAAATGTAAATAGGATAAGAGTCTTAATGTAAAGGAGAAACGGAAGCCTTGTAACCCCAAGGGGAACAATAAAGAATTACATACATAGTATAATTCTTCAAAGAAAGCAATTATTGCATTATACAGACATGTGGGTGTCCATATAAACCCATTCAGAAATATGTATGTATCTATATATATATATTTCTGGTCTGAATATATTCAGATATACATATTGAGACGAGATTCGTCTCATCCCCGACTCGTAATTTCCCGCCACAACGGAAAGGTGCGATTGGACCAGCCGAAATCCATGAGTATGACTCGGCAACGTCGGAAAACCCATCGAGTCATCCAAACACCGGCAAACTGGGAAAAGAAACCATATAAAAGAACGAGAAAATTCAGTAATAGTCAGTAAATTAACTGGTTACTCACCGGGAAGGTAACTCTGAATAAGAGTTAATACCGGTGATAATCAGAAACTCTGAAGAAGAGTTGAAATCCTCATATGGATTTCTGAATAAGAACTCCTGTGAAGATATTCCCTCGATGAAGCGTTATCTCACCAGTATCAAAAACCTGAAAGACAAATAAAAATATTTGTATTGGTCAATACGGCGATGGGGACAAGGGAAACCCAAGTGCGGAACGAGGAGACGACGGACGCAGGGAGGGAGAAGAGACGATCGCTCAGGGTAGTAAGTACGAGCAATTGAGGTAAGGCGATCACAAATAAACACGAGGTTTAAAACACTTAAATCTCAGAAGACAATCCCGGTGATACACTGGACGTGGGAGTTCAGAAATCAAAACGAAAAACGAGCACCATCACAGCACCACCGAACTTTAGTCAAGCACTTGCGAAGGACGAGCATCTCGTCTCACCGTCGATCACGGCTTAAGGCCGCCTTAAGAGTCAGTCTTGCATTAGCCGAGTAGCCTCACAGATCTTGATTAGCGATACGAAGTCACGAGGAATAACGACCGACTGAAGCCTAGCAAGCACGAGACTTCAGAGACACCCTCCAGATTCGGGAACGGAAGAACCCGGTCACGTTCGCGAGTGCTACCTACCCGTTTCGCGTTTGCTACCTACCCGTTTCGCGAGTGCTACCTACCCGCGTTGCTACCTACCCGTTTCGCGTTCGCTACCTACCCATTTCGCGTTTGCTGCCTACCCGTTTCGCGTTTGCTACCTACGCGTTTCGCGAGTGCTACCTACCCGCGTTGTTACCTACCCGTTTCGCGTTTGCTACCTACGCGTTTCGCGAGTGCTACCTACCCGCGTTTCTACCTACCCGTTTCGCGTTTGTTACCTACCCGTTTCGCGTTTGCTACCTACCCGTTTCGCGTTTGCTACCTACGCGTTTCGCGAGTGCTACCTACCCGCGTTGCTACCTTGAGGGATACCGGTTCACGGTGATCACCGACTTTATCACCATCGCCGCGCCCCATTAGCCGCCCTCGAGCTAGGGGACCTAAGTTCCTGGAAACTCGCAATCCCATCAGCGGCGCGGAGGGAAATCATCCGGCAATTCCACGACCAGCCCCAAAGCCGGTCACCTAGGCATCGACAAGACCTTGAAACGTGTGGCTACCTATTATTACTGGCCGACCCTGTTCCGTGACGTAGCTAACTACATTCGCCGATGCGAAACCTGCCAAAAATGTAAGGTCGAACAAGCAGCCCCGGTAGGGCTAATGGGAAAACGAGTGTCGTCGCAACCATGGGATCACATAGCGTCCGATATCATGGGACCACTACCACCCAGCCGGGCTGGCTTTGCGTATGTGCTAGTGGTACAAGACCTCTTCAGTAAGTGGATCGAGTGCACCGCCCTACGAAAAGCTACGGGGAAACGCATCGTGGAAGTTCTGGAGGACCAAGTCATCTCGAGGTGGGGCGCTTCTCGCACCTTGCTGACCGACAACGGGACAGAATTTAACAACCAGGACTTGCGAGCCTTGACCGAACGCGTGGGAATCCAACACCGTACCACCCCGCCGTATCATCCGCAAGCGAACCCCGTAGAGCGAGTAAACCGAGTGCTCAAGGGAATGCTCGGAGCCTTCATCGAGTCGGACCACCGTAGTTGGGATGTCCACTTCTCCGAATTCCGATTTGCATACAACACCACTCACCACAGCTCCACGCAAACCACGCCAGCCTTCTTGAATTTTGGTCGGGACCCGCGCCCGAGCGCGTTGCAACCACATTTACGCGAGCAAGAGGTCATTGCCACCACTACCCAACCCTGGCGAGAGCGGATGGAGAGACTCAGGAAGTTGCAGGACACCATACAGCATTCCTTAGAACAAGCGTTCAACCGCCAAGCTCGTTACTACAACCTGCGTCGCCGCGAACGAAGCTACCAACCAGGCGACTTGGTACTCAAACGCCACCATGTTCTCTCGTCGGCCGCGCACCATATCTCGGCGAAACTGGCCCCCAAATACCATGGGCCTTTCGAGATCACCCGAGCGATATCCCCAACGGTCCTCGAACTAAAAGATCCCCAAGGAAAATGGACCGAGAAAGTCCACGTCAGCGACCTAAAGCCCTACGTAACCCCCTCCACCTGACAAACCGGCAAACGCGGCCTTGGCTACCTACTCCCCGAAACCGCGAACTCGGCTACCTACCCCCGAAAACGCGACCTGGGCTACCTACTCCCCGAAACCGCGAACTCGGTTACCTACCCCCGAAAACGCGACCTTGGCTACCTACTCCCCGAAACCGCGAACTCGGCTACCTACCCCCGAAAACGCGACCTTGCCTACCTACTCCCCGAAACCGCGAACTCGGCTACCTACCCCCGAAAACGCGGCCTTAGCTACCTACTCCCCGAAACCGCGAACTCGGCTACCTACCCCCGAAAACGCGACCTTGGCTAACTAAACATAACCCCCCGCGAACCGCGAATACATTGGCTATCTAACTCGCGCGGCCGCACCACTCCCCTATCTGAGGACTCTGCTTCATGGTTGCAGGCTGAACATCACGGTTACATAAACTCGGTTAAGTAGGCTACATAATAACCTTACGCAAGGCTACCTAAAATGAGCAGACAAGGGACATATGGGCGCACCCAGTGGGCAAAGAACAGGTTCGCGTCCCTCTTCAAAGACCAGGCCGAGCCGCTGGACGACCGGTCACTTCCAGAAGATCCACCCTCGTCACCCTCGGTGGAAATTTTAACGGATAGCGAGGAGTCGACCCCCCATCACAGCCAGCCAGAGAAGATGGATACGGACGCTGGGTCAGAAGCCTCGACAGAAGTCCCTTCCCTAGCGGAAGAGATACACCTCGCTACGGACATCCTCGACGAGGTCGAATTGGACCCCAACCCAATCTGGGACAATATCCGGGGGTACACCCGGGAACTCCGGGCGGTGGAGTATATTCGGCCGGGATTCCTGAGCGATCTACGGAAAACCATCTTGGCCCTAACACACAGGGAGGGCATCGCCTGCCCACTGAATGAGGTGCTGGCAGGACCCATTCGCTTCGCCACCTCGGTCGACGTTCGGGACCCCATCCCGACGTGCGCCCAAGGCACCCAAACCGAGGTAAGGGAGGTCACCAACCGCGGCACCCAGGCCAACCTCACACCACCCGGACCTACACCTCCAACTGAGGCCGCCGCACCACCACCAGCGACGCCACAACCACTCCGAGAGCCGACATCTGAGCGGAAGTCTCCACCCCACCGCAGCAAGACCCGCACGAGGACCACGCCCTCCAACACGACGGCGCCCGGGCCCCGCTACGAAAGATGCTTCAATTGCGGGGAAGCGTCGCACAAAACGCCCGAGTGCACGGCACCGAAGCAAATAATCTGCTATGTATGCGTAACCCCGGGCGTCACCGTCCTCAACTGTCCACTCCACGGGACCCAGTGGCGCGCCGCCGGTCCCTACGTAAGGACGCTCGGCCGAAATGTTCCAAGGGAAGAGGTCCTACCCCGAGGTCAACCTCTCATCAAGGACACCGACCAGCAGTAATGGGAGTGGTCACTCGGCTGTCCAGCATCAGCCTCCTTCTTTCTCTTTGTTTTTTTTCCCCGTGGCAAATATGCGACCACCGATAGTTTTGTTTGATTTTTTTTGCTATTCCTTCTCCTTAATAATGGCGACCACGAGCCCACGGAGAGTTGTGTTTGTTTTCTTTTACTAGTACTGGCAACCATGAGTCCACGTAGAGTTCTGATGTTGGTTGTCTTTTAGTTTAGCGGCGACCATAAGTCCGCGTAGCGTTTCAAATTTTGTTTCTTTCATAATAGCGGCGACCATAAGTCCGCGTAGCGTTTTAATTTTTGTTTTCTTTCATCTTAGCGGCAATCATAAGCCCGCGTAGAGTTTTGAGTTTGTCTTCTTTCGTTTCCGTGGCGACCATAAGTCCACCCAGAGTTTATATTATTTCCCTTTATACGGCCGCCATAAGACCGACTCTCCAATTTCGTTTCGAGTCCGGTCGTTTTTTTTCTTCTTCTCTTTTGTTCTTGTAAAACCTTTCTTTTCCGATCAACGAGCCCGGTAGCGTGGCGCCGTATTGTGATATGGGCAGGCTAAGTACCGTAAGTCCCAAAACCCAAAAAGACCCTAGTCCGTACCGGATACGAGATCGATTCCACCCGGCTACCTACCGAGTGACCACCCACCGAATTGGCTCTATCCGCTACCTACCTTAAGTACAACTGGCTACCTACTACGGCTCTCTATAACTACCTGTGATATTTACTACGTACGATACATCCAGTATTAATAAATCCTCTGGTACCACCAATAAGTCTCCCATTTATCACCTACTCCCATACTCCCAAAGGCCCTTACCTTAGGACTCCGGACTCTCTATAGGGGCCCACGCAAGATGGACCCCAGCAAAGAGGAGCATCGCCCCGAGACATCACCGGAGGAAGGAAGGCCTCACCACCCCGCACATACCAGCACGGACTCACCAGAAGCTTCGTACCACGTCTCCCTAGGACCATCGGCGTCAGCAAATACCAGGCATCATCTTTGGATGGGGCTCTGTGACGATTTTTTCGTCACACCGGAGATGGCAGCCTGCAGGAGGTCGCAGGTGCGACCCTGGGCGCCGATGAAACGTCGAATCATCACCCCGGGGGCAATTCGGTCCGTCGGCTACGTATTTCAGCAACGAAGTTCTCGTTGGTGCACCGCACGCTGAAGTCCGCGCGAAACGTCGCCTCGAAATAAGGAGTTCGGCGGGTGCGGCGGGGGAGGCGGTGTTGCAGTTTTTCGTGCCTGGTGGCAAAATTACGTGAGCCAACCGCCAAGGACAGAGACGCCTACCCGGCGAGGTGAGCTCCCCCCCTTCCCCGCTCGCGCCACTCGACGGCCAGAGAGGGGTATGCGGCGAGGGAGGACCGGCGAGAATCTTCAAGGAAGAGAGCCGACCACGCGACACCCGTGACATAATTGGTCAGCGAGCAGTAATAAGGAAAAGTAGGGGGAGAGTACGTAGGCTAAGTACACCGGCCGGACAACGAGACCGGCAGTCAGAATTCGAGGAGCATCAGAAGCACGAGTCTAGCAGCGAGAAGTAGTAGTGTAACCGAAAGTGAAAAAAGAAAAGGAAGCAAGGGAGATTGGCACCGGCCGTACGTGAGTTCACGTCAGCTTTCCGAACGGAAGAGAGAGGAGGCAGGGACGAGACAGCGAATTAAGTAAGTCCCGCGATAATCGTTAAACAATTGAAATTATTTTGCGGTAGTCCCGCGTCAAGGTATTACAGAGTAAGAAATACGATGTTAGCGTACCAAAAAGCGGCTCGCCCCTTGCCGACTCTCTCCTTTCATAACACGCGCCGGCGTCGCGTACCACTTGCGACTGTCCTCTACCGCGGTCATACCGTGGTGTTTACCTACTTTATATCGAGTCGCCGTGCCAGTTTTGTGTCGTTTAGAATACTGTTGCAATTATCATAGAGTAGGGAATTTTTATCTCGTCGCGTCTAGGCTACCTGAAATAATCATTTATCATCACGGGGGTTACCTATCCTCGTTCGTTACATACCGGGAGTACATATTATAAATCCTTCTCTCGGACGCTGTTATCTGGCGATATGAGTAGATAGGGCACCAGCGAGATGAGGTTCTCTACCGCGAGCGAGTGGTAATCATTGAAAGCAGGTTGTCAGGGTGGTATAAGCATCGTAAAGCGGAAGTGTTATCCTTGGAAGAGACTCGCGATTGTAAACGCTCCTCGTGCAATAAATTGGTTGCCTGTGAATTGTGGAATTAATTTGCTACGTTGCCTAATTGACCCAAAATTCCTTCTCGCCCCCCCCCCCCCCCCTTTACCTTACCGACCCGCAGGCGGGCTGGGTCAGCCGGAGTGAAGCCCGAGACCCCGGTGTTCGCTCTCGGGGGGAAGCGGTGACGCGTAGGGGAGGCCGTGGTGGCGGCAAACTTAAATAAAGCCGGTCTAGGCCGGTGGTACGTGAGCGTACCTGGCGCCCGTCCGCCCCCGGTTAACCCTACTGCGTCAGCAAGTCCCGACTCCACCTCGCCGGAGCAGCGGAGAATGGCGCGGATCACCGCGCGGTCCTCCTCGAGTGGCGGAACCGGAGGTTCTCGGAAGGTGCGGGGAAAACCCGTTACAATATATATTTGTGTGTGTGTGTGTGTGTGTGTGTGTGTGTGCGTGTGTGTGTGTGTGTGTGTGTGTGGGGGGGGGGGGGGGGGGGGTGTGTGTGTTTTTTTTATTTTTATAGAGGAGGATTGAAAATGCATTTACGCATACCCGGAAGGGTTATGTGGGACTCGGCCATTCCTGGCAATACCCACTAAAAACATTCCTCCTCTCGACTGCTGTCCCCCCCCGCGGAAACCGCCCAAAAGGCTTTACTTCGCGAGGGGCAGTCTACGCCTCAGACGGCCCTTCTGTCACGCGCTCGGACTTCAAGCGCGTCTGCCTCTACGCTCTTCCATCCTCCTGATGGAATTCAGCTTGTCCACAATGGACGTGGCGAGGGTGACCACCGCGTCCCAACCATCCTGTGAGCCGAGCAGGCATCTTCCCATGCCCTCGGGTGTCATGGATCCTCTCCATGATGCCCGGAATCGCTCCCGGTCATCGGCGAATCTCAGGCAATGGAATAGGACATGTTCCACGTCCTCGTCGATCCCAGGGCACGCCGGGCATTCCGCGCCATCGTACACGCGAATACGATGTAGATAGCTGCGGAAGCAGCCATGCCCGGTGAGCACCTGGGTCAGGTGGAAAGTTGTAAGTCCAACCTGCCTGCTCGCCCACGCTCTCACATTAGGAATCACACGGTGGGTCCACCGACCCTCGCCTGCTGAATCCCATCTCCGCTGCCATTCTTCGAAGGTTCTGCTGGACCATCGATCATCCCCACGCTCTTGATCGTTGCCGTCAGCATCAGTACGCCTACGATCACGGTACACTTTGGCTCTCTCGGCTGCCAGTAGATCAACAGGAGGCAGTCCTGCGATCACCGAGAGAGCAATGTCAGACACGGTTCGATACGCTCGGGCCACCCGCAGCGCGGCAGTCCGGCAGGCTCGTCGGCACGTGGCTCCGTAACTTGCATTGGTGGTCATGGCATCAGCCCAGATTGGAGCCCCGTAGAGAATTACGGAGCTCACAACGGAGGAAAGGAGGAGCCGTCGCGGCTCCTTCGGTCCCCCAACGTTGGGCATGATGCCTGCAAGCCCTCGCGCGACCCGTGATGCCTTCGAGCCTGCGTTCAGGAGATGTTCTCTGAACGACAGCCGCGCATCCAGGATGACACCGAGATAATTCACCGTGTCTACGGTCTTGATCCTGCTATGACCGACCGTGAATGTGGCGTACACCCTCTTCTTCGTCCGAGAGATGAGCACCGCCTCAGTCTTCTCGGCCGCCAGACTCAGCCCATGGTCGCTCAACCAGCCAGCCACCACCTCGATTGAGTCGTCTCCAAGGTGTTGAACCTCATCGATGGTCCTCGCAACGACGACGAGAGCAACGTCGTCCGCGAAGGCCACCATCGACACCCCGTCTGGAAGTGGCTGCCGAAGCAGACCATCGTACAAGACGTTCCAGAGGAGGGGCCCCAGGACCGAACCCTGTGGCACGCCTCCTGTGATATTATAGGAATGCGTGCCGTCGTCGGCGTCGTAAAGCAGGGTCCGGTCCGTCAGGTAGCTCGAAACGACTCTTCGCAGGTATAGCGGCACCTGGAGATCTTGCAGGGCCAGCAAGATCCTGTCCCACCTGGCCGAGTTGAATGCGTTCCGGATGTCCAAAGCGATGATGGCGCACATGCGCTTTGCACACCGGCTGCCACTGATAGCGTCCGTGGCTAGCGCAACTACCCGGCCGATGGCATCCACGGTTGAGCGACCCTGACGAAAGCCGAACTGGTTTTCAGACAGGTCTCCAGCTCGCTGTATGGCTGCCTCTAGCCTGGCACATATGACTCGTTCGAATAGCTTCCCGGCTATGTCTAGCATGCACAGCGGTCGGTAGGAGGAAGGTTCGTCCGGGGGTTTATTCCCCTTGGACAGAAGGACCAACCTCTGTACCTTCCACTGTGCCGGAAAGCATCCTTCGCGAAGACATGCGCTGAATGTATTCCCGAAAATATCGGGAGCATTCACCGCAGCGGTCTTTACGGCCAGGCCAGGGACCCCGTCCAGCCCTGGGGCCTTGCGAACGGTGATCCTGCTGGCAGCCATTTTCAGTTCGTCTTCCGTGACGTCTGGCGGCTCGGCTACACCATCGTCTGCCATCAGGCCAGTCTCGGCACGCCGCTTCCGGTGTTCCGGAAACAGGTGTCGGACGACCCTGTCGAGGAAAATTGGACAAGTTGGAGCGGTGGCACCCCTGGGCTTGATCTTGTTCATAACCGTCTTGTACGGTCGGCCCCAAGGGTCACTGTCCACTTCCTCGCAAAAGTCTAGCCAGCACTTCCGCTTGGCGGCCTTGATGGCAGCCTTGAGCCGTTTCCGCAGTATTTCATAGGCCGCCGCTAGCTCCTGGTATTGCGGCCTATGAACGGCTCTTTGGTGTAGCCTACGAGCTCGAAGGCACTCTCGGCGTATCTCTGCGATGTTCTCGTTCCACCAGTATACTGGTGGACGGCCGCGAGGGTTGGACTTCGCGGCCATGGAGGCATCGCAGGCCGCTGTGATGGTCTGCGAGAGGCTTCGAGCTCGCTCCTCGGACGTTCCCTGCACTGTCGCTCCCTCTAACATGCAGAGAAACGTCTCCCGGTCGAAGGTGGCGGGTGCCCATCTCTCTTTCTTGCGTCTGCACGACGCCTCTGCTGTCCTGCTGGTCAGCTGGAGCTGGTATACGAGGGCTTGATGGTCGCTGCCCGTGTACCGATCGCTAACTTTCCAATCGAGCCCTTCCCCCATCAGTCTAGGATCGACGAAGGTCAGGTCGATAATGGACGTCCTGCCACCCTTTGAAAAGGTTGGCTTGGAACCCGTGTTAGCGATCTCCAGCTCCAGAATCGCGAAGGCCTCGAGGAGGGCGCGACCGCGATTGTTGGTACTCGCGCTGCCCCACTCCGTCGCCCATGCGTTAAAGTCCCCTCCGATGACGACCGGCAATCGGGAGGTCCTAGCACTGTCGACGATGGCATCGAGGGATCTCAGGAATTCGTCGGTGGTATCACTGGGTGGGAGGTAGCAACTGTATAATCTTATACCCGCCACCTCCACCCAAGTGAAACCGGGCTGGGGGGCGGCCATCTTGTTAGATATTTGGAGGTTTCCGCATACCCAGATGGCCGCCTTGCCGGTCGAGTCCCCTACCCAGTTTGGTTCACTGAGATCCCTGTACTCCTCGTTGACGATGACTACGTCGGCCTTCTCTTCCCTGACCAGCTGAAACAACAGGTCCTGGGCCACAGCACAGTGGTTCAGGTTTATTTGGAGCACCTTAGCCATTGCTGGTCGATGCCCCAACCTCCTGCACTGCTTGTCGCCTGACTGCGCAGTCCACAGCCCTGTGACCCTCTTTGCCACACCTGTAGCACTGCCTCGATCGGTCGACCTCGCTTTTGCAGTCCTTTGCCAGATGCCCAGTTTCATGACACCTGAAGCAACGGGAGGATGCTTGGCGCGGCCGAACCCGGCAATTCACCCATCCGACCCTGAGCCTTCCGCTTTGCAACAGCTTTTTTGCTGCTGCGGCGGGAAGCAGGATGGTAGCCGCCTGGGTGCCACTGTAGGAGTCCCTGAGTTTAACATCCTCAGGGGTTACAGCTCCTGGCCCAATCGCCGCAGTGATGGCCTCTGCCACCTCTTCTACAGTTGTGGCCCCATCCATGTCCTTGACGACCAGGACTTCCCTGTGAGTCAGCGTCTGAACGACCGCTGACTCCACTAGGGTGGACGAGACCAGTGTCTGTAGGAGTGGGGTCTCCACACCAGGCTTCCCCAGCTCCAGGAGTAATTCTCCGACACGGGTCCGCCTGATGCGGGTCACTCTATCTCTCAGGGCTTTGAGGTCAGGTGCGGCTCTTACCCTTCGGAGGATGTCGGCATACGACACCTCACCCGTTGCCCTGATGTGGATCGCATCAGGGCGGGGGGGTCTAAGCGAGACCTTGGGCATTGCCTGCCTTTGGTCGCGCCTGCCGACATCCTCTTTCCGCAGCGGCTGCTGCTCTCTTTTCTTCCCCTTTTTGACGACTGTTGCCCAGTCGGGGTCTTTCGGCTGGGCAACCGGCTGCTGCAGGGCTTCCGCAGGCGGGGGCAGATCCGTCACCGGCGTCGCCCCTCTCTTCTTCTTCTTCCGCTTCTTTCTCGCCGCCGGAGACTTTGGCGGCGAGGGGCGCTCGCGGTCTATGTTTTCGCGGGGTGGCCGGTCGGTACGAAAGAGAGGCGAGGTTTGACTCGACCCCTCCTTGCTCGGCCGTGCTACCCGGGCTGGCGTTTCCGCGGGTCGCGCCACCGCAAACTCTTTTAGCGCCCTTAGGGTGCCCCGAGCCTTCACCTTGAGCTCTGTATGGAGGTTCTTCTTCTCTAAGATGAACCCCACCAGCGACTCAAGCTCCCTAGTTAGGCGCTGAAAAGCCTCTTGGCCCTTCAGCGTCAAACTCTCGCCACCTGCGTCACTTGTCGCATTACACACCACAGAGGCCGAGTGACCCACCTCTGCAGTACTGCGGTCGTTAGATGACGACGTCCCGGGGCCCGCTTGCTCACCCCCGACAGACGCCGGTACTGGGGATCCGCGCCCCTGCACCGTAATCGCTTTTCGATTCGTTGTCCCTTCCATAGCTGATTTATTTTCGGGGTTTCTTCCCCTAGTCTGTTGGTCCGCGAGGCTTATTTTATTTCAGCCTTACCCTCTCTTTCGAATGAGTCTTCCCCGATCCGCCACCTGGGGACGCGCCACGTAGGGGTTACAGACTCCCCCTGTGGTGTGTGTGTGTGTGTGTGTGTGTGTGTGTGTGTGTGTGTGTGTGTGTGTGTGTGTGTGTGTGTGTGTGCGTGCGTGTGCGTGTGCGTGTGTGTGTGTGGGCTCGGCTATGGGTACGCGTGTAGGAGTATATGCCGATTCCGACGGCCGCTCTCGTCGAGAGACGCGAAGCTACAATTCAAACAAACCTTACGCCCGCTATGAGAATCCGATCGAGCTGAAATGTTGACCCTGCATAGACAAAGGTGCCAGAGAGTGGAGTTTGGTATTTTTTCCTATAATTTAGAACTAGAAAACCCATTTTTCCGGGCTACCGTTGAGAACAAACATGTATTTTATATATAAATGAGTAAATAAATGAATATATACATGTATGTACGTATATATGTATGCATACATATATGTATATACGTGTATATTGTAACGTAGTTCGTGTGGAGACTCGAGAAAAAGTAAAGTAGTCGAGACGAAGGAAGGTGTTGGTAAGTTAGATTTTATTACTTCTGATAGATACACGAAATATGTCGCGTGAGCCGTAGCGTGTACTCTCGCTAAGTACCCACGGTTCACTTAATTAGCCGCGGTATGCACATCGGCGCTGTGATCTCTGCGAGTTCCCGGTCAATGCTGGTACGTTAATCGATGGCGTATCGGAAATCAATATGGCCGCGGCCGTGACATGTGCGCGCGAGTGTGATTATTGTTTTTGTACAAGTTTTAGTTTTTAGTGTAGTGCAAAGTGTCTTTTGTCGTTTTTCCCGGATAATCTGACTTGGTGAGTGTTTTACTGATGCGCGTGTCTAATTCGTTCGTTTGCTTTATATGTAGTTTTTCTTTTTTCAGGTGTTGACACGTGAACTCATCTGCGGCGGTAATTCTCTTCAGGTATTGGATGGACGTTCCCTCGCCGTTAGATCTTAGGTACGTTGTTTTCTAATATGTGTTCAGAGTCTTTCTCTCGTATCAGTTATGAAACTGTTTTTCAGGTGAGTGTCGAGAGGGCTGTGCTGTGTCGCCACTCCTGCCCTGGGGCTGCGCTGTTTTGATTCTGCGCTCCAGCTGAAGTCTGCGCCTCCTGGTTCTTCCTGCGCCTCCTGATTCCTGTTGCGCCTCCTCAGACTACCTCGACCCCGGTAAGTTAATCTGATTTGAGCTTGCCCTGAAGGTTGCTCACCCGCTGACTCCGCTGTCACAATACCAAGGTATTGTGCTGCTCCGCCGGGGTTATTGCTTCCTTCGAGTGGTTCGCTCTTATCAGAACCAATTTCAGAGGTATCTTTCTCGTTTATTTGTTGCCAATTTATATTCTCGCAAACATTACTTTGTTTGCGAGATTTGTTTTTGTTGTCCGCCATCTGACGGTTGTTTATTTAACTTACCGGTGTTTCTTTTGTTTACAGGTCACATGGTCGGTCATCATTTGGACCGTCATAATATATATATATGCACAAAGTAGGATTTGACCCCGACTTCATATGTTATATGCGTTTTTCAAGAAAGATCGGCTAGTTCGGCCCCCGTCCCGGAACTTTTTATATACGTTTTGTAGAGTTTCGCGCCGGACCCAAAATAACCACCACATGCGAAACGTTGAGTTTGAGACTTCCAAAAAATGAAAGATAATATGAGGACGGACCTGAAAATAACAATATGCGATTTGGTTATTTCGAGGTTTTATTTCGTAATATTGTAAATACGAGCATCTTTTAAATTGACTGAAATTAATTTATATAAAATGAATGAAGAAATTAACTAAAAAAAATCTGCCGAAAATATCTAATTTTCATCGTAGACGATAAAACAATTTTTATGAAAGTAAACGACAACTTTGACGGCATCGCACATGTATACACATATACACACAAACATAAGTCAAGACACCGTGTCATAAAGAAAGAAACTGTTGGCAAAATATACTACGATGTCTCAAAATTATATCAACTTCGATTCAGTTCATATACTTTCAAGTTCATATACGAGTACGTATATGATGATTTACTTCGACTGTTTTCGACGAAATTTCTGAAGTGAGCCCGTGAATGGTAATGCAGATTCCTCTTTAATCCTACAGAATCACGGTTCACGCGAGACTCCCGTGCTTTACTAAACGCGGGAATGAAAAATCCCGCGCATTTTACCACTCGATGGGGGAGGGGGTCTTCTTTTCAATGTCATAGCGCACTAACGAGACAGTGAAGTAGTAATAACAGCTTGATAGACGGCGCGTTTTCTTTGTCACGACGCATTTAGAGAATAGCATTATTGGATCTTCGACTAGCGAATGCTTCGACGACTTTGTCAAGCATCGCGTACATTTGATACCCCTCGCAAATAATATTGTGGCAACATGTTTGCTTTAGTTTTATTTACGGATGATGTGTTATATCTTTCTAACCTCCAAGATATTTTTGTGCGCGGAAAAATGTGTTCCGTCAAGTACAGCGATAAGAAAAAATATGCAGCTCGCGTATTGGCAATATGCAGTAAGTAAAACTTTATGATGTTAATATCTGAGCCTTTCATTCGGACGAAATATGGAAAAAATAGATGATTTTCATCATAGGTGATAAGACGATTTTGATGAAAGTGAAGGACAACTTGAAAGGTATTGTTGACTGCGTCGACGTAAAGTATATTAATACAAAAAAAAGAGGCAACGTTTGCAAAAGTATTCAGGGATATACTAAAAAATACAGGTATGCCATTCAAATTGTTGGACGGGATATCGGTTGTTCAGGCACAAAATCATTACAATATTGAATTTCTTTGTATTTTATATAGATCGTACCATGTTGTATGTGGAAAGGAGTATTCTAGCATTTCGAGATTCGAATAGTTCCATCGATGCTTTTACGTTGACTATGGTCAATGAGCAAGACAATTTTTTCGGTAAGAAACACTGAATTGTCTGTAGTCATCATCAATGGTACTTATATAGTTGATTATCATTTTGTAAAATTTGTAAGTTTTTACCATTTTTATTATTTGTAGATAAACCTTCATATTTCTTCGAACTGAGAGTAGCATGTCAGGCAGACATTCAAGTAAATTTTCATGAAATTAAAGAAGTCAAAAACCATATGAGACAAGTCAATTCGGATGAAGAAAACAACAATGAAATTCGAGAAACACAAGAAAATTGGGACAAAAAAACAGAAAACGAGAATGGTGCGACGCAGGCGGATTTGGAGAAACAAAGAGAACACAAGATTCGAGCAACGCAGATGAAATTGGACACGACAATAGAAAACACGCAAAAACAGTTGCACAAAAAAGAAGACGAGAATTCAAATACGAAGCCAAAAAGAGGTGATCAAATTGAACGTAATAATTCGGAAAACCAGCTAAATAATAACGGAGAAGAAGATTATAAAACGCCCATCTATTTTGACGATACCAAAGAAGAAAAACGTCTATTGGCAGATATTATAATGAATAAAACGTATGAAATAAATCTGCCCAGCATCGAATTATCTGAAAACGCCATTGATCTTTCTTTGCTTGAAGAACAATTATCTTTAATGAAAAGCGATGCCAAATCAGTGACACTTCCTGAGCCAAGTGCGGACGTTCAAATACCAAAATTAAGAGTGCTGCAGGATGTAATTTTAAAATTGCCTAAGTACACGATTTTGCAAGACCACACATCTTTGACAGGTGACTCAGACGACATTTTGCCATCTGCAGAAAACGATGTGACACACATGATTATTAAAAACGATTCTTTGGCGAAAGAAAACGAATTAATGAAATGTAACTCCGGATCTTTCAATCGACAACGTACAATCACCATTAATGCATTCGATAATGTGTGAAATAGATATGGCGTTACAAGAATATAACCAATATGAAACTTTGGGAACATTCTCTGAATGTATTGGAAATGGCGATACACAAAGTTTTGAGTGTGAAAAAGACCATACCAAGTCAGATAACGATAATGATCCAAATTACAAACCAATCGATCAAGACTCTTCGATTTCCGTCGATTTATCATCGAATGATAATGATAGTATGCTTGAGAAATTGAGCACTGACAAAAATGACCATCATAAGTCGTGAAATATTACTTTGGGTCTTGGCAAGTATCAAGCTTCCGCACCTGACGACAGAGAATTAAATGTCGATACTTCTGAAAATTATCGAAAGAAAAACTTGTGTATGTATTGCAAGAAGTTGCAATCGAAATTAGCAAGACATTTGGAAACAATCCACTCGGATGAAACTAAAGTGAAAGAGTTCACATGTCTACCGCCAAAAAATCAAAAGCGCCAAGGGATCATCGCGGAAATTCGTAAAATTGCCAATCATATTTTTAATACAGACCGTCGCTTTAACACTGGCAAATTACTCGTTTGCAGACAGCAAAATTCGCGTATGCGAAAAACTGCAGAAGATTTTTTATCCTGTGGAAATTGCAAAGGGCAATACTCAAGATCGACCATTCGTCATCACTGGCGAAAATGTTCAAAGCGAGATGCAAAACATGATCGAATCATTCTCGTAAAAGGTTGTAAAGTCTCAGCGAGGCTACATGAGAAAGCTAGCGTTGACGTTCGGAAATATATATTTCCATATTTACGAGAGGATAAGGTAGTGAAATCAATTCGATATGATGAGCTCATCGTATTGTATGCAAATAAGCAATGCCAAAAATACTCGTCTCATCACCACCACCATCAAATGATACGCGCTCGGTTACGGCTTCTTGATCGTTTTTTACTAACCATCCAAAAAATCGAGAGTCAAATAAAAAGTTTTGCAGACATTTTTCAACCTCGCTATTACGATAGTACTATCATTGCCGTGCGCAACGTGGCTGGATTCGATGAGAATAAGCGAATTTTCGAACATCCGGCAGTAGCTTCAAACCTTGGTACGCTAATAAAAAATGTTGGCGAGCTACTGCGTTCCGAGTATATTAAACGTGAACTCGATCATGATCAGAAGCGTACCGAAGATTTTCTGAAATTACTTGTCGAAGATTACGGAACGAGCATCAATCGGGCGGTAATGGAAACACAAACCCAAAATAAACGACGCAAAAACGTGGTTCTGCCGACCACTGATGATATAAAAAAGCTCCATTCATTTTTGAAAAGTGCACGATCCATCCATTTTCATGACTTGCAAAAAGCATATTCGTATAAAACCTGGAAAAAACTTTCCGAAATTACGTTGTTGTCGCTGCAACTCTTTAATCGTCGACGACCAGGAGAAATCGAGCGACTTTATCTGGACGACTTTTATAGCCATCGAGAAATCGACTCTTTAGTAGACAAGGAAGTTTACAACGGTTTGTCAAAAGAAGGGAAAGAATTAGCTCGCAAATACGTCCGATTCGAAATTCGCGGCAAGCTCGGCCATGGTGTTCCCGTTTTGCTACAGACAGACGTCTTGGATTGTTCAAATTTGATTATAAGCCACAGAAATAACGCGGGAGCACCGCCAAACAACCAATATGTATTCGGGCTACCATCTAACGACAAAGATCGTTACCGATATTTGAAAGCATGCGATCTGATGAGAGAGTACGCTATGCAATGTGGTGCAGAAATCCCACATACGCTCCGCGGAACTCAACTTCGAAAACATATCGCCACCAAAAGCATCCACCTGAATTTGACCGATTGTCAAACGACAGCTCTCGCAAATTTTATGGGTCATGACATCAAAATACACAAAGATATTTATCAACAACCAGTCTTAGAGACGGACATCATCAAAATCTCGAAAATACTTAAATCAGCCCAAGGAATTGACGAATCTTCCGACGAATCTGATGAAGACAAACTCGACTCGATGCAAGAGCCTAGTACCAATCGTTCTGGTGCATGTGATTTATCGTTGACAAATACGATTGTAAAATGCCCGAAACGATGGACAACTCCTGAGCGCGATATAGTGTTATCGTCTTTTCAAGACTATTTATCTGTCGGTAAAGTACCGCCTGGAACTGAAATACAAAAATTGATTAATATGCACGATTTGTTGAAAGGGCGGACTGTGCCACAGGTACGCACGTGGTTACACACACAGAAAAAGAAGATAAGTAAAGACGCTGTATAACTCAGTACAAAAAACAAGAATGTTGAAGGAAAACGCGCAATATTACGGATCGTTACTGTTGTTTCTTATAAAAGTGTTCCATTTTTATATTCTGATAAGACTTATATCATTTTATAAATCTATTGTACCCATCATTTTTTGTTACTGTTTGTGGTCTATTAATCATTCTGAGGTATATCATATAAGTAGTACTGCGGCCACTATGGCGACCCCCACTCCTTTTCCCCCATTCCGCGGTCGCCGAGTTCGCCGTGAGCTCGAGCGGCCGTGGATGTGGGGGGAGGGTGCGCGGGGGGAGGAGGGCGGATGGAGGGTGTCGGCATAGTGGCGCGCTGTTTTTTATTTATTTTTTTATTACATTTTTTAATTTATGATAATGAATATATTTGGACTGGTGGTTTTTGGCGCTCCTTTGCCCCGCTCCGCGCCAAACCCAAACTGGTAATATATATTCTGACTAGATGTATTAAATCTTACATTATAAAGTTTTACGTATCGATGCTATATATATATATTTTATAATAAATAGTGTATATTAGTTTCTTGTTTTTTCTTCTTCGTTGGCTCCGTTCTCGTTACAGCACTCTCCCCTCTGATCAGCCAATGATTGTTTAACTACGAAAAACAGAGATAGACACATGGTGTGAGAGAGGCTCGTATATGAGGCATTTCGCATGAAGTCATCCAGCCTAAAACATAAAAGTTCTTTAATCGTCTTGAAATGTTTATGGTCGATAGTCCTATTGATAGTGAAGCTTCAGAAAAAATTTTAAGGCTCTAGCTCAAATAGTTGCCTAGCAATAGGGGCTCAAATTTGTACCACATTGGCCGTCGTGGCAACATTCCCAGGTTTGTACCTTCCCGAAAAATATAGCGATTTTAAAAAGTCAGGACTGATTTTTAAAGCATTTTCTGCGTACTTTAAGAATATATTTTTTATTTTTAATAAAATTAATAAGTTCATAACAATTTTTTAAGGTTAATGTTAAAAATGACTTTTTCTCAAAGATCGACACCTTCGATTTTTATTAAAAAAAATTATAAAATAGTAGGGTTCTTTCTGAACAAAAAAGTATATAATGTTCAAAATGGGCCGGACCTTAGTTTCGGAGATACAGTAGGATTTACCAGCGAGCGGGCGCTTCGCGTAGTGTCGCGCGGCGACCCTCCAGGCTACGTTCGGGCTTGAGCTCTACGTGAGCACTACGTGAAACGCCCGCTCGTTGGTAAATCCTACTGTATCTCCAAAACTAAGGTCCGGCCCATCTTGGACATTATATACTTTTTTGTTCAGAAAGAACCCTGCTATTTTATAAATTTTTTTTATAAAAATCGAAGGTGTCAATCTTTGAGAAAAAGTCATTTTTAACATTAACCTTAAAAAATTGTTATGAACTTATTAATTTCATTAAAAATAAAAAATATATTCTTAAAGGACGCAGAAAATGCTTTAAAAATCACTCCTGACTTTTTAAAATCGCTATATTTGTCGGGAAGATACAAACCTGGGAATGTTGCCACGACGGCCAATATGGTACAAATTTGAGCCCCTATTGCTGGGCAACTATTTGAGCTAGAGCCTTAAAATTTTTGCTGAAGCTACACTATCAATAGGACTATCGACCATAAAAATTTCAAGACGATTAAAAAACTTTTATGTTTTAGGCTGGATGACTTCATGCGAAATGCCTCATATACATTGTGACGATTTGTTCGTCACACCGGAGATAGCAGCCTGCAGGGGGTCGCAGGTGCGACCCTGGGCGCCGATGGAACGTCGAGTCATCACCCCCGGGGGCAATTCGGTCCGTCGGCTACGTTTTTTCAGCAACGAAGTTCTCGTTGGGGCACCGCACGCTGAAGTCCGCGCGAAACGGCGCCTCGAAATAAGGAGTTCGGCGGGTGCGGCGGGGAGGGCGGTGTTGCAGTTTTTCGTGCCTGGTGGCAAAATCACGTGAGCCAACCGCCAAGGACAGGGACGCCTGCCCGGCGAGGTGAGCTACCCCCCCCCCCTTCCCCGTCGCCCGTTCCGCGCTCCAGGGGGAAGGCGTGCGGTGAGGAGGGTGCGTCGTAGGGTTCGGGAGAACTCGGCTCCTAGGTGAGCTGTGCACGACTCTCGTCGCGCTCCCCCCTCCCCCGCTCGCGCCACTCGACGGCCAGGGAGGGGTATGCGGCGCGGGAGGACCGGCGAGAATCTTCAAGGAAGAGAGCCGACCACGCGACACCCGTGACATAATTGGTCAGCGAGAAGTAATAAGGAAAAGTAGGGGGAGAGTACGTAGGCTAAGTACACCGGCCGGACAACGAGACCGGCAGTCATAATTCGAGGAGCATCCGAGTGAGGCGTCGAGGAGAATTAGAAGCACGAGAGTATCAGGGAGAAGTAGAAGTGAAGAAAAGGAAGCCAGCGAGATCGGCACCGGCCGTACGTGAGTTCCGTCAGCTTTTTGAACGAAAGAGAGAGGAGGCAGGGACGAGACAGCGAATTAAGTAAGTCCCGCGATAATCGTTAAACAATCGAAATTATTTTGCGGTAGTCCCGCGTCAGGTATTACAGAGTGAGAATACGATGTTAGCGTACCAAAAAGCTGCTCGCCCCTTGCTGACTCTCTCCTTTCATAACACGCGCCGGCGTCGCGTACCACGTGCGACCGTCCTCTACCGCGGCCATACCGTGTTGTTTACCTACCTTATATCGAGTCACCGTGCCAGTTTTATGTCGTTTAGAATACTGTTACAATTATCATAGAGTAGGGAATTTTTCTCTCGTCGCGTCTAGGCTATCTGAAATAATCATGTATCATAAAGGGGGTTACATACGATCATTGGCTATCTACAGGGTGCTACCTGAAATAATTATTTATCATCAAGGGGGTTACCTACCATCATTGGCTATCTACAAGGTGCTACCTGAAATAATTATTTATCATCAAGGGGGTTACCTACCATCATTGGCTATCTACAGGGTGATACCTGAAATAATCATTCATCACCGAGGGGGTTACCTACCATCATTGGCTATCTACAGGGTGATACCTGAAATAATCATTTATCATCGAGGGAGTTACCTATCATCATTGGCTATCTACAGGGTGCTACCGGAAATAATTAGTTGTCATCACGGGGGTTACCTATCCTCGTTCGTTACATACCGGGAGTACATATTATAAATCCTTCTCTCGGACGCGGTTATCTGGCGATATGAGTAGGTAGGGCACCAGCGAGATGAGGTTCTCTACCGCGAGCGAGTGTTATCAGTGGAAGAGAATCGCGATTGTAAACATTCCTCGTGCAATAAATTGGTTGCCTGTTAATTGTGGAATTAATTTGATACGTTGCCTAATTGACCCGAAATTCCTTCTCGCCCCCCCCCCCCCCCCCCCCCTCTACCTTACCGACCCGCAGGCGGGCTGGGTCAGCCGGAGTAAAGCCCGAGACCCCGGTGTTCGCTCTCGGGGGGGAAGCGGGGACGCGTAGGGGAGGCCGTCGTGGCGGCAAACTTAAATAAAGCCGGTCTAGGCCGGTGGTACGTGCGCGTACCTGGCGCCCGTCCGCCCCCGGTTAACCCTACTGCGTCAGCAAGTCCCGACTCCACCTCGCCGGAGCAGCGGAGAATGGCGCGGATCACCGCGCGATCCTCCTCGAGTGGCGGAACCGGAGGTTCTCGGAAGGTGCGGGAAAAACCCGTTACAACATATTGTTACATAAATATTTTATACAGGTTTTTAGTACATACCTAGTTATGATTCCGTAGCAGATTTGAACTCCAGCTTATTGAACTTCGTACCGTGGTATTGCACGATGAGGTTTTTATTATTGGCAGCCTCGCTCATCTGCTGAAATAGATCGATTACCTCTTCGAATGCCTTGACGAATCTCGTAGGTAGATAGCACGTAAATTCACCATTCACATCCACGACGATTCGCGCACCCCACTTGGTTTGGACGGTTTTGATATCAGTGATATAATAGTCTTTTTGGAGTTCCAATTCCGCTAATCTTTTGACGGGAAGAAGCGTCTCCAGCCGACCCACTTGGTTGATTCGTGTGAAATCCATTATGCAACTTGAGTTTTTTCAGTTTTAGCGTTAAAGTACGAAACTCCGATATTGCGTGTATTTGTTCTTTAACCGTAGCAATATCTTGCAGAAAAGCGTCTAAACGGACTTTTAAACGGTGCTGGTTACTTCTTTGAAGACTCGAGGACAATGTCTGTCTATCACAGAGCGTAGATTCTTCGGACCTCATACCAAAGAGATCCATTCCCCTACTCCGTATACAGAGAAGTGTAGGTTGGATTTAATTGGTGCAATATTTGCTTACTTTGTAAAAACTAGTGAGGCACCCTGGCAGTGGTGGTGGTGGTAAAGACCAGCAAATTGCCTTGGCTGCGTCACCTCTGAATACTCCGAAAACTTAGGTCAGCGTTTTTGCACGTGCGCTGAAATTAATACGGTATAACGATGGCGAAAAACAGGAGAGGATCACGTGAAGATAGGACGTGTTATTTATATGTGATGGTGTTAAATTCTTCCATGAGGAGGTTGATAAATAAAACACGATTTTGAAAAATATACTTTATTTTTAGCATAAAACTATCGTACAATTAGCGGATGCGAGAACAACACCCTCGCACACACCCAAAAGATTTCATATTAAAAGTAATGAAGTTATTATAATGGTACCCCCCACCCACAGCGGCTCCCTTCTTTAACGCATTATTCAAGGATTTGGATTTGTTACACTTATTCATATACTCCTTGTAATAGTCATACACTATTTTATCGTTCCGTGTTAAATCGGTTGAAAATGCACTCCTAAACATATTAATACCAAGGCCTGTAGACAAGAAATGAAGAAACATAACACAATAATGTCCACAAGTCTGTGATTCAGGACCCTGAAGCTGTATAGCGTTGTAGCTAAAGAATCTGCTGTTCTGCCGGAGACGTTGGAGATGCTGCGGTATGATTGGTGGTAGGCCGTAGCTGTCGAAGTACCATCCTCGTCCATCTCGATCGACGTACATGGCGACCCAGTGGGCTCCGGGCTGTTTGTGGCCATCGGTATTGGCGACAATCGCTGCTGGTTTCGCCCACACCTTAGGGATGCGGTCTGCCGGGTATACGCCTACAGTGCGGCTCTTTATACCGCGTAGGGCCTGCATAAGCTGCTCGGTGTTCATAATAGACAACAATTATAGAGACACTAGAGCTGTTTAACATCGGTTGTTTTTCCCTCGACGCGGCGCTCCACAGCTAGTAAGCTGATGTTCCAGGCTGTGGTGGTTCTGTACTCCCACAAGGAGCTGGAGCGATCGTTATGAGAAAGCCACTTTTTAATTCTCACAGCATTGTTGAGGGCACACGTGAACGAGCAATTTTTTGGCAGTAAACCGTGATACACACAACGAGTATTGCTCTCAGGAAGATTACGAAATGACGAATAGTCGTCTTCTTCTTCTTCTTCTAGATTTATAACATAGCAATCCGTTAGCTGCGTCAAATAGGCCGCTTTATCAGCTCCTCTTGTGAAGAGACGATCAGACCGTGTTGCAATTTTCTTCAACGAGGCTTCGACTGCACGTAACTGCGTCTCACCCTCGGAACACTCGATACCATGATGATTGGTTTGTAACCAGGTGTTTGGACGTTATACACTGGGTGGTAGAATGTTATAAGCGTAGGGCGGCGCTACAATCCAGTGGGCCAGGTACGATGTTTTTACAGAGACCACGGCAACTTCTTTAGGGATAAAATGATTATATTTATCCTTCAGACCCTGTATATCAATGACGATATTCATGGTGCTTCTCGATCGTAGTAACACGGCGACTTTTGAATACAGACTAATGATAAATATTGCACGTTCTATGGATATATGATACTCCCCCCTCTATAAGCCTTGCAATCTAGCCGCTAAAATCCACAGTTACTTGTCTAGAGGAGTCAATCTCCAACACATTATCATATTCAGCATACACAAGGCAGTTAACCGTTGATATTAGGGCAGACGCGAAACGTACTTCTATTCTCACACTACCATACCTCACAAGATTCCAATGAGCGGTACTATTGGCCGAGAGATCGGGTGTAAGATCAAATGCAAAGAGACAATAGCCATGAGGGTAGCTTGTACGTGTGATACAATTACCCTCATTGAGAAAGTGTATGCATGTACCCGAGAATAGTGTGTGGTATGCATCAACATGCATATCAGCATCTATAAAGTCTGGCTGTAGGGGCTTTGACGGTATTTGCAATCCATCGGCGTACAAAGAAAAATAATTTATATTGTAATTCTGAAAATTGAAAGGGTTCATTTTACGGTCACCATTAAAAGCCTTATTATCGACAAAACCGACGATTATACGTTTAGGCAGCTGGCCAAGTATGATATTATCAAGCGTCTCACCGAGTATCCCCGCATGTAGCGATAGCGCTTTAAACTCGACCCGCGTCAAAGGGTATTTCGCTGTACATTTAGACAAAGCTCTTGCATGGGCCAAAAGCATACCCGGTGCTATCTTAACACGTCGTATAAGTAGTGATGCCTCCGTAATACGGATGGTACAATCTTTCGAAGAACTCATGAGACAAAAAGCGTTATTAGACCGTACGAGGCGTAAACGCATCTCAACGCCGTTTAGCAAAAACCTCTCTTGATTGAAGATATCGCAGTGTAAATAACCAAGGAGATCAATCGTTCGATTTTTACCTAATACGGTTCGTCTGATTGCAAGCCCGCTATTATTATCTTCTGTATCATCCATTTTACCTGCCGTATCATTATACCATAGAGCACTCGTGAGATGCGAGGCCTTAGCACCAGGTCCGTAATTCAAGAGGTTTTCAATGTATGCCCTATACGCATAAACATTGTTAGGAGGTGATACCAGTTTCTGATTAAAAAATACATCGATCTAATTGAACATTGAGTGTAATAGGTTATTGACAGGGCCTACTTTAGGAGACGGTGCATCTGCTTTGTCAGGGGGTTTCTATCTTAACACGCATGCTGAGCATGGTGTGTGCAAGATCAATGTACTCATCACCCTGGCCCGGTATGACAAACTCTATCGGTGAGTCATCCGTCAATGATGAGATCGGCTTGTAACACACTGTATGCGTTCCCTCGATTGTTGTCTGGGTCGGTGGTAGTGTAAATAGCTCAAGCTCCGACTTAAGGCACTCACACAAGTGTGCGTGTAAGAAAGCCATTTTTCCAAGATTGTGTTAGGCGATAATATCCGCCACTGTTCGTGATTTCTTATAACGATTCGTAGTTATCTGTTTTGTTGCTCTTCTTTTCACAGTTTTCTTTTTCTTCTTCTGTCTCTTTTTCACAGAGCGCGAACGTTTTCGCGACTTCACGGTCTTCTTCCGGTTTTTCACACCGGTACGTCGTGATATGTTCCCGGCAAGAGAATGGATCAGTTTATTAATTTTACCGGCTTAATACCCCGAACCCTTCATGAGCGTACTAATTTTTTCTTCAGCCTTACGCTTCAGATTCTCCCCTGATTCGTGCAGACGTGTTTTGAATGCTTCTCGCGGGTGAATACCAGAATCCATGATATCCGTAGCCATGTTCATACCTGAGCGAAGCGCCTCTTTACCAACCGCCCGAGCACCTTGTTTCAAGAGAAGTATTATTCGTCGGAAGAGACCTCCGAGGAAACTCCCAATACCGTGACCCCTTTGATTCGGGGACCCAATATACACATGACTGATACCACCATAACCGGTTCGCCCCCCACCCCCACCCGTTTGCATATCAAAGTATTCGTCATAATAAGTCATTTTAGACTGGTTTAGGCTAATCTGTATGTTTGAACTGTAACGTCACTGTCAACGTTCCGTACTCGAATGGTATCGGTTTACCAAACTCATCCCTTATATCAATCATTATTGTTTGAAAACTAGTACGTAATAGAGGAATATAGCGTGGTAGTGAGAAACTTCTTATCTTCACCGACCCGTAATTACGATTATCAGCGGCAACAATTGGTACGACTCGCAGCAGCGGTGTATGCACGTCTCCTGTGATATAGGGCTCGCAGATATCCGTATAAACGTACATCATATTTGGGGTCCCATGGGCCAGGTTGGCAGGCCTCTGAGCAGTGTACTCGCTCTGGACCACCACATCCTTAGACTCGGTGAATCGCAAATCTTGTTCAACACATCGGAGAAGGAGAATGAGTGTTCTACATTCTTACACGATTCACAGATACGCGTGACCGCCACATATCCGTTGCGACAATGCTTAAATTTCAGATGACCCGCAACACACGATGCCTCGTTAATAGCCTCGAGTAATGTGTCTATGCTGAGGTACACACCAGGCGGTACGCAGACGCATTCTACCTTAAAGTCGGCGCTTGCCATGCTACCGGGTGTCACTGTGTTCGTTATGACATTCATAAAGTTCCGTTCACCATCGGGTGGTACATGCAAAATTGTCGTCGGTATGTGTATTTCAGCTAGAGAAACAGCCCAGCTACCGTGAAGAGAGATACATTGGGGTAAATGCGTGGTATACCTTGTTGTCACATTATCGGGATAATAATTCATACTACTATTACTAGGTAAAACCATGTAAAACTCCTCCTTCATTTTGCTGACGACTGTTTAGACTCCTTCGTTTGTACTCTCGATAACTCAGGGTAATAAAATATACCATCGATATCCTCGCCGTGGAGATCACGCAGTATGTATATCACAGGACAAATACTGTGCGATACACGGACAATCTTAAATAACTCGCTGCTCCAGCCACGCTCGTAACCTTTTACGAAGGCAGCCTTCGCGCTACTGATGCGCACGATGTCACCCACGCTGTATTTGGGCGAACAATTCTCGGTTCTTTTGTACCACTGTATCACATTATTACGGGCCCTAGCTGCTGTAGCGTGTGTCACCGTGACAGGAGCCATTTTTATACCGCTATGCGTGGAGTGATTGTATGCGGAAACGATGTTCTGCAGAACGTCTAGGTAACGTTTTTTTCTAGAATACGTAAAATATCTCCACATTCTTTCTTTCAGTGTTCTATTGAATCTCTCGACAATAGCCGCTTTTATATCAGGGTTTCGCGCAACACGGAACTGTATGTTCTTTTTCTTTAAGAGAGCCTGGAATACAGCACCGGTAAATTCGTTACCCCTGTCCGTCTGTAGGTAAAGCGGTGATCGCCCGTTACTATTTTTCTTAGATAAAATGAGATCAAACGCGCTGGCTACAGAAGCAGCAGACTTGTCACGTAAAGGCTGAACCCATGCAAATTTACTAAGAACGTCTATAACGACCAAGAGATAAACATAACCATCATTATAATCTTTAATCGAGCGGAGATCCACGAGATCAGCCTCCCAGAAGTCATCAATATTTCGGATGTTATAAAAACGACGCGGATAATGTCGTCGTACCAATCTGTGTTTTGTATAAGTATCCTGTGCTTCAAGCCACTGTACTGCCTTCACACGGGCAATTTTTTTCTGACGTGCCAAACGTAACAATTTGGTAGCACCTGAAAACGATGCTTCATGGGAGGGATTAAAGTACGCGTTTTCTAAGACTTTCATGATTATAATTTTAGGTTAGTCCAAATTACACGTTTTTTCTTATTATGATAGCCGCCGCCTCTCTGCTTATCTCCCTGTGTCCGCCGTGTTGGTGATCTGTTCTCTACACCGCTGAAAAACGCTGACTGGTCCGTATCGGGTGATCCCTCGCTGCTTGTACTACCATCATCAGCCTGCGATTGACGCTGTGGCGTGTTAACTCTAGACTCCGCCCACAACTCCTCATTACCAATAAATTCCCGAGGTGTATTGACCGCTCGTAGAACTCTGGCAAAGGCATTGCGTCCAGCAGGGTTAGGTATTTTCCTAGCCCTCATAGCATCGTTCACGAGATCAACAATATTTGAATCTTTTATTGGTTTACCGCTGACCGACACGACACCGTCAGAATCCCAAGAAAAATTAGATTGTGGAGCGCCTCGCAGGCGACGAAGAAGAAGTCTCGCTTTAACATGAAATTTAGCTGGTATACTCTCAAGTATGGCGGTATCGCTCATACCGTAACAGGTTTTGCCTTTTTCTTCTTTTTCTCTTTCATAATCAGCCTCTACATAGTGTTTATTATGCATAAGCTCGCGGTACTGTAGAGCTCTCTCATCATCAACGAAGTAGAGATAACGTTGTAATACAGTCAAATACGCCGTCGATTTTTCCCTCTCATCCTTGTATGGGCTGGAATGCAAAATTTCATTCATCTCCGTGTCTAATCGAGCTAGCGTAGCGTCAATACCTCGCACTGGGTGTGTTTGAGGCGCACCCGTATTAAAAAATGGCGGTGTATGACTTTGTGTGCTCAACCGTGTTAGATGCTCCTCCGGCACGAGTACCATTTTTCTTGCGTGCTCCATCATCCACGGCCGCCAATCAAGCTCGATAGAACAGTACCTAGTATTGGTGCTAATAGGAGCGGTAGAAACCCACCGTTTTGAACAACAAACCGTTTCTTACTCTTCCAGCAGCCTTTTTTTGAGGCTAAACGACGGAGAACCGGTGCGTATCGACGTAATTTTTTTCTCTGGTCGATCTTCAGTGGTATATTCCCACAGCGAAAATTCAGTGCACACTCACAAATACACCGGATAATACTTGGATCTGCTTTGCGTAAAACAGCCTCGCGCTGCTCCTTATTCAAGTGTTGAAGAGCACGCAGTATCGCAACATGCTTTTTGCAGAGCGGTGAACCACCCCGCGCCATTACCTCTGATGAACTGCCGGCTATCCTGGTGTATCACTCCTTTTTAAACCCCTTTGCGCTACATGTCTTTGGGGTTGTGCTACCCCTAAGAATGTAAATCACACATTGACAAACGGCGTGACTAGCACTTGTTTGCTTTTTGTGCGTGTCAGATGCACGATGCGTTGTATTGGATTGCCGAAGGGCGCTCAATATAGATATACATTTTTCGTGACGCGGCGATGCTTTAGTCGCCATTACACGCGTTGAACTGGTAATTCACATGTGCTGTTATTGCTTTTTAACTTTTTCCGTGGTATGTACACAAAATGATGGGTATCGTCGGGGAAAATACAAGTACGGTATCTACAGTTATCAGGTGTTGATTGTTTCAAATCGAGTAATAAATAACCATGCGGTTTGGACGTTGCATCGTGATAGGCCTCTTGTAGAAATCGTGGGTTTTCCGGATATACCTGACGCGCGAGATGCTGAAATTGAGCTCGATCACGAGGATTTTTGAAAATTACAATATAATTGGCGTTCAATGAAATATCGCGCTGACCGTGTCCTTGATGGAACAAGTTTTGAGTAATAAAAATAACACTCAGGTTTTTATGATGACTACCTTTGGTGAAAAGATCTACAACGCTATTTTTTGACGCGTCGCGCATCAAATCGTCGATTATTATGAGCTTTGCACGCGGATCGTTCGCATAATCGGCACTCTGCGGCAGACCTTCATGAAATTCTATCGATTTACCATACTCTGTGTATGCTGGTTGCCATTCGGAATAATAGAAAATAATTCTCTCGAACGGCTCACTATTCATCTGCGAAATGAATTTCAAAAACTTTTTTACAAAATAAGTTTTACCACAGCCCGTGGGGCCACAGATCATGGAGGTCCAGGGATGCTTCCACCGTGTATCCATTTCTACGAATGAGTGTATTTTCTATACAACACTGTATATAAAGCACACGTCATGTGTATACGGATTTTTATTTTTATTTGCAATGTTATAATAATAACAATATTTTACAATAACAACAATATTTTATGATATTAAACTCTGTAGCCATAAGGGAGCGAACCGTATTCACCATTACGCCTCCGCTTGACGCTCAACGGCATACATGATTTCGTTTCGGGCCGTGTAACAACCTGGTGAAACGGCGTGCGTCGTATTGAAGCAAATCTTAACACAATTGGATCCTCTCTCTCGCCTATTATGAATGAACGTATCGATCTGTAATTTATCAGAGAGGTGTTTGCATAATTAAGAGTTATTCCTTTAACTTTACAAACCTCGCTTTCTACACCACCAGGTGTATGAACTATGAAAGAATAAAATTTTGGACCGCCCGAAACGAAAGATTTAATATAGCTACCGGTATCGTACGAGCTTAGATCATCTGTTAGATCACCGAGAAGCTGACCCGTAGGCGGCTCGTACTCTTTAGGATCGTTTTTCGTTGTGTAAATAACGGAATCGGTGTCACAATACAATGCGCGTTCACCCAACAGTTCGAGATAAGAGTAAAGCTTCAGCCGAGCCTGAGCTGTTGTATATGCAGCAATTACAGCGTTTGCTATATTAGACGGTACTACAGCGTCTTCGGTTTTTGTGTAATTAACATACAATACGCTATTATTAACAGGTAGTATGCCCGTGATATCGTGCTCAGAGCTGTTCAGTAGCTCCATAAGTTTTTTACGGGTCGACACTATTTCGGTTTTAGGTAAATTTTCACGCTGCCCAAATTTACCCCAAAACGAATTAAGACACAGTTTAGCTACCGAGCGCAGACCGGGGTTTTTTGCTATAGCTGTGCGACATAGATCAATTCCTTCGGAGGCCTTGAAAGAAGCTATATAACTGTCTTGAGCTGTCTCGTCTTCTACACAGTTCTCGGGCCAGCCGCTGGCCTCTTGTTTGATTTTAAGAAACGTGTTGATATATTCAACAAAAAGGCCCACGTCCTGTATATCACGGTTATACTGCGTTATCTCATACTGCCAGATTTCACTCACGTTTAATACTTTATAGCCACACATGACGGCTTTCCGAACTTCATCTACTACCCAGGTACCTGTGAACGACCTCTCAGCAGGGTCTTCATGGGGGCACACGTCTTGACTTATTGTTTCGCAACAGCTACGACACAGTCCGAATAATAAACGGTGATGCATACGCAACGGTAACACGGGATGGTAAAGATTTCGCGGGGGTAGCACCGTACATTTAACAAGACCCTCGATGAGGGAAAGATCCGTGTTTTCGGGTCCTGTTAATTCCATACACTCGTCACCGACGTACACTGTAGGGTGCCCTATAGGGTATTTGCCGTATTTGCAGACATACGGATACAACGAGCAGACGTCAACATACCGTATCTGCTCCCCGTCTTTTACGTCGTACAGAGTGACCATATTTTCTGTGCGACCGCCGAAAAATGCATCACGCGGGTCGAGAGGATCTAATTTGACTAGAGCATGATCACGCACAAAATTACTCATTTCTACATCTGTTTTTACCAAACGGTCATACGCGCACTCCCAAATTTCTGTTAAGGTATATCCACTTGAGCGGATTCTGTGCGCTGTGGTGCTTGTTCGCTCGAGACGCTCATCCATTGTCGTACCGTCGGTCTGTTTACGATCCCTATTTACGGCGAAACAAGTGGTGCACCCGTGCCAATAACAATCGTGAAACTGTAATACATGAGTCGCGTCGTCGGTTTCGTAGTAACCGTCTACCATTAAATTTTGGGGTAATTTAAATTCGCGCGAGCGCCCTGCATGAATAATATGATGGCCTAAAGAGTGCTCCATCCACACAAGCCACGAAACGGCTTTTTTTGATTGATTATGAGTCCATCTATAACCGCCTGTCGGTATAATTTCAATAGTATTACTTTTCAAGAAGTTTTTTCGAAAAATTTGAAAACACGCTGACGCTATTGTTGTAGTTTCGCTAAATGGGCAGACGCGTCCACTGTTCATGAACATCTTTCGAAAAACGACACAAGCCTGTCTTAATATAGTGACATCGTTCTTGCAATAGCTTGTAATTTCTTTTGAAAAATCGAACACGTAATCAGCACTCTTTAGATCATTATACCATGCAGAAAAACGCTCGCGTTCCGCCACACGCATCGTGTCAGGAGAATAGTGATCTATAGATGGTAGTGGGCCGATATAATTTTGATTTTCAGGTCTGTTAAATAAATGGGGAAAAGACCCTTTGGCAAGAGCGTTCCTCAGACCGAAGGCTTTTGGTAATGCGCTGAGAGGCATGTGGAAGTAATGTAGGCTATCGAGAAATACAACTTTTTCAATACGCGTCGTGATAATTTTAGTACCATTCATTATTAAAGTGGGTAGCTGCGTTTTTTCTCTTCAATTAAATAACGTAGAATGAACTGCGCGTCGAAACCGCCCGCGTTATGGGCTATTAAAAATGTATGAGAGAAACCTGGAATACTTTTCATACCTAGCTCTACAAGCTGACACACGGGGTTCGTTCTAAATATAAATTCGTGAACGCCACAATACTCGCACGGCTCGTCGATGGTCTCGTTATCGCAGCACCGCGTGCAGACGCGCTGGGCCACACAGAGATTCGGCTCGTGAATACGTAAGGAGGGATCGCCTTTTACAGATGTACACTGTTGTGTCTCAAAATCATAAAAAATAAATATATTCTCTTTGGAGGTGTGAACAGAGCGGATAGGTCTCATGAAACATAGATAGTTATAGGGTTGACAAGCTTTGCAGGTTTTACAAAAACCCGTGCCGCATGTATGGTTTTTCCCGTCCAGAGGTCTGATAGAGCAGAAACAAGTACGGCAACGTTTAAGAGATTCGCAAACAGTATTTACCCGGCGTCTACGACGGATTGTCACAACTCTATGATTTTGCAGGCACCTCTCCCCAAAGAAATCACGATAACAGCTCTCGCACCTGATTGTACCGATCGAAATCGACTCGCATGCCGGTGTTTGAAGACAGCGGGGACATTTCTTTTTTAAGCACCTATGGTTACACCGAAAACGGGCATTACAAGTTACACAGAAGTTTAAGCCACCCACTGCACCTCGCAGATTTAAAATAGGTTGAAAGTGGTGTGATCATTCGTAATACAAAATATATAATGTGTGTTGGATTGAGCCAGCGATAGCCGTAACCACCTGTGTACCGTCAAATAAAGGTGCCTCGCGTCGGCCCAATGTCAAAAATTCAAAAACTATGATCGCAATCCCTGTTTGAGCCAAATAATTTTAATACAAAGCAATTTCACGCGTTGTACAACCATTGCGCGGTATAGTAATACAGGCTTTTCTCGTAAGCTCAAGCGCTGCTTCTTTTTGGACCGACCCATTAATGCGTCTAATAAGCTGCCATCTGTTGTGTAAGGCCCCCGTACGTATTTCACCCCTCTCGGCGTATGCCAGCGCTGCTACTAGCGAGCGTGGTAAGCACAAATTATCAGTGTTTCGAATCGTTAAAATAGATTTCCTAGCGACACCCTCGTGTGTTAAACCTTTTCGCCCGCGTCCCTCTACACCTTTAACAATATACGTTTTCATATTAAAGGAATCATCAATGTTCATAGACGTTGTACTTTGAGCAACGCTTGTTATTAATTGCCAAACATCCTCGAATGTATAGTCGCGAACGGGTCGAAATGAAAGCCAAACAGGACCGTGTGCTAAGCTATTCGCTGTGAACGAGATTCCTGCATAGTCACCACCCTCACAACATCTCGTGAGATGCGTTAAAAGGTCGCGGAATGCTCCCTCGAGCTATGCTGTCACACCCACTCCTGGGGGCGGCTGACGGATACGCATCGTCGTCTCACGACCGCGTAGTTGAAAGCGCCTAAAGTAACGATCTGTGTCGTGTATGATAATGATTCTATCACCAGGCGGTTGGACATCCCCAAACACCTGGGCCCCCGGTGTCTTACGCTTTCGTCCCGCACCGGTTTGTATATCTGTAATAAAAGAACTGTGTAAGAGGTTTGAAGTTTAGACGGTCTAGAAGTATATATATTACGACTTTAATGTACCTTGTTCTTCTTCTTCTTCTTGCTCGTGTCTGTAGTTTTGATTGCCGTTATCAGGAGTAACGGCGTATGGATCGTCCTCGTCGATACTATCGGTGTTATTTTCTTTAATAACGTCGCGATGTTCGATTCTTAGACACATGCCTTAGAAGGTCCTGCAATCGGTTCTCTTTCTTCTTCAGCAGGGTGTGGTGTCTCATCCCCACTACCGGTGTCGGACTTTTGAATTATTTTACTGCTTTTTGGTCTTTGACATAGGCCCGGCGGACCGGCGAGCTGTTCTATTTCTCGAGCAGCGTATGTAAATTATAAACAATAATCATTATAAATTTTAGAAAAATAAGCTTTTAAATTGGAAGTTTAAATAAATAGAAATTTTCAATACCTACTATCGGCGGTAGTTCCCTCTTGATATTCTACAATACGTGTAGCTTCTATGAGAGAGGCTTCTTCATCGCTCGATGCGTCCAAAAATTGTTGATAACCTATTGCACCATTTTTATTATAAAAATATAGTTCTTTTTAAAACCATATAAAAGAATACTTACTCCTAATTTCATCTACAATAGCGCGGACGCTCTGAGATCCTTGAAGACCGCGCCTCTGTAGCTCTTCATACACACATGTTAACACAACCCGGCCCTGCACTATACCCCTGTTATAAGCTATCACTATATTGCGCAGGGGCGCCCACCATATAAGATATTTCAAGCGGTTAACGAGTCTATCGCCCGATAAATGTCTTAGCTCATAGCACCACTGAGCGTCACAGCGACGACGTATCGGGACACTGTGTAATTTTACAAAACGTAAAAAAACGCGGATACATTTGCGAAGAGCACGATCTGCCATCATTACACAATAAAATATAACGCTCTATTACACCGCTCGGTTGAGCCTGTAACTTCTATATCAAAAGAGAAGTATAAAAGACAGTCTTATACCCATATTTGATGTGTATGCAATTTTGACCAAAGTAGCGAGTCTTGTGTAAATCGTGCAGGGGTATCGGTTTCACGAGCCGTTAGATCACTCGCAAAGACGGCTAGTCTAACCAGGGCATCTTTATACATATATCGGTTTATGGATTTATTCATTATTTAAATAAATCTGTACAGCTGCTTATTTTTAATACTTCCGGGTGTCCAGAAATACGTATAGAGCATCCTGTCTTAATTTTCAAAAAGAGATGTTTTTGCAAAACCGATGTCTTTTGAGCGGGTAATTAAAAACCTCACAATTCACCACAAAGAATTTTTCGATATGTACCGAAAAGAATCAAAAGTGTGAAAATAAAAAATTCTGGTAGTTACCCTGTTTGATGTGCGGCGGCCCATATATATATACATATATATATATATATATATATATATATATATATATATATATATATATATATATATATATATATATATATTGTGATGTTGCACAACCTCACCCCGCCGGTGGGCTCCAAGGCAACCGTTCCACGCACGCAATCTGCGAGAAAATGTAAGTAAAAGTCATCCTAGGACCACCCCCATCCCTCCCCCTCCCCGAATAGACCTCGTAGCATACCCCGGTACAAGCACTTGCGTCGGAATCATCGACTTCGTCATCGTAATCATCATCTTCGTCAGCGTCATTGTCATCATCATCTTCGTCAGCGTCATTGTCATCGTCATCTTCATCAGCGTCATTGTCATCGTCACCGTCAGCACCAAGGATATCCTGAGGACACCCCGATGGTTCAAAATTATCACCAGAGGAACTCCCAGGACGTCCAGCAAAAGAAGAAATTCACCGACACACACGCACTCTCACCATTCCAAACGAAGAACCCGCCAAAAATTCTCACATGTACCGTCCCGTAACCCGGTTACCGGTCATCCATCGACACAGTAATTCGAGTTACGAGGAGATGGCAGCAGCGCGCGGCGAGCGTACGCAATTATCATTACCCGTAATCCCGATGTCCGTGAGAGCGACCCTATATTATCGATCATCCTAACTACACCCATTTTCCGATAGATCTCCCTAGTACCGTCCCGAAATTATCGATCTCCCCCCCCCCCCCCCCCCACTGCTCGTATCACCGGACCCGTGCCGCTGCTGCCTAACGAGAGACTCGACACTTGGAGTACGACCACCGAAGTAGAGCGAGCGATTACAGAACAGAAGAAAATACGTTGAAAAGAGATTAGATTACGAGTAAGGAAGTGCGAGAGTAGCGGAGTTTATCGAGAGTGAGAGAGAGAGTGTAGAGTGCGAGGAGAGTGTAAAGAGTGAGAAAGAGTAGATTGAGTAGAAAGAAAAATTGGAGCGTGAGAGAGAGGTGAGAGTGAAGAGGACATAACGAAGGAATACAGTGAGGAGAAGTACTAGGAGAGAGTGCGAAGATACGGCGCCGCCGAGATAGAGGGAGAGAAACGAGAGCGAAACACCGGCAGAAGAAAAACATCGACGAGTAAGTGTTTGCACCGCTTCCGATCCAACATTATCTTCCGGCACGCATTGCGTATTTTCCTTTCTTTCGTTTCTTTTTTTTAGTACCCAAATTACTTAGAGATCTCCCCTTTGTATTTCTTTTCTTTTGTTCCCACTGCGTTTAGAGAAAATCGAAACCAATAGCGTATTAGTGACAATAAAAATTTCGAGAAATAATCGCGTGGAACGGTTGTGCGCGCATAGTGTAAGGCGAAGCCGGTACGTCCCCTTTCCCCTGTTTCCCCTTTCCCTAGGTCGTCCGCTCCGACCGTTACGCGCGACATTGCCAGTCGCGCGCTTGTTATCGTTGTGGGTCTCGTGTCGCTGTCCTTCAGTCGGCGTGCGACGAGTATCGAGCATTTCCCAATCATTAGAGCGTCCCGAATATTCTCCTTATCGTCCTATATGTCGTTTCAAAATTAGCCTACCCAATATTGAATTCAAATTTAGCCGACCGGTATTTAATTCGAAATTTTATAAAAGACTGATCATTAATAAGAGGCCAAATAGAGTCGGAGAATCCATACCCTGAGTTTCCCTTTTTTTTTTGTTTCCCATAAGATCGTCCCCGTACCGCCATAGTATTAAGCGAGCGACAATTATTGTTTTTGTAATATTTTTTGTTTGTTTGTTAATTTACGAAAAATTAACTGGCGCCCAGAAAATTATTTTGTACAGAAATTATATTATTCCCGGAGATCGTCCGCCGACCGCAGTTATAGAAATTATTTTTTTTTGTTGTTCTTGTGTTTTTTTTTATAATAAATCTTGTGCCATTTTTTTTTGTGTATTGCGTTGGTTGGTATTTCTTTTTCCCGTTTCAGGACCCCCTTCTCCCCCCGTATCTTTTCAAGTCTACACCCCCGTCGGCGTGACAATATATATATATATATATATATATATATATATATATATATACATATATATGTTTGTATGTTGGCCACTTTCATGACACATTTTTTTTTGCACTAAAATGTCTATTTACCCCTAAATAAAGTTCGGTTAAAACGATTTTGAAAAATTCTAAATATTTTCCTATATATGAGGCATTTCGCATGAAGTCATCCAGCCTAAAACATAAAAGTTTTTTAATCGTCTTGAAATTTTTATGGTCGATAGTCCTATTGATAGTGAAGCTTCAGAAAAAATTTTAAGGCTCTAGCTGAAATAGTTGCCTAGCAATAGGGGCTCAAATTTGTACCATATTGGCCGTCGTGGCAACATTCCCAGGTTTGTATCTTCCCGAAAAATCTAGCGATTTTAAAAAGTCAGGAGTGATTTTTAAAGCATTTTCTACGTACTTTAAGAATATATTTTTTATTTTTAATAAAATTAATAAGTTCATAACAATTTTTTAAGGTTAATGTTAAAAATGACTTTTTCTCAAAGATCGACATCTTCGATTTTTATAAAAAAAATTTATAAAATAGTAGGGTTCTTTCTGAACAAAAAAGTATATAATGTCCAAGATGGGCCGGACCTTAGTTTCGGGGATACAGTAGGATTTACCAGCGAGCGGGCGCTTCGCGTAGTGTCGCGCGGCGACCCTCCAGGCTACGTTCGGGCTTGAGTTCGAATGTAGCCGAGAAATATTCCAATTAAAAAAATTCAGGACTAATTTTTAAAGCATTTTCTGCGTACTTTAAGAATATATTTTTTATTTTTAATAAGGTTAATAAGTTCATAACAATTTTTTAAGGTTAATGTTAAAAATGACTTTTTCTCAAAGATCGACATCTTCGATTTTTATAAAAAAAATTTATAAAATAGTAGGGTTCTTTCTGAACAAAAAAGTATATAATGTTCAAAATGGGCCGGACCTTAGTTTCGGAGATACAGTAGGATTTACCAGCGAGCGGGCGCTTCGCGTAGTGTCGCGCGGCGACCCTCCAGGCTACGTTCGGGCTTGAGCTCTACGTGAGCACTACGTGAAACGCCCGCTCGTTGGTAAATCCTAATGTATCTCCAAAACTAAGGTCCGGCCCATCTTGGACATTATATACTTTTTTGTTCAGAAAGAACCCTACTATTTTATAAATTTTTTTTATAAAAATCGAAGATGTCGATCTTTGAGAAAAAGTCATTTTTAACATTAACCTTAAAAAATTGTTATGAACTTATTAATTTTATTAAAAATAAAAGATATATTCTTAAAGTACGCAGAAAATGCTTTAAAAATCAGTCCTGAATTTTTTTAATTGGAATATTTCTCGGCTACATTCGAACTCAAGCTCGAACGTAGCCTGGAGGGTCGCCGCGCGACACTACGTGAAGCGCCCGCTCGCTGGTAAATCCTACTGCATCTCCGAAACTAAGGTCCGGCCCATCTTGGATATTATATACTTTTTTGTTCAGAAAGAACCCTACTATATTATAAATTTTTTTTATAAGAATCGAAGATGTCGATCTATGAGAAAAAGTCATTTTTAACATTAACCTTAAAAAATTGTTATGAACTTATTAACTTTATTAAAAATAAAAAATATATTCTTAAAGTACGCAGAAAATGCTTTAAAAATCAGTCCTGAATTTTTTAAATTGGAATATTTCTCGGCTACATTCGAACTCAAGCCCGAACGTAGCCTGGAGGGTCGCCGCGCGACACTAAACGAAGCGCCCGCTCGCTGGTAAATCCTACTGTATCTCCGAAACTAAGGTCCGGCCCATCTTGGACATTATATACTTTTTTGTTCAGAAAGAACCCTACTATTTTATAAATTTTTTTTATAAAAATCGAAGATGTCGATCTTTGAGAAAAAGTCATTTTTAACATTAACCTTAAAAAATTGTTATGAACTTATTAATTTTATTAAAAATAAAAAATATATTCTTAAAGTACGTAGAAAATGCTTTAAAAATCACTCCTGACTTTTTAAAATCGCTAGATTTTTCGGGAAGATAGAAACCTGGGAATGTTGCCACGACGGCCAATATGGTACAAATTTGAGCCCCTATTGCTAGGCAACTATTTCAGCTAGAGCCTTAAAATTTTTTCTGAAGCTTCACTATCAATAGGACTATCGACCATAAAAATTTCAAGACGATTAAAAAACTTTTATGTTTTAGGCTGGATGACTTCATGCGAAATGCCTCATATATAGAATATAATATAAAATGGATACTTTGATAACACTCGTAGTATATCATATGGTCGCAATGATGACACTATATATGATTAAAATGGTCATCATTGTGACCACATAATATATGGTAATGGCCTATACATTTCGAGTACTCCATCAGGTCACTATGATGATTATACATAATTTATATAGGGTCACGATAGTGACCAAATAATATAAATGTTATGTCGATACGCCAGAGCACGGCTAAACGGTCACGGCACCAAGTATCAGCCGGTCGCGATACTGCTTATGTATAGTGATGGCCCCAGCCGCACTCCGAGCGCGCAGCCACTAGCGTTCGCCTCTACGTCGAATATATTTTTTTGCTTTTCTAACGACTGTATATATGCGTCCGTATTCTTATATACCATTGACGTGAAGTTACTCGCGGTAAAAAGCCGTGATGCCAACTTAGGACCTATGTGCATTGTTTTGGTTCAAGGTTGGTGCCCCGGCTGTGTAGCACAACATTATAGCGGAATTCCCCGAATTATATTGGTGGCGTTGTGGCGTCGCGTGCGTCTCACTGTTACACATTTTCAGTGCAATGTTCAAACAATGTATTAATGGCTGGCAGTAAATTCGTAGCGAGAAACAAGCATTAAAATTTCCGGTCACAGTAAGTATCATCAAAGCTAATTGAAAATTACTTGTTTCTTATCTCGATCGTATGCTTTTAAAACCTTAGAGATTATTCGGTAAAATCTCAGATTAAATGGTGATATCGGCGACTAATGTCACCGAAGTGACCATCGAATATCATTTATACAAAGTGGTATTTTTGATGACGTGTACACAATACGTAGTTAACCTCACTTGTCGGTTCTTTGCTACTTCACCGAGATTTTATTAATTACTTTTGGATTTTTTTCGATTGATTTCAATAAAAGAACAAACGAAGATGAGGGAGAGAAAAAAAGATAAGGAAGCAGCAAAGTCATCGAAAACAAAAAAGACAGGTAAGTATGTTGAATACTATCTTCTTTCCTCTGCGGATTTGATGTTTACATCGTTGAGACGCAACGAAATTCTTTTCCATATATTCTTATTTTCTCATTCTCAGTATTTTGCAAAATATTTTACTCATATTCAAATCCTACACTACCGAATAAAAACTCTAAAAACGTTCAGGTGTTTTAGATACGATCTTTATGGAAAAAATAGAGAAATAGAAAATTAATCACTCTCTCTGTATTTCAACGTTGTAAAACTTCAATTTCATCTTTCCTTTTCGTCGCCACTTTTTAGTTTATATATCGAAATATAATTCCTTATACAATATAATGTTATAAATTTCTTTACAGATAACTTAGACTCCTCCAGTCGTAGAGTAACTCGCGCTCGTTACAATTCTGGGATGCGAACAACACGATCGCAAAGAGCAATCAATAATGATTCCTTGAAAAGTTTGAAACTCGGAAAAGCAAAAAAAAAATACTTCCATGCCAAAAATTCACAAACCAAGTAAGTAAACAATGACCAACTCATATAAATTTTGGTTTCCATTTTCACTATTCTGATTCAGAGGAAAATAAGGCATCATCTTTTCTCGTTTCGTAGAAAATAAAGGTATAATAAGGGCATGTGACAACAGTGCGCAGGAAAGAAGTGGCTCTGCTTCAATAGATAATGAGCTTCAGCCCAATTCGTCATTAGTGATGACCACCGTCGAGGCAAAGTCTAGAGGTGATCGCGAAAATCATTCCACACCGCATAGTGGCCATCATGCGAAAAATGAAAATGTTTCCGAACTAGATTTCTCTGATATCAATCAGCTACTCGAACTACCATCGGATATGACTAAGAATATTCTATTGGAGGAAAAATTATTATCATCTCTCAATACACCAAGTCTCGAAAATAAAATTGCGATCTCCTCATTGAACGATGCCTCAGAAGTAGAAGAAAAAGAAGATAATGAGCGGCGCTCGTTACAAGAAATTCTTGAGGCCAGTTTCAGCGATTCAGAGTTTCCATTCAAAAGCGTTAGACCAGCGGACATACAAAATATTGAAGATGTTATGAATACTCTCGATGATCCGGAACTAACTATGATTGATGGTGTCGATAGAGCGATGAACGTAAATTGGAATGACGTATCTGCATCTGAAAATTATGAAAGCGTTAATCCGTTTGCAATTCATCGAGCAAACTCTTCATCTTCTGGCGAATTGGATGCGGCTAAATCTATGAACGAACTTGAAGATAGCAAAATGCAAAAATGCTCACAACTCGAAGAGAACGACGAGGAAAATTACAATGACAGAGATAATTCAACTGTCGAGGATACCAATGATGAAACTTTTAATATCTCCAATCACCAACAGGATGATACAGCTACTACCGAAAATTGCTCATAACCATCGGTCACCACGGATGCATCAGTGAACCTATCTTCTGATCTGGGGACAGTCAAGACTGGTGCAATTGACGATCAGAAGCTGTTTGCAATGCCAGGTGTTTTAAAGAGTAAAATGAACTTTTGCATGTATTGCAAAAAAATGCAGGCTGTCATTAGCCGTCATTTAGAGCGAGTCCTTCGGGATGAGCCTGAAGTGAAAAAATTTGCTGTTTTAAAAAAGGGTATGAAAAATGCATTTTAGTTTTGGTATTCCGTACTATTATTGTCTTACATCTTTCAATTTTTAGGATCCTATGAAAGGAAGCAAATAATAGAAACATTGAGAAATCAAGGCAACAATATGTACAACACGGATAAGAGATATAACAAAACTCAGGAATTGCTGGTGTCTCGAAGACCACGGAAACGTAGAACGGCCACAGAGTAGAGAACTTGTTACAACTGCAAGGGTTGCTTCTCCAGAAAAGCTATCAGACGTCATTTCCAAAGATGTGTTGGTTCATCGAGCAAATATAAGCGCTGTAATACCATTCTTTTCCGGCGCATTGAAGGTCGTCTCCACGAGGAAGCTTGTGACCGTTTAGTCAAGATCTTCACAGTATTGAGAGAAGATGAAATCACCAGATTAGTTAGGTACGACGAGTTGCTAGTTAAGTTTGGAAATGCCATGTGCGAAAAATACAAGAAGCCACAACAGGAGGCGATGATCAGAAACCGATTAAGAACACTTGGCAGGTTATTGAAAGCTATGAAAGAAGTAAGCACAGCTATCACAGACTTCATGTCACTCTACCATCCGGCCCACTACAATACGATGATTACTGCAGTGAAGAACGTGACACATTTCAACGACGAAACGGGCGAGGTTGAGAACTCTTCTCTCGCCATTAGCATCGGCATTTACGTTACTGCAGTTGGCGAAGTATTGAAGCTCCTCACTATCGAAAAAGACAACGATGCTCATCAAAAACTTGTCGAGAAATTTCTGTTCTTGCACAAATCTCAATACACTACGCGCGTCAACCGTGTCGCTCTTGAAGCGCAATCTAAGAAGCATCGGGAACTGAAGAAGCCTTTGCCAACAACCGACGACGTTAGAAAATTGAGCGAATACGTTAACGCGAATAGAAGGGCTGCTTACGAAAGATTGCAGAAAAAATACACATATGAAGACTTGTTAAAACTGCTCGAATATACATTAATATCTATCCAGATATTCAATCGACGTCGATCCGGCGAAATCGAGCGAGCCGAGATCAATGACTTAAAGAAGATAGAAAAGATCAATGAAGACACCAATTCAGAACTGTACAATCAACTTACGCAGGAGCAAAAGACGACCGTTTCACTTTACTCGAGATTTATCATCACCGGTAAATTACAACGCGACGTTCCGGTTTTACTCGACAAAGAAATGGAAGACTGCTTAAGCTTAATATTACAGCACCATCAATCGGCTAGGATTCCAGCAAAAAATCCATATCTTTTTGGCATCCCTGGATTCGAAGATGGTCGGCTTAAATATTTGAGGGCATGTCCGCTTATGCGACAATACGCGCACGAGTGTGGAGCCGAACATCCCGAAAGACTCCGAGGCACAAGCTTACGGAAGCATATGGCAACTACATGCGCGGCTCAGAACGTAAACGAAAACGAGATAACGGATGTTGCCAACTTCATGGGGCATGCAGAGGCCATTCATAGGTCTCATTATCGGCAATCGGTGGTCTCGCGAGATGTGATTGGCGTATCAAAACTCCTGCGGTTCGCAATGGGCTATGACAACGCGGCCAAGATTGATGATAAGGTCAGCGAGGAAGAGTGCATTCCAAAGGCTCCTTCGAGACCTTTGAATAAATCATCTCATCACTCAAATGGAAGAATGACAAATGAAGAGGAAACCGACTTTTGTGAACGAAGGATTAGGGTAGATCCAAACGTTCCAAAAAAAAAGAGAGTGGCAAGGAAAAAATTCGTCAATTACGAGCGTCATTCAATGGAATCAGCGTCGAGCGATTCGTCGGTGTCATCTCCAAAAAAATTTAAAAATCGTTTATTGATGAAAAACAAAAAATCTAAGAAACGTTGGACACAAAAGGAGAAAGATGCTGCTCTGTATGCATTTGGATCAATGATTAACAATAATAAACTACCTTCCACGAATGATATAAACAATTTTCTACAGAAAAATAAACAAGTTCAACGGACGGTCGACCAAGTGCGCACATGGGCATCAAATGAGAAGAAAAAATGGAACATGGGTTTCTGATATCAATTTTCATATTAATATTTCACCTCGCTTTAAAAAAGTATTGATATTATACTCGTCACAACCCTCCATAATTGTATTTCGCGCCTCTTCCGATAGATCCCACTGTAGTCCCCCTCCCCTGATTTCCCCAAATTTTATTTTACTGATACTCTTACATCTGTTTACATTTTACAAAGTAACTGAAAATAAAAAATGAACATTTGTCATATCAAATCAGATCATTTTTTCTGTTTAGTGAAGAAATACAGAATGTTTATTAAAAAAATCGTTAAAATAAAATAACATTTGAAATCAATAAATCTTTCATTAATGATTTTACATACGAAATCATTACTTTAGTATGTAAAATAATCAATGGTAATCAACAATTTATTAATTGTCTTTGTCGTATAATTTTTATTGTAATGAATAGAAAGAATAATATAAATTTGCCGAATTTCCCGGCCTTAGAAACTGAAATTGTATTTTTGCGTTTTAATTCTATTAATTCCGAAGTACGAAAAAGGATTGAAAATTATACGATTAAACGAACTTACCAAGTGAAGTTCGATCGTAATTGTATGTAGCGCCTCTTCCAATAGATCCCACTGTAGTCCCCCTCCCCTGCCCGAAACACCACACGTATTCAAAGCCCATCTAGAGACTTTTTTGCTCCTATGGTTGGGCGCACGGCCCTGAGAACTCATTCGTTTTCCGTGTGCCGGAATAGCCACACGTTGTAACTGGTAAATTTCAAGGATGAGTACGCGGAGCTCAAGAAGTAGGTCTGCGGACGGAAAAAATGTTCTCGAAGAGAGAGTAAAGAAGCTTGAGAGAATTCTCGAGAAAAAACTGAAGAAAAAGCGCAAAAGTAAGTATCTTGTTTTGTAGGTTAGCTTTTTCACGTGGCGTGTTTATAGGTTATGTTCAGCGACGCCACCGCTGGTCTTCTTTGATTTTTGGAGGAAAATTCGACATCAGCCCCTCGTGTGGGCTCTAACCCATGCGAGGCAGAGTTATTACTCAGGCAATATTCCTGAAATAGCGTTAATTCAGGCCTATCCTGTTTAACGCGTAGGTACGTTTGACGTACCCGGACACAAATTTTGTTGGCAATCGAATACGTTCTGTCTCGTTTTCGTCAGGACGTCGTCACGTCTCGGAATCGTCGGAGGAAGGACGAAGGAAGCGTGGGAGGAATGGTTGGAGACGTACGAGATATTCGTCATCGGAGAGCGCCGAGGGGGACGACTCGGTAGATCTCGGTTCGAACGAAGATCCGACCGATTCTCGGTCCGCACAGATAACGCATATTGCGTCGCAGGAGTCAACTCGAGCTGAGACCGGCGACGTCGTCGAGTCTCGTCAGGTTTTACCTGTCACAGATCCAAACGCTGTTTCCGTTACATCAGAATCGTCAAAAGAAACAGCTCTTGATCCTCGGATACTAGAGGTCTTGGGAAAAAGGATCTTGGAGGAGCGAGTACTAGATGAAGATATTCCATCGGAGATGGCTATCCGTTGGGAGGAGATCCTCAAGAAAGGGCTACCGACGGAGGACAGGGCCGAGATAATTAAGAAATATCCGCCACCAAAGAATGCCAAATATATTGACCCGCCAGCGATAAACCCGGAGGTGAAGGCCGTTCTTCCGGAGACAGCCATTAAGAGGGACGAACGTATCGCAGCAAAACAAGCTAAGCTTGCAGCTTGCATCGCCGCTGTGGGAAAAATGTTCCTTGGGGTCCTGAATGACTCGCAGGAAAAACTCTCTCTCCTGGAACGTCTGAGCGATACAGGGAGGTTGTTGGCGGATTTGTTGTACGACGAGTCAGCAGTGAGAAGGAGTCTCGTTCTGGCCAACATAGGCTCGTCTTTCAAAGAAGTCTTGAATTCGTCGACGGCGGATGATTTTTTGTTCGGGAGACAGCTGGACGAGAAAGTAAAGGTAGCGAAAGTACTCGAGAGTACCAGTAAGGAATTGGGTACGGTACGAGCGGATTCATCGGCAAAAGGGTAAAAAAACTTGAAGTTCCCGCCTTGTCGCTTCTCAGGCGGCTATCGTCAGCGATCGACGGGTGCAGGCGGGAAAAAGACGACGCCGTATGTGAAGAATCGCGGCATTTTTCCGAGACAGAAGAGTCCCCGTCGCCGGGATTCTCCGAGGCGGAGATCGAGCCACCCTCCAGCCCGCAGGCGCTAGTTTTGCCTGTGAGTATCATAGCTGGAAGATTGCGTTTTTTCGCAGAGGAATAGAAACGGCATACTGCCGACAAGCGCATTCTAACGTGGATAGCGGGTTACAAGATTCCTTTTTCCTCGAGGCCGACTGTCGGAAAAGAAGCTGTGATAATTAGGAATCTCGTGGCGGCTCTGTTAGAAAAAGGAGCGATAGAACCGTGTTAGGATAGCCAAGGGCAATTCTTATCAGATGTTTTCGCGGTGCCAAAATCCGGGGGAGGCTTTCGGTTGGTTTTGAATTTAAAACAGCTGAACAAATTCGTTCCTACGTCACATTTTAAACTCGAGGATCGTAGGACAGCAGTTCGTCTTTTAGATACGGATTATTTTCTCGCGACAATCGACCTGAAGGACGCATATTACGCGATCCCGGTAGCAAAGGAGGACAGGAAATTTTTGCGCTTTGGATTTGACGGCGCGATGTACGAATTTACGTGTTTGCCGTTCGGACTAGCAACAGCCCCGTTTATATTCACAAAGATTCTGAAACCGATTATGGCGGAAGTACGTAGTCGAGGCCTGCTTTCAGTAATTTATCTCGACGATATTCTCGTTATTAGAAAGTCCTTCGCGGCTTGCAAGAATAATTTTTTAGTTACTCGGAGGCTCATCGAGTCGTTAGGCTTCGTAATCAAAGAGGAGAAATCTCAGTCTACGCCGTCGAAGAGGTGTAAATATTTGGGGTTTTGGTTTGATTCGAGAAAAATGCAGCTAGAGCTCCCGGAAGACAAGAAAATCAAAATAAAGAACCTGATTAAAAAGTTTTGTCGTACAGAGAGCTGTAAAATTCGCTGTTTTGCGCGGTTTTTGGGTTCTATAGTGGCAAGTTGTCCGGCGATCCCTTATGGATTCGCCCATACCAAAACGTTCGAAAGAGCGCGTTACTTGGCTCTCCTGAAGTCGAGGGGCTGTTTCGATGCGAATATGACACTAGGCCGCGAGCTACAGGCTGATTTTAATTGGTGGCTGAGAGCCATTGATAACCCGAGTAATTCGATAGAGCCTCTAAAATTCTCGCTGGAAATCTTTAGTGACTCATCTCTATCTGGCTGGGGAGTAGTATGCGGAGAAAGGAAAACCCATGGTTTTTGGAGTAAAGAAGAGAGTCAGAGTCATATTAACATTTTGGAATTAAAAGCGGCTCTTTTTGGGTTAAGATGTTTCGCTGATAAGCTAAGAAACAGCGATATTTTGTTACGGTTAGATAATACCACAGCAATCGCGTATATAAACCGAATGGGCGGTACACGCTCCCAAAATCTGAGTAGCATAGCGAGATTAGTATGGGATTGGTGCGAGGCGCGGAATAATAGAATCGAGGCTTCGTTCATTGGCACAAAAGAAAATGCGGACGCTGACTTTGAATCGAGAAGACTATATGAAGAGACGGAATATTCTCTGGCGGATTGGGCTTTTCAGGATATCTTGAGATCGTTAGGAAACCCTCAGATAGATTTGTTTGCCTCGCGCGTTAACACAAAATGTGTGCGTTTCGTCTCATGGTTTCGCGATCCAGAGAGCTCGGCAATAGATGCCTTCACAATTCAATGGGGGGTTTTTTCTCTGGCTTACGCGTTTCCCCCATTTGCAGTAATTTTGAGAGCCTTACAAAAAATTAGAGGAGAAAAGGCCAGGGTAGTCATGGTGGTGCCTCAGTGGCCAACGCAGCCCTGGTACCCTTTCTTTCGAGCTTTGCTATGCAAAGAATCTGTCGTTTTCTCGCCCAACAAAAAATTATTATTGTCTCCCAGCAACCAACCGCATCCGCTCTGGAGGGACCTTACCCTGGAGGTGGGGTTGTTATCAGGAGGGCGTTCCAGCTGAGTCATGTTCCGGAGATCGCACTGGATTTGATGACGGCTTCTCTCCGCACTGGGTCGATAAAACAGTACGATTGCGCGTTATGAAAATGGTGGAATTTTTGCAAGGAGCACAACGCGAGTTTCTACAAGCCGTCCGTCGAAAGCATTCTTTCTGTGCTCGCTATGGAGTTTCAACGAGGCGCATCTCACGGATCCTTGAACTCTTTAAGATCAGCAATCTCGCTAATCGCAGGGCCCTTTGTAGGTCAGGATTCAAGGATCAAGCGTTTTTTCAAAGGGGTTGTTGAACGTCGGCCGTCAAGACCCAAGTACGAATTCACATGGGACCCAAAGACAGTATTGGACTATTTAGAAAGTCTGGGCGAAAACAGCGCATTGTCCTTAGAGATGCTAGCGGGGAAGCTTGTGACTCTTCTGGCCCTTGTGACAGGCCAACGGATGCAAACGCTGTCTCTTATTAAGCTCAGCAATACAATCGAAAGAAGTAATACTGTCCAAATAAAGATTTCTGACACTATAAAGACGTCAGGTCGCGGTCGGGCCCAACCCCTTCTGACCTTTTCGAGATTCGAAGCTCGAATAAATATTTGTGTGGTTGCGACTCTCGAATCGTACAAGGAACGAACAAGTTCGATACGGGGAGGTGAGAACTCGCTTTTCCTCGCTCTGGAAAAAACCATAAGAGGGTGTTCTCTCAGACGCTTTCCCGATGGATCAAGAGAGTTTTATCGGACAGCGGGATTGATACTAGTATTTTTGCGGCGTACAGTACACGCCACGCATCCTCATCGGCCGCGAAGCGAAAGGGTTTAGATGTAGACGTTATAAGAAAGTCGGCCGGATGGTCGAAAGAATCTCAAACATTCGCGTGCTTCTATGACCTCCCCATATCTGTAAACAGTTCGGAGTACGCAAATGCGATCTTAGAATAATAATATTTAAGGAAGAAAAATGTTAACATTGTGTTTTGCCCTAGTTTACTGACAGCCAGTGATATTGTCTCTAAGTTACAACTATGTGAGTTAAAATAAATTTTAACTGTTTATATTTGCCGTATGTTGTTCTTTAAACATCTACAGTGGGATCTATCGGAAGAGGCGCGAAATACAATTATACGATTAAACGAACTTACCAAGTGAAGTTCGATCGTAATTGTATGTAGCGCCTCTTCCGATAGATCACATCCCACCCAGGTAAAGCTAAATATTTATATAATGCATGTGTTTACCTATCACCCAATACCTCAGAGTGGTATTACCCATAGATACGGCAAGACTTTGGAATAATGAGTTCTCAGGGCCGTGCGCCCAACCATAGGAGCAAAAAAGTCTCTAGATGGGCTTTGAATACGTGTGGTGTTTCGGGCAGGGGAGGGGGACTACAGTGGGATCTATTGGAAGAGGCGCTACATACAATTACGATCGAACTTCACTTGGTAAGTTCGTTTAATCGTATAATTTTCAATCCTTTTTCGTACTTCGGAATTAATAGAATTAAAACGCAAAAATACAATTTCAGTTTCTAAGGCCGGGAAATTCGGCAAATTTATATTATTCTTTCTATTCATTACAATAAAAATTATACGACAAAGACAATTAATAAATTGTTGATTACCATTGATTATTTTACATACTAAAGTAATGATTTCGTATGTAAAATCATTAATGAAAGATTTATTGATTTCAAATGTTATTTTATTTTAACGATTTTTTTAATAAACATTCTGTATTTCTTCACTAAACAGAAAAAATGATCTGATTTGATATGACAAATGTTCATTTTTTATTTTCAGTTACTTTGTAAAATGTAAACAGATGTAAGAGTATCAGTAAAATAAAATTTATTTTTTGTTTTTCATTGATAATGTGTTAATCAATCGCTTTTCAGGTTCCCTATCTCAATATTCCGGAGGTTGATAAACTCAGTGGCTAAATTAGATGCTTCTTCAATTACGGATAGTCTTAATCACCTATATATTCGGAAAATTTATCGTGGTTAATTTGATGACTCCTGAGCCATTAAGCTAACCCCATTGTATTTTCCTGTATGTATTTCCTGTCATTGAATTTTCATTTAATAGCCAAATTCATTGAAAAAAACCATGTAATACTTGAATACTGTTCATCCAGAGTATACTAAATTATAATTTCATATCGGTGATGCAAAAAAGTATTCATACATACTCGCAAATTCCTCGGAGGTTAAAAACTTGTAATTGATAAAAGGAAAATACAATATGGAAATTTCCAAGCGGAGATAATGCATAACCCATCAAGAAAAATGAAACAGTCCATTTTTGTTCGTGAAATATAAGGTTTCATTCTCCGAGAAATTTGCAATGGTGTAAGTAACATATTCTTTTTTATCATGCATACAAAATCATACGTCTATACATTGTGGACGACCGCTTGGTCTGGTTACGCGGGCTTTTGAACGAAATCAGTCATTGAACTGATCACATTATATGAAATACGTATCGTGGTTATTTCGATGACACCTGTGAATGAAAAAAACGATCTGAGATGCATGCGGTCGTGATATCGACATGCAAAGGATTGAATGAAAAAAAAACACTGTATTGATGTACAGTTGTATAAGATTTAACCGGTCATAAATTCTCAGAAATTATTCAAATTCAACCATTATTGAATTAATCAAGCGGTTGAACAACTATCAAATTAATTGCTTCTTGTACATAAAATATCCAAAAAATTCAATATGGCTAGTTTGATGACACCGGAGTCATCAAACCAACCATATTGCAGTTTTTATATCAAAACAGTCAAACTATACTATTTAGACATTTACTATTTTTTAGACATTTAATGCACTAAACCCACTGACGTGACGGTCAATCGACCGTTTAATTCATTCGATAATTGTCAATATCAATTCCGGTGTAGAATGATTTCACTGTATAAAGTATTGAATTCTAATTCTTTTTGGGAATATGAGAATAATTGAATCTTATCCAACTGAAAATCGAGACAACGTATTTCTCCTATTCAATTCTTCTCATGTCGAAATCGTGATCGCATGCAGACCAGGTCGAAAATATTTCAAATCGCATGGTTTCTTTAGTGACATGTGTCGCCGAAATAGCCATTATATGCTTTTCACATCATGTGGTAATTTCCGTGACCCATTTTATTAGAAAAAACCACGTAATGGTTACTGTTCATCTAGAGTACACAGAATAATTTCATATCGATGATGAAAAAAATATACTTATTCATAAATTCCTTGGAGGATGAAAATGGTTAATAGAAAAAAGAAAAACGCGATATGTTAATGTACACGTGGGTAATGCAAAACATTAGATAGAAATGGCACATCGCATTTTTTTTACAAATCATATAGTTTCGCCCTTCAAGAAATGTACATGAAAATAGATATACTTTTTTCATCCTCGTTAGAAAATCATAGGTCTATATATTCTGAACAGTCCTTGGCTCCACACGATGTTTTAAATGAAACCAGTCACTGAAATGACCACATTATATAATATATGTATAATGGTTATTTCGACGACATGCGTCACTGGAATAACCATACAACATAATGTTTGTTCGATCTGGCAAGCATATACGATCATAATAATGAAATGGAAAGGGTTAACTGAAAAAAAACACTGTTTTGATTTACAGTTGGATAACACTCAATCGCTCATATATTTTCAGAAAGAGTCAAAATTAAGCAATCAGGAAGTGAACCAAATGGTTAATTAACTATCGACTTTAGTGGTGCGTAAAAGATTCTTTAGCAGAATTTTTAATTAATTGGGCCAATTTTGAAGTGCACAATTCAAGAGCGTTTAATTAACGGGAATCAATGGAATATGATTATTGAGTAATTAATATAAAAGAATCGACCAATAGAAGTTCTAACCACGAAAATACTTACAAAACATAATGTGTCCAGTTCCATTACCTTACCAGAATAAATATCCATTCCTGTTAGTGTCATCAAAATAGCCTCTTAATGATTTGTTGGATATTTTGGTGACGGTCATTGAAATATCCAACAAACATAAACTGTGAGGTTTCGTGACTCTTCAAAAAAATCCATATATATACTCAAAAATCGTTTTGATGACAGTCACGAAAAGACGCAGTTAGAATGAAAGTTTAATGGTGACGGTCACGAAAGTGACCAAAGGTCATGGAAATGTCCATATAATGTCAAAGAATGTCTTCAAAGTGGCCAACACACAAATATATATATATATATATATATTGTGACGTGATTTTCCCGACGTAGGGAAAAGTCACGGTCCCAAGGCTGTTACCTGGTTTGCCCTCGCCGCACAACCCAACGATCGTACGCGCTACCGATTCTTTGATTTGTTGTACTGCCGTTATCGATAGATTTTGGAAGGTGACAGTGTTGTCGAAGGAAGGATTTTAGGGAGGAAACGGCACGGCGTTCGACCCTGACGAGGAGAGGAGTGCTCGACGTAACGAGTTACCCGTCAGGAAAGAACGGCCGGCGAGTACGCGCGAGAAATTGATGCAGGTCCGGCTGCAATACCGGCGCCCCGCTGTTAGGTGCATCGTGCATGAGGGGAAGCGGAGGTTTTAGGATTGCGGGCGAGAGCGGGAACCTCTCGTGCTGCCGACGTAAGTGCTCCCCTATGCACGATGACCATGGGGATACGATTTTCAGCGTACTCGCAAGATCTCGTGTACCGTCGATAATTGCGATTTCATTGAGGTAAGTATTGTGTCGAGCGAGAGGGCAGTAGCTCTCGATGATCGATTTCGCATTTCGACTGATCGAAATATGATTGGTCGAAAATGAGTTGTTACCGTGTCGCGCTCGAGACCAGAGGTGTCTCGCGAAGCATCGTAGAGAGAGCGAGGTGTCTCTGTCTCGCATACGCGCCGTGCGTATGCTGAGTCTCTCTCTACGTACGCGCTCTAGCATTGTCTCGCTCTCGCTTACGCGTCGTATGTAAGTCGCGCTCTCTCCCTCTAGGCACTCGCTCTAGAGTCGTTGTTCGTCTCTCGCCGAGGTGAGAGGTGTAAGTTCGCGTACGCGCTATAGGGAGTTCCGTGTCGACCCGGCTCCCTATAGATGAAATAAATTCGCGTTTTCTCGATCGTTCTCGTAAAACAAATTAGTTCTCGCAAAATAAAAATTAATCTGTCGGTGCCGATGGTTAAAAATTAAGTTCTCGTGATGGTTATTGTGATTTGTTTTGCTGATGATTTCGTACTCAGGAGTTTTCGTGAGTGAGTTCGCCGAATTCTTGTTCTCGTTTTCCGATCGAGACTCAGTCTCTCGCGAAAAATTAACGACGTTTTGGTGCCATCTCGGAGTGACGTACCCCGACCCTCTCTACCATAATCGACAACCTGAGCGGCCGAGCGTTTCCGGTTTGTCGATCTCGCTGGCGCATCCAGGTGGACCGGATTGTCACCTCCAGCGAAACAAAAGTGACCCGATCCACGTAGGTAAGTCGTGAGCATGGAGGGGCCGGGTCGTCCCCCCCCCCCCCCCCCCCCCGACCTCCAGGTTGTGCCGGTTGTCGATACCGGCGAAATAAAAATCGACTGGCGCCCTGCCGGCAAAATTGCGGATGCGGTAGCGAGAGAGAGAGACGACCGAAGGTGACGATGGCGGAAGGATTCCGGAAATTCGTCACAAATGGCGCCCAACGTGGGGCCCGACCGAGATGGCCAGTCTCGAAAGAAAAATTACGATTTTTCTGGCTATTGACAAGCCAGAGCCTTGAAAACAAACAAACAAGCCTGAGAAAACATTATTTTCTCAGGGAATCAAAGATTCTCGCATTTCGCTCGAAGTATCGGGTAGACACGGAGAGCTTTATAGAATATCGAATGTTCTCGATGTGCGAAAACCTATTGTCCGATTTCGGCCGTTCTTAGAATCGTGCTCGAAATTTGGACAAACAAGTTTTTCTATCTTCCCCTTCCAGGGTTCCACACCGCTCTCGTTACCCGAAATTGGAGAAATTAACATTAGTCTAAATTGAATTCTCCGAGAGTTCGGTCGAGTGTCACGCGTAATTCAGAGTGAAGCTACGGTCGAAGTTCAAGTTCGGTGAATAGTGCAATCCTTGGACGAAGTGAAGAGTAGTCAGCACACCGCTCGCCAGCCGTGATCTTGACTAACACCACCCACCGTTCTCGATACGTTGGATTACCCGCTGCAACCGAGTGAGTACCCGACAGTTATCGCGTGAGATTTACTCATGATTGTAGTGTAATTTGAGTGAACTTCTGATCTCGGCATTTGGCAAAGTTTATTGCGCTCCCCGATCGCCCGTCGAATTACCCCGGCCGGAAGTTGAATTCCTCGGGCCGTTTCCGAGGTGGAGGGGAGTAACCCACTCTCCACGCACTCCGCCGCTACCGAATAAAAAAAAAAAAAAAAAAAAAAAAAAAAAAAAAATTCTTATACACTCTGAGATTCTGATATTTCGCTGTTGTTTTTCGATTTCGAAAATTTTCATTTTTGTTCTGGTTTGAATTTTGAAATTGCGTTGAGATTTGAAAAAAAAAAAAAAAAAAAAAATTTTTTTTTCGGAATTGAAGGCGGACCTTAATTGGTATTCCTTGGTTCTGAACATTCTCTGAGTTAAAAAAAAAAAAAAAAAAAAAAAAAAAAAAAAAAAAAAAACCCACACCTTTTGACATTTGCTTGTTTTTGTATTATTTAGTTAATGTTAGAATTTTGACCTTGTATTGATTTTGCATTTTGACCTTTTTTTTTTATTTTGGTTACGCTGCGAATCGCGCGAGCTAATGGCAACCTTGTTTAAAATTTAAGGTGCCACCCTGGTTCTTTTGTTGTTTCGTTGTACAATCGAGGTTGATTAGTTGTAATTTGAAATTCCGACTTTGTAGTGTGGATTTTGAAAAAAAAAAAAAAAAAAAAAAAAAACAATTTTTTGTGGGTGATACCCAACTTTGAGACGGATTGATTTTTGTACTTGGGATTTCCCTTGGCACTTTGGCCTCCGATATCTGGCCTTTTCTTTTGTTACCGGCCTTTTGGTTGAAAAAGAAAAAAAAAAAAAAAAAAAAAAAAATTCATATATATTTTTTTTGTGAAATTGAAGTTGAAATTGAAATTGAATTGGCACCTTTTTTTTCGTCGGATTCTGAACTATGTCCTTGCTTTGAAAAAAAAAAAAAAAAAAAAAAAAAAAAAGAGGTCCCGCTGCGAATCGCGCGGGGTGATTGAGGTTTTATTTTAATAGTTATTGTATGCCGCCCTGAGAAATTTTGTTGTTCACGAATTCTGAACGTTGATCGAGACTTACTATGCGATATTTTGATTTTTTTTTTTTTTGAAATGCGAATTGATAGTTAATGGGCGATTGATGTTGATATCGTGATTGATGGGATATCGTGAGTGATACTTGATACCCTGAAAAAAAAAAAAAAAAAAAAAAAAAAAAAAAAAAAAAAAAAAATTTATTTACCTTAATTTTCTTGATTCAGAACCTCACATTTAATTCTGCTTATTGAAATTGACAGCGACGTTTAATTTGCTTTCTTGATCTCGAACGTTCGATTTGAAAAAAAAAAAAAAAAAAAAAAAAAACTAGAACTGGTATCGAAAAGTATTACCGATCGTAATTACCGTAGACGATACCGAGATGGCACAGGCCGAAGACGCGACGGGTCGCCGATCTCCCCTCACGGAGTATCCGGACGACTCCGACGCGTCCGCCAAGGGTGCCAAACCCAAAGCTCCGGACGCCCCCCACCATGAAGGAGGGCGATACCGACGTCGGGCCCTGGGGCCAACCCCGACCCACCTCGAGAATTTCGACTTGCCGCGGTTGCATACGCAAGCGGTAGGGGACGCTCCCGAGGCGAACCCGCGATCTCGCAGCCCGCCTTTCGGCCGGCCGAGCTACGCGGGTGCGTCTACCAGACGCCGGCTCAGCATCAGACGGGAGGATCTCTCCATGTCTGAAAGCGACCGGCTCCCGCAGAGACACCGGCGAACGTTGTCTCCCCATCGCGCCCTCCAGGAGGTGAGGCGATGGGAACTCTCGTTCTCGGGGCGACGGAATGAGGATGTGGAGGATTTCCTCTCCGTCGTCGAGGAAGGTCGCTCCCTGATCCCTATCCGGGACGAGGACCTCGTTAAGACGCTAGCTTTCTGCTTGAGCGGTCTCGCGCGCACGTGGTACCGGCAAGCCCGAACCACGTTCGCGAACTGGGAAATGGCGAAAGCCGCATTCCGCGAACGCTTCTCCGATCCCGACTATCAAATCGCACTACGCGAAGAGATAGCTCGCCGGACTCAAGGGGAGGCGGAATCCGCTCTCGACTTTATCAGTTGTATGGGTGGGTTATTCGCGCGGCTAGACCCTCCGTGGACGGAGCGGGAATGCGTGCGGTATGCCCACCGCAACATGCTACCGTCGTACCGTCTTGTGATCCCCCTGGGTGAGCACATGACGATGCGCGAGTTACAGCGTGCGGCAGCTCGTCAGGAGCAAATCCTGAGGAGCGCCAACACCCGACGCCCACCTCCGCGGCCAGAGGCATCCCTCTGCCCGGGGTACGCGTACCGGGAGCCGCGACTACCGCCCCGCTACCCGAGACGGCAAGAACTTCGAGCCCTCCAGGCCGAAGACGACGCCGATCCCGAACCTGACCTCGACGAAGAAGTCGAGGCGGTACTTCCGGAGATGTTGGAGGCGTTAATGCCTCCAAAAACTCGAAGCGCCCAGAGACCGAACAATCGGTCGCGAGGGCCGCCAGCTCCCGTACCAGCTCGTAATCGAGCGCCGTTACCGACCAAGGGAAGCGATCCGCCACGGCCCACCAAGGCAGTCGCAACTCCCCTCCCGAAATCGGACCTTGCTCCACCCACGCGTTCCGCACCGCAGTGCTGGAACTGTGATGGGCAAGACCACCGTTACCGAGACTGCCAGGCACCTCGCCGGTTGTTCTGCTATCGATGTGGTTTGTCCGGTGTCACGACTCCTCGGTGCACCTTCTGCAACCGGGGAAACGCGGACTGAGGCGCTCTCGCCGGGTCATAACGCCTCGCCCGAATAACGGACCCGGGAAAAATTCCTTCCCGAACCGCTCTCGCCTACCGAAGCCCTGCCAAAATGCTACCGAACGTAAATTACCGCAGGAGCTAATCTCGAGCCAAGCATCAGACTCGGATCCGGCGTTGTTGGCTGATCAGCCACCGCTGGACGAGGTACTGATCAACGCAGCTACTCGCGCTGGCCTTATCGCCTTCCGGGTTGAGGTGATGATACACACCACCCCGGTCAGAGCTCTCGTTGACTCTGGGGCGACACGAACGTTCGCCGGGCACGCTCTTATAGGGCGGCTCGGGAAGCTCGGAGTCGCCACCAAGGAGGTCGCACCGCGATCGGTCCTGGTGGCTAACAGCCAGGTCGAAACCGTGCGCACGGCCTCCGAGATACCGGCCATCCTAAATGGACGATCTACGCCTGCTCTCGCTTACCACCTGGAGTCTCTTTCTGAGGATCTGATTCTCGGATTGGATTTCCTACGCTCCGCGAGAATGGTGGTTGATTTCTTCGGGGAGTCGTGGTACTTCCGCGATGAACCAGAGACCCACTATTCGTTTGTTCCCGAGGAGAGTGCACCCCGCTTGGCAATGTGCCACGGGCTACGAACTCCAACTTCCGACGAGGCTACTCGCTTGAGCGAGTTCCTCGATGCTCACGTACCCTCAGGCGACGCTGAATCGGCGGTGACCTCCCTCGTCTCACACGAGATAGAGATAGGAGACAGTCCGCCGATCAAGCAACGACCGTATCCCGTAACGCCGATTATTCGCGACATCATGTGGACCGAGGTCGACAAGATGCTCGCGACGGACGTTATCGAGCCGTCTAAGAGCGACTGGGCGAGCCCAGTCGTTATGGTCAAGAAACCAAACGGCAAATACCGGTTCTGCATAGATTACCGCAAAGTTAACGCCGTCACGAAGAAGGATGCTTACCCCATCCCGAACATGACGGGCATACTCGATGAGTTGAGACAGGCTAACTACATCTCAACTCTCGATTTGAGCCAAGCCTATTGGCAGGTCCCGATGTCACCCGCCTCACGGGAAGTCACGGCTTTCGTAGTGCCAGGACGGGGCCTCTTCCAATTTAAGAGGATGCCCTACGGCCTCACAAACGCTCCCGCAACATTCCAACGGATGTTGGATCGCCTTATCGGCGCGGAGATGTACCCTCACGTCTTCGTGTATCTCGATGATATTATTATCATCTCTCGAACCTTTGACGAACACCTGACGTGGCTTCGGAAGGTGCTCGAGAAGATCTCTAAGGCTGGCTTGGCAATTAACCGAGAGAAAAGCGAATTCTGCCGCTCGCAAGTCCGCTACCTCGGATTCCTCGTCAACAGCCAAGGTCTCGAAGTCGACCCAGAAAAGACAGCTCCCGTATTAAATTTTCCAGCGCCGAAGAATATTCGGCAGTTACGTCGCTTCTTGGGCATGGCGTCGTGGTATCGCCGGTTCATTCCCGAGTTTGCAACCGTCGCTGAACCACTGACCCGGCTCACGAAGAAAAGTACCGCTTGGAGCTGGGAGGCGGCCCAGCAAGAAGCCCTCGACGTGCTGAAGCTGCGGTTGACGAGTGCACCGACGCTCGCCTGCCCCGACTTCTCGTTACCGTTTACCCTCCAGACCGACGCTAGTGGTGTTGGCCTCGGAGCGGTGTTAACGCAAGTTATCGATGGTCACGAAAGAGTTATCGCTTACGCGAGCCGCGCCCTATCAGAGCCCGAGAAGAAATACTCGGTGACTGAGCAGGAGTGCCTCGCCGTGCTATGGTCCATCCGAAAGTTCCGCTGTTACCTGGAAGGGTACGCGTTCACGGTGGTTACCGATCACAGTAGCCTCCGGTGGCTCCATAACCTGAAGAATCCCACCGGCCGACTCGCGCGGTGGGCTCTCGAGTTAATGGAGTACGACTTCGTGATCATTCACCGGAAAGGAGCGCTGCATCACGTTCCCGACGCGCTTTCGCGAATCCCGGAGGGACACCCAGAGGCAGCAAACTGCCTCCAGGAGACCCAAGATGCCTGGTATCGCCGCAAGATCCGCGACGTTACCCACGCTCCCGATAGGTTTCCCGACTGGAAGGTCGTCGAGGAAAAATTATATTTCCACCGACCATCTGGCCTCGCGGAAGCAGAAATGGAGGATCTCGATGCGTGGAAGCTGGTGCTTCCTCGCGAATCTCGCCCAATCGCCCTCCAGGAGTGCCACGCGGTCCCCCAAGCCGGCCACCTGGGGGTAGAAAAGACGTACCGACGCCTGGCGAATACGTACTACTGGCCGAACCTATTCAAGGACGTGGTCACGTACGTGCGCCAGTGCGATACCTGCCAGCGCTGTAAGGTGGAACAGCGAGCTCCCGCCGGCCTTATGGGTCACCGCGTTATCGAGGAACCATGGATGATGGTAGCCACCGACATCATGGGTCCAGTTACACCGAGCTCGTCCGGCCACGCCTACGTACTCGTGGCTCAGGACCTCTACACGAAGTGGATTGAGGTCCAGCCGCTGAGGAAGGCGAACGGCAGGACGATCGCCAAGGCTCTCGATGAACTTGTGGTTACCCGATGGGGCGCACCCCGGGTACTCCACACGGATAACGGCACGGAGTTCGTTAATCGCGATATCCGGCAATTTACCGAGCGCGTGGGGATGAGGCATAGCACTACTCCGCCATACCATCCTCAAGCCAACCCTACCGAACGGGTCAATCGCGTGGTCAAAACCATGATCCGCGCCTTCCTGGGTAACAACCACCGGGAATGGGACCAGCATCTTCACGAGTTCCGGTTCGCCTATAATACGGCGTACCACAGCTCCCTCCAGGCGACGCCGGCCTTTGCGAATTTTGGTCGCGAACCGCCGGCTGCTCCCTCCCTTCGGCGAAGGACCGAAGTCGCTACCGAGATAACTCCACGGCCAGTGGAGGATTGGCTACAGACGATGGCCCGCCTCGACACACTGAGAAAGGCCTTCACCCATGCTCTCGATGAAGCGTTTCGGCGGCAAGCCGGACAGTATAACCGCCACCACCGAGATCATAAATTCGCGGTCGGTGAGCTGGTGCTGCGCCGAGCACACCGGTTATCGTCCGCGGCGAAGCATATCACGGCGGCCCTACTACCCCCATTCGAGGGGCCGTACGTGATTGCGAAGCAGTTGTCCCGAGTAGTTGTCGAACTCTCCGATCTCGACGGGCGATCAGTAGGCAAGGCTTCGGTCAAGGACCTGAAGGCTTACAAAACCCCGTAGTACCGGACTAACATGGTTCTCTGTTTCAGGAAAAATGGAACACCAGCAAACGGCGAACGACGAGGAGGTCGTCGTGCTCTCGGACGGCGAGGGGGGCGGATGGTTTGACGACATGCTTCGGGCCACCGCCGCCCTCTCGCCGCCACAGGTAAAGGGGGAGCTCCTCCAGGCGTGCGTGGCGACACTGGCGGAGGCCGACCCCGGGGACTCGGAATCAATGGAGGAGTTGGTTCGAGTAGTCCGGGAGTTGGCCCACGACACCCTGGACCCGGAGCCCTCCGAGCCGGCTCCCGCCAAAAGCGACCCGGAGCCCCGGACGTCGTCAACTCGTCGCCGGAGGCGCCGACGATCCCGAGCCGCGCGGAAGGCGGGCAATCCCGTCACGGCGGCATCGACCGCGGCCACGACACCGCCGACGACCCCGATACCGATGACGCCAGCGTCGTCGCAGGCGTCGCTACCAAACGCCCCGCCCCAAGCACCCCGCCGAGTGCTGGAGCGGGCGTGTTATAACTGCCGGCAACTGGGACACTGCTACTCGCAGTGCCCCAGCGGGCCCCCGACCGAGGTCTTCTGCCGCCGGTGCGGCCGTTGGGGTAAGACCCTGAGGACGTGTCCGGCGTGCAGTGAGGGCTGGCGACGGATGGGCCCGTACGTTCCGATAGCCGGTCGGAACGTACCTCGGGAGGAACTCCGGGCCCTGAGGGTCCCCCGGTCGGCCCGCCGATCTAGGACTACCGCTCCCGCGGAATAGGGTAAGCATGCCTAGCTCTCGCGTCAACGGGTCTGACGGCCCGTGATCCCGCTAGCGTCCCCACGTTAAGCTCCCGTATCAAACGGCAGAAATGCCGAGCTCTCGAAAAATCGGGCCTAATGGCCCGTGCTCCCGACGATTCTCCCAGGTCAAGCCCTGGTAGAGGTCGAATACCGGGGGTTATTAGTGAAGATTTTCTTCCGCCCTTTTGGCGATCTCCAGGTTCTCGAGGGCACGGATGGATCCGCCAACAGCGAACATCCACGGATCACGGTCGCCGCCTAACCAGGATAAAGGGGAGAAGTATGGTCGAGTATTGGTAAGTCCCACACTCCCCTAAGGGCTCTCTATATTAATGTTGTGGCGTACGAGTGAAATTTTTATTTCAGGAATTCGTACCGGTCTCGTCCCTATAGATCTCGTCTAATTCGCCTATCCGAAACCCACCCTAAGGGGTGGGGAGTTGTGACGTGATTTTCCCGACGTAGGGAAAAGTCACGGTCCCAAGGCTGTTACCTGGTTTGCCCTCGCCGCACAACCCAACGATCGTACGCGCTACCGATTCTTTGATTTGTTCTTGTTCTCGTTTCCGATCGAGACTCAGTCTCTCGCGAAAAATTAACGACGTTTTGGTGCCATCTCGGAGTGACGTACCCCGACCCTCTCTACCATAATCGACAACCTGAGCGGCCGAGCGTTTCCGGTTTGTCGATCTCGCTGGCGTATCCAGGTGGACCGGATTGTCACCTCCAGCGAAACAAAAGTGACCCGATCCACGTAGGTAAGTCGTGAGCATGGAGGGGCCGGGTCGTTCCCCCCCGACCCCCAGGTTGTGCCGGTTGTCGATACCGGCGAAATAAAAATCGACTGGCGCCCTGCCGGCAAAATTGCGGATGCGGTAGCGAGAGAGAGAGACGACCGAAGGTGACGATGGCGGAAGGATTCCGGAAATATATATATATATATATATATATATATATATATATATATATATATATATATATTGAAACGGTATTACCCGAATCATTAAATTTTGTGGTAAGTTCGAGACTCGAGGTAGAATAAATAGATTAATATCCTGTTGGTAAAGCAAAGAAATTTATTGAGAATTTGTTTCGGGGTAATTACAGTTGCTCCTTATTATCGACGCCGGTGCTCTAATTAGTACCGCGCTAAGCGTATCGATCGCGATTGATTGATATTGGCGCTGGCGATCATTCGGGGTGCGTCGTCTATTGTATATACGAGTTTTGCCAATATGGCTGCGGCCTTTCTTTTCACGCGTCTGTATGTGACTCGTTTCTGTTTTGTTTTAGTAATAAATAATCATTTTTCTCGAATCGCGGCGTGTCTAGTGCGGTGTAACTGTGTCGTTTGGAATTCTCCGTAGACTGGTAAGTTGTTTCGATTTTTTTTTTATATCAAGCGTCCCGATATGAATTTCCTTTCCTCCTTCCAGCTGATGCCTAGGGTCGTTGACCCTTCGCCGAATTTGTGGACCGTTGGTGATTAACTTCGTCGTCGGTGCCGGCTGCTTCTCAGGTGAGTCGCGAATTTTAATACGAAACTAACTGTGTCATTGTCTTTTCAGATCTGTACCGTTCCGAGAGTTAAACGAGACTCGTTGTCTCTACCGTGGTAGAAACGTCAAGCGTCGTAAGGCAACAGTCGGGTAAGGCCTGGTCGGACTACACAGGTAAGAGACCAAGATGACTAAGGTAAGTTCGAGAGGGTGTTTGCCCCTATTTATACTTATTGCTGTTTGCTTTCGTTTACGAGAAATATCGCCCCCTGGTGGTACTAATTTATTTCCATGTCTCAGGTGGACCCGTTTCAATATATATATATATATATATATATATATATATATTGTGACGCCATGCGTCACATGCGTCACAGCCTCCCCTGCAGCCGGCTCGTGCAGAGGAGCCGTCCCACACCTGCAATGAAAGAAAGACAGATAAGTATAAAATTTACACAATATAAAACCGTGCAACACTCACCCGCGACAAGTCAGTCATTAAGACTGACCCCGATCGACCAAAAGAAACACCGTCACCCCCGTCGAGTCACCGTCGTCGTCCTCGATCGGCCCTGCAACAACAACGAGGAAGAAGGAAGCCGGAAAATAAAACGGAAGGTACTGAAAAATTTCTCACCCTGGTCGCCATGCCAGACCCAGCGGATCACGAAAGGAGTCCTCTTCGTCGTCCTCGAAGGATTGACCCGAAATAACCTAATAAGAAAAGGATGAGATGACACACAAGAAAAACACTGAGGAATTAATGAAAATGTACCTACCCGGACCGGCCCGAAGACAATCCCCGTCGTACAATCTCGTCCGGGTCGCTGCATGCCATCTCCGAAGGAAAATAAACTACCACGACGAAGAAATAAATAAAACACAGCACTCACCACTTCACAATTCAGCACCTGTCAAAAACTCAGCACCCGTCCGTCCCCGCACACCGGCCATCCATCGGCCGTGCGGCGACAGAGTGACGAGAGGGCAGTAGCGCACGGCGATCACCATACCATCCTTCTTACCCACACTTATAAATTCCCGTCCGCAATTATTCCGATACTTACCGACCGACCTAATTACCTACCTTTCCCCAATAGATCCCGCTCGCGACAGTCCTAAATCAATCACGCGTTTGACCCTTCTCCCATCGATCCGTGTCGCTACTGCCTCGATGAACGATGCCGGCCGGTAGCCAATCAGCGCGCGAGAAAATCTCGCGAGCTTCCGGCCGGCCATGCGGCCGTCACTTTGTGACGAGCCGGCGACTAGTGAAGAGCGATAGGAGTAAGGAGATTAATAAGAGTATAGAGATTAGGAAAAGTATAGAGTAGAGTGAGGTGTGATTAGAGTGAGTGAGAGAGCGAGACGGAGAGAGTGAGAAAGGACGACCAACAGTGAAATAGCGACGACGATAAGGAAAAGGAAAAGGACCACGAATACGGAAAGGAAAAGGATACGAAAATCATTACGACGAATAGGCAACGATACGGACAAGATAGAAGGAAAGAACGAGACGAGGAAGAAGAAAAGTCAGCGACAGTGAGTGCTTGCACGGTTATCTCCCTCGTACTGTTGCCCGACTCATTTATGAGAAGACCGCGAGTAGTACAATATTTTTCAAGTTCGTTATCTTCCCGAGTGTGAGTTTTCTTTCTTTTGCGTGCCGTGTGGGACGGCGGTAACAAAAATTAATAAATTGTATTATTGCGAGTAACGGTCATTCCTACTCCGCCTGACACCCCCTTTCCCTCCCGCCTACACCGAAATATCGAGAATATTCAATCGCGCGAGTAGCGCGATCCGACAACACACACCGACCTTCACAGATCCCCCGTGTCACGGACACCATCACCCCTCCTTCCCTGCCTGCCACACTTCCTTGCGACAGACCGAGTAATATCGAAATAAAACCAGCGAATAAGTCTGAATTCAAACGTACAAGGCCAGTGGTAATTATTAAGAGGCCATCGCGTCGGCGAACCTATCACCCTGAGACCCCTCTCCTCGCTCGACCCCTCCCCCTTCCCACGCTAGCCAACTACCCTTCACCCTGTCAAAAGTGCTAAGCATCAATCACTGTTAAATAAATTTTTTTTAAAGAATTTTTAACTGGCGCCCATAAATTTTGAGTTGATTATTTTAAGGTTTTGTAACATACGTTTTTGTTTTCTTTTTTTTATACATTATACCCGGAGATCGTCCGCCGGTAACAAGGGATAATAATAAAGGTGTCAATATTGTTCTTATTCCTTTTTGTTGTTGTTTCCCCACCCCACCATACCCCCTAAGAACGGCGTGACAATATATATATATGTAAGTTATTTTATATGGCGAGGAGGGCTCGACACGTGGAAGTCAGAACACAATTGAGTTTCTGTAACAAAAGTACGATATATTTTCATTATACAAAAATCTTAAAACTATTATTTACAAAGCGGACCTTACCTGTAACAAAAGAAACGACATTTAATGTTCGTTAACCACTATGTCTTGATATGTCTATGTATGAATCTTTAACCAGCTGCCCTTCCGTTTTCAGGTTATCTTAACCGTAGTTGACCATGTGTCAAAATTGTGCCGTGTTTAGGAAACGTAAGTTCGCTAATGTACCGACGTACGTACGTATATATATTGTGACGTGATTTTCCCGACGTAGGGAAAAGTCACGGTCCCAAGGCTGTTATCTGGTTTGCCCTCGCCGCGCAACCCAACGATCGTCACGCGCTACCGATTCTTTGATTTGCTTTTTTTGTACTGCCGATTACGAATAAATTTTATTAGCTGACAGTGTTGTCTAAGGGATGTTTTGGGGAGGAAACGGCACGGCGTTCGATCCTGACGAGGAGAAGAGTGCTCGACGTAATGAGTAACCCGTCAGGAAAGAACGGCCGGCGAGTACGTACGAGGAATTGATGCAGGTCCGGCTGCAATCCCGGCGCCCCGCTGTTAGGTGCATCGTGCATGAGGGGAAGCGGAGGTTTTTTGGATTGCGGACGAGAGCGGGAACCTCTCGTGCCGCCGACGTAGGTGCTCCCCTATGCGCGATGACCATGGGGATACGATTCTCGGCGTACTCGCAAGATCTCGAGTAACGTCGATAATTACGATTTCGTTGAGGTAAGTATTGTGTCGAGCGAGAGGGCAGTAGCTCTCGGTGATCGATTTCGCATTTCGACTGATCGAAATATGATTGGTCGAAAATCAGTAGTTACCGTGTCGCGCTCGAGACCAGAGGTGTCTCGCGAAGCATCGTAGAGAGAGCGAGGTGTCTCTGTCTCGCATACGCGCCGTGCGTATGCTGAGTTCTCTCTCTACGTACGCGCTCTAGTCATGTCTCGCTCTCGCTTACGCGTCGT